>BLKM01008748.1:473509-512455 GCA_013340265.1 Coptotermes formosanus | reverse complement strand
TTATTTTCCCCAACCACAAACACACACTCTATATCTTTGCACGCCCCCCCCCCCCCCCCTCCCCCCGCCGCCGCCGCCGCCGCCGCTATAACAAACTTTCCCCTGTAAACAGCGAACCAACCACAACCACGTGGTCAAACTGACACAGTAGAGTTTACCTGGTGTGTAAAGTCCAGTCACTGAGCACAGCAAGGCGATCCACTGGCCTGCAGTCCACATTGGCAGTCACGAAATGTTTGACGGCTGTCCCGCTTCCAAATATTCGCTGCTACCTCACTTGATTACGTCACCAATATGTCTAAAATTGGCGGCATGTCGATAGTGTCAATATGCACCGCACAGCACACCATCACAGAAGACAATTTAGCGACATGCTGCCCCGGACTAAACGCGAATTCACAAACACGAAAAAGACAGACGGTGTTGTAGCGATATGCACGGACCCACAGCTTCGTGCCAAACACCTCAACCTAACACCAGCTCGGCTCACAGCCTTCTGATGGGTTTACTTCGCCCGCCAGCTGGCAGACAACGACCGTGACGTCACAGAGCGCCCGCTCATCATTGGTCGAGCAGCACACTCACTCTCCTCCGCCCGGCACGTTCGTAATTATAGTCGCTGCGTATGGTTTGAATGACTAAACCATACGCAGGTCCCTGATTTCGGGGCAGAACTGATTGGAAAGTAGGGAAAGTTTTTTCTCGCAAACGGTTCTTGTTTGGTGGCAACACTCACAGAATTATATGGTCATTATTATTATTATTATTATTATTATTATTATTATTATTAAGCGCGCCCGTACGACGATCTACACAGCACACAGAGTGCAGCTCGTCAGCCACAATAGTCAAAGTCAGGACACTTGGTTCGTACAGAAAACACGAGAAATGCACACGGAATTTTGTGGCGAACTTCTTGAAAGTCGACCAAATGGGAGGCCGAAGATCTTCAGGAAAAATTGTACAAAGATGGAACGTGGATGAAACTGAAGACGCAGGCAGCGTCTTTCTGCGAAACGTGTCACACGGCGTCGAAACCTATACAACCAGAAGACGCATTTTTGACGCCGCTAAAACCTGAAATTGTATACGAACAATTTCAATCATAGGACAGCATTTACTGACGGGTCTAAAAACTGTTTAAGCAGCACAGTACACAAACTACTCTTCATACTTCCAGTTTTTCAAAATAGTGAGTGATGTGCGATCTTTCGTCATTCCTGTCGCATTGCGCAGCACTTTCGGGCGACACATTAAGCAAGCTTGCTCAGCGAAATGCAACCGCCGTTAGCAGCTTTTCAAATTACGTAACATGAGCCGAGGGTGTCGCACGCCTTGAAACAGCATGCACAACTCCAGAGTCTGACAGACCTTCCATTGCACAGTGCCCGAGAGGATGACATGGCGCGTGGTGGTAAGTGCGAGAAGTCTCAATAAAGGCAAGCCACCGTGTCTCGCGTGTGTCCACAGCAGTACCCTGCAGCTTATAACCGAGGTGCTGCACGTTAGACAAGGTACGACCACATTTCGTTGCAGCCGTTCCCCGCACAACCGAAACAGATCACGCTTCCATCTCCGAGTTCACGGCTTTTAACTACGAATGCCGCCACTCTGTTCTGAGACGAGACGCCGTGTGGGCCGGTATGTATACACACCGACGTTTCAGAACAGCCGCTGCTTCCATAAGCGATTCCCCCGAAACTCCTGCTTGCGTCCGTTACACTACACGGCGTCACATTCCAGACAACAGCACTACTGCCTGTCACACTGCGTTATTGTTTTGTTGGTGTCGCGCAGCTGAAGAACGCGGATTCGTGAGACAGGTGACACAGGCTAACAGGCGCCTGGCGGTCACACGCAACGGAACGCCCACTGTCAGCGAAAATATCCGTTGCCTGTATTTCGGTGCATCTGTTCACAGCACCGGACCGGCTCACGCCACGGACCGATCAAGTGACCGTCGGTATTCTTCGAAGGTATATATTTGATCCGCAAGTTATGATATTACCGCCACACATTCATTGGTTAGCTTTTGCACGTGTTTAAAGCAAAATGATCTGAGCCCGGGCGTCGCAAGATCGGCCAGTGTCACTACTGAGGGCTTCCATAAAACCGTGACCGTGAGCTTACCATGAGCTGAGCGTGGGCACAGCCAGTGTCCTGTAGGTTACGATGCATACAGACACAGGTCCAGTCACTCAGAAACAATCAGCAACCAGTGTGCGTGCGTGCGCGCGCGCGCGTGTGTGTGTTAGGCTCTGAAGCTAGAGGCAACGGACACAGCGCAGGACTTCACACAAAGCACTCCCGACAGCTTTGTGCCACCAAAACGTCTGGACTGCAGACCGAACGAATGACCGAGTGGTGGACCAGTGCGACAACAGGCACAAGTGACATTATGTCATAAAGGGAAACATGCGTAATTATACATGCCTCGCCATCTTCTTCTTCTCCTGCAGTTTTATAACCATCTGAAACGGTTGCTGTAAAAATGAAAAATGTCCGCTTTTCAGCCACAGGAAATGTACCCTTTTCCACGTAACCAAACTTATTATTTTCACCCAAGCGAAGGTGAAGACTGTAAGTACATCAATCTAAATGTCTAAACAGACGACGTCCCCGAAGCAGACAAAACTGGAGAAACAGTGAGATTTACCGGAAAGTCACTTCTCAGCAGCGACTGTAGTTATGTTACAAAGACGTCACTCTGTATGTTTGCGGTCAGAATAAGTGAGGCCAAACACAACAGGCACGGTACGACAACATCCGTGAACTCTTTGTGAATCGGAGAAACCCGACCTATATCGCACACCGTAACGCGACAATCTGGAGAAAGAAAAGCTAATCATCACTACTGAACCTCCAATTGACGGGGTTGGTTAAGAACATACCAAAAGCTGCGGCTGGCCACAACCACCGAAACCAAGACATTGACCGAATTCGTTTGTCTGCGAGCTTGCAACTGGATCTGCTGGCTGCCTTGTACACTCAGGAACACCACGACACCCGCAACTTCTTAAACTCGTTGGCCCTTGAATATAGAGGCAATACCATCCTTCGAAACGTCGGGCACTACCCATCCAACTACACAGCGCCACGTACAAGAACTTTGGCATCCTCGGCTACACGACAAACTCACATTCCGCCTGCTTGTTATATTCACAAACTGGCAGTGCGAGCCTCCCTGTCAATATTCTTACGGCAGATGTCCGAACTATGAATAAGTAATGCCAACAATTTTACAGAAATCTCCACAGCATGAAGCAGGAATGTCCATAACCGTACAAACTGCGACAAGATCGCCAGAATGCGAAGGAAGAGTAGCTACAATTCCGACAGTTGATACTAAGAAACTGGGTGGGGTGTGAGGGGGAGAACAGAGTGTCCCACACCTGGTTTCAGGGTTTGAAGACGAGAAAATTGTTTACTCCTTCCAGGAAATAAATGACAATTCCTCGGCCCTCCATCCCGTAGCCTAGTCACTACATCATCCGAGCTACTCGACTTCCAACTCTAGCCCAAGAGGCTTTAATCAGGTTATAAAAGAAAATTAAGTTCACGAAATTAAACCATGATATAATTTATCATATTTCGTTTACCTGCTCTACTAATTTGCACAGCTGTAATTAACTCAACTAAGTTAGGGTGGATGTGAGAGGACTGCAGTGTGCTGCAATGAATACTTTAGGCATGACAGCGAACAAAACACTAATTCAGCCGCCAGCTTTATTCTGACCTGGGCCTGTAACAAGTGGCAGTTCAACACTCACTTTCAAACTATCGCCAACTACCGACGTCGGTTGAGTAAAGAACAGTTGAGCATCACCATGATAAATACGCCATCACCGACACACTTCGTTCTGAAGAAGTCCCTGCAACTTGTAAAAATACTTAACTGTGTGAGAGAGTAATGGTATCAGTTTGTTACGTCAGAGTCGCAGACTTCCAGTTCACTAACTTTGCTGCTTGTTGACACACAGCAGGTCACTAAGTGATTCCCTTTCGAGTAGGACACAGGGCCTGCAAAACGAAGAATAGCAGGAAACTTTGGGGAATTCAGAACACTGCCACCAGGAGCTCTCGAACGTGTTCACTAATTTTTCCTTTCGAGAGGACCAGCAGAGTGTCCCTCAAGATGCACGTGGGTTAACACTAATTCGGTCACTCGGGATTTCCAGTTTTCACACACATTGTTCAAATACAGTTCACTGGCCGTGCGAGGCATGACAGGAAGGGCTGAAGGCGACGAAAGCAATGAGACTGGTTACTCACTGTTACCGAACGGGGAAAGCCAAGGAAAAATAAAGTTTATTCGTAACACACTCGTTCCTCGTAATGCTGAAGTGTCAGTCAATCCTTTGCAACGTCACGCATTGCATTAGCAAACTCGCAACGAATGCGTAACCCACGTAGCGCAGACACAGTTCTGTGAGTGTTCAAACATTACATCTTTCAATGGTTGGCTTACTCGTTGTTTAATGACATTTTGTTATTTATGGGGCTGTGTGGTGTTGAATGAACTCCTTAGAAAAGTTACGATTCACCCAAGTTATTACAACATGTTCAGCAACTACCGCCACTTCTCCTTTCACCACCCCCCAACCCCCTGCTGCGCCATGTCTGAAATCTGATGGTTTTATCCACCTCAAAATTAATATAGAGTCATTCAAACTCTCAGAGTCGCTACAAGATCTATCTGACGTGGAAGCAGCTCGTGGCGGTGCTTTCATCACTAAAGGTTCGCATAAATGCCTGTGTTCCAACCAGGATCACACACCCTACCCAAAGTAGATACTACCAAACGAGTATGTACTAAATATTCGATGACAAATACATTTTGCAGTTAATACAGTATAGCTGAATAACATTCATAGCGTGAGTACGAACAGCAGAGACAGGAGCTGCTTGGGCATACAACGGATCTGCCTTCGACTGCAAGCAATTTCGCACGCTCTCTCGGGACGTATTCGGCTTATCTGAACCACCTCGGCTGTGGCAAACAGCTACAGTTCTTGGCTGTGTAAGTGAAGTCCACTAACGTCCGTACGTGCCGGTACAGTGTGACGTCGCACCGTGACTGCAATGCACAGCAGTGCCACCATCACTTCTCTCACTGCTACCAATGTAATCGGAAAAAATGCCGTAAATTGGACGGGCGCATGTGTCTAACGTGCCGTCTTGCCCTTTCTCGTGTCAAAATAATGTGTTCATCGCCAACATGTGACCCCACGTCACGCAAGGCAGTGCATGCACGAGTCTTCGTATCGAAACCCGTCCGTTTATATTTTGTCTACGACTCAAGATGGTCTTACACTCTGAAAGTAACTCCGAGTCTAAAATAGTCAGATTTAAAGGCAGCGACTGTTGGGTCTGACTGGACTGTCAGTTTCTCCTGAAGATGACAACAACGCAGACAAGAAATTGCCTTTTTATAGAACCACGTGATCTGTCAGCACACCTGCACGTCTTCTTCTAGCCTACTGAATCTAGTTGCCACTTTGACAGTTGCATTTCTAAGGACCATTTAACAAACGTTTTCCCTCTATGGCAGGATCTCGACCATCAGTTCGCCCCTTTATTATTAGACTACGAATGCTTTGCAGAGGCCTAACCACAACTGTCTTTCTCCTTGCCCGCAGCACGCTACCATAATGCTCTCCGCGACTTGCCCACTCCGACAGCAAAGCGCGTGAAGCAAAGCACTTCCTTGTTTTGTACGTATACCCAGTGCTTAGCTACATCATTTCGTTTGAGTACAAAAATTAAGGATGAGAATAATCAGAAGAAACTGTCCACCCATGCACCTAGGTATGTCGATTTATTCACACATCAGTACTTAAATAACACAATTTGAGGTATTGCGACTTGCTATTCGCAAGCCCAGAGCTCCTCTGATCCGAAAGACAGTGTGCGTGTATACCGGCTGCTGCATAATGAACACAATTTCACAGTTCAGCTACAATCAGACCAACAAGTGCACGAACGTGGATATCCGTCCGCACTCAACGTTTTATTGCGTCTCCTCGGCCCCTCCACACGACTGCACAAGTATGGCCCACAGTCAGTTCCAGTTCACACAGTCGCAATCACACAGCGAATCTTCGCGAGTGTCATTCCTGCCATAACTACGAGTGCCCAAGGGATGTTCAAACTTCCCGCGTGACGTCAAAATGCGGCAAATCAGCGAAACTTATGCAACAAATGCGGTGTTGGCCGTTTGCCGTACTGCTGCCTCAGCAGGCATGTGAAGCCTAGGTTTGTCTTTGACACGTGTGTAACTGGCAGTGGCAGTGCATGTGAGTCCTCTGCTTTCCGACTGCAGCGACCCACATAAATGTTTTGAGGCACAACGAGTTTGAACATCTGTGTTGTACTTACCGCCAGCAGTCCACCAGCACACCGCGAACAGAAATGTGAGATGCACTGCGCCAGTCTCAACCTGACAGCTTCAGCTGAAATTAAGCAAATCAGTTCCAAACTTGATCAGTCACAGAGCATCTACAGCATGCACATAAATCTTGTACCGTGTGTAACTAACGAACTGCACAGCCGATCGGTCTGTAAACCAGCCACGTGCTAGGAAATGCGTGACACTGGTTACGCCCATCTGCCACCCAGCAGTACGTCCTCACACGGTGTAAGGATTAAGCTGGCACTGGATGCCTTGCCGCTCAACAAACCAAGACATGCTTAACCAGCCAACAACCTGTCACGCGACCGCTTGTCACACGGGCAAAAACTGCAGATCCTGAATCTTCAGAAGTTTCACGTTTAACGTGTTCAGCAGACTGCCTATCAGGCGCAGCGGGTTGTACGCGAGGCCACTGGCCTCACAGCCCGCACTGACGTTCTGCCGTCTGCAGACATAGAAGTGCAACTCGGCAGAACATTACCTTTACCTTTATTTGCTGCGAAAAAAGAAGTCGGACAGCTCAGTCGGTACAGTGACAAGACTACGGACCGGACGGTCTGTCGTTCAATTCCCGACAGGGGCAGTCGGTACAGTGACAAGACTACGGACTGGACGGTCTGGCGTTCGAACCTCGACTGGGGCAGCAGATTTTTCTTTTCTCCAAAACGACCCGACCGACTGTCGGGTCCACCCTGGTGGGTACCAGGCTTCTTCCCCGAGGGCAGAGCGGCCGGGGCGTAGTGTTGACCACTCACCTCGATGCAGAACCGAGGTTGAGAATCAGTGGATCTATACCTCTGCTCCCCACAAATGCCTTCATGACGAGGACAGTAGCAACTTTACACTTTACTTTTTTCAGTGAACGCAAATGTGCATCCATTGGTACTACTGGGCAATGACAGAGTTACTGTGACGTCATGAAGCAATACACGAGAAGTACATGCATGCCTCCAGTCATTCATTCGACATTAGATTGGGGGAGTGGTTATCGTCACCGCCTGGCCGCTTTAACCCCTGGAAAGACCCCCCCCCAGGACACCCTAAGCATTCAATAAAACGTGTTTGTTAATACCTTCCTCCTTTCCCGTGCAACAGACATCCGCCTGTATGAATTAGTCCAGTACAGGCAGTTCACTCAGACAACACACATCACAGTACAGACTCAAGGAGGCTGCATTCACACAGTCGGATTCAAGAAACTGCAGCACATGTTTGAATGCAAAATTTTATATTGTACGTAATGTTATATGCAAATACTGAACACACCTTCGTTAATTCTAATTCTCCAAGTTTTAAGCAATACTTTACTGTACACCTTTAGCGTGTGCTACGTTCTGTGCGTGTACAAACTGCATTTCCTAATGACGATATACACAGATGTGGTACACAGTACTTGAATCTGTCTTCCCCCTGATGATGGGTCAGAAAGAGCCGAAACATGTAGGAGCCTGTAACAGTGTGTAACGGTAACGTAGCGAAACTGGGCATAAGTTAATTTTGTTGGACTCACTAATACAAACATGTTCGTATTTATTGTTTGTTAGTTAACTGGCCAGTGAAGAGTCGCGCGGTGGGGAGAGGGGTGAGATGCGCAATATGAACTGGCAGAGTAGCAAGTTCTCTGGTCACGACTCGAACCTGAAACCTCCCGCATGTCACGGATTATGCGGCACTGGCATCTTTTCGAGGAGTAACTGAGAAATACCTCGCTGCTGGCGATACCGTGCCCAGTTTACAGTGGACATGCTGTTACAGCGGACGGGTTTATCACGGCAGTGTTGTGTTTCAGATGAATAGACCGGGACACGGCTACGGCCTGTGGACAGTGTTCCTGGGATCAATGGTCAGAGGAGCCACAAGGACTGGCGCTCGTCCATCCGCCGCAAGATAAGGAGACAATGCCTGCCGCCGCCGCCTCACTGCTGCTAATGAGATTTCAGCAGCTCTTCTCCAGCGTTATTAGTCGATAACTTCAGCACAGGTGAGTGAACAGAAACTGGCGGGCGGAGGGTCAACCCATACAAGCGGTAAACAGTTCGATTCCGAGCCGGCAACTGGCCGTCCTGGCTGCGACAGTCCTCGCCAAGACACCGTGCTCAGTCATGTTGACACATCGTATTGACACTGACACAGCCCAAACCAAAACACGCACAGCGCCGCAAGGTCACACAAAAACCGACCAGTTGCAGGTAATTTCATCAGCACAATTCAACAGTCTTGCACATGTTGTTAATGATCTGCATCGTTTGTCACTGGCTGTGGGCTGAACGACCACGGTTCAGTTCCCGGCTGGGGGCAGGAAAGTTACTCTTCGCTGCCACTCCGTTCGGACTTACGTGGACCTCCATTTCCGGGGGAAATTGCTGCAGCACAAGACTGAGAGCGCACCACAAATCACACCTCCATGGGAGGGGCGGGTGGCATAAGTAAAAAATTTTATCCATTTCCATTTTACCAGTCCTCTACACAGAAGGCGCCGCGACGCCTGTTCTACAAACAAGTACTGTCGTCAACCTACAAACAAACCTGCTGTCGTCTCGGTATCAAGGCGCCTATTATCTCGTCCGTATCTTCTTGTATTCCAGTTTTGACTTATCACTTTTCTTCTTGCAAAGGTGAAATATCTAGCCCGGGGGGGGGGGAGGCACGGAGCTTCCACGACAACCACCCGCCTTCATGGCATAGCGTTTAGGCGCCGAAATTATTTTGCGTTCACCTTAGTGAACTGAAAAGCAGCAACACAAGAGCCACACATCGGTCTATCGCGTGGCGGACCCTTTGCTGTGCAGTTGCTCTGTCACGATGTGCCTCTTTTGTATTCCGTTATAACGGCGGCCGCTGTCCATCGCGCGGATGATTATAGACGCGTGAATGCAGAGCATCGGTGGGGTGAGGATTACAGGGGACGGTCGCGACACCTGAATGAAAACTTATGCCTCTGCCACCAACAGTCACCAATGGACTGACCATGCAAGGAGCTCGAACTTACGCGGTCGCGACGTCATGTGACTAGTCGCAGTCGCTTACAGCAGTCTGAACTGACAGGAGGGTAACAGCCGGGGATTTACTGTTCTGCCGCAGCTGGGCTGCCTCACAGGCAGGTAGCTTTGTCTCGCTTTGTTCATGTCGCAACAGGAAGCGCCCCCTTGTGCCACATACCATTAGGCAGAGCTCAGCTTGAATGAAACGGGACTTGCTACAGCATAACTGAATCCCAAAGGCAACTCCTTATGGACTCAAAAGCAACAGCACTGCTGGTGCCAACACACCCGCAAGTAGCCACAGTCACTTGTCGTTCTAGGTCCGCTGGCTGTTGTGGCTGGCACGGCTTCGTTCTTGAATTGGCGGCAGCAGTGTTCTGATCAGGTGCTTCTACTAGGTCAGTGCAGGCACATGGCAGGCCCACTCCACAAACGGCCCCTGCCGTTGCCTTCCACGTTCTTCGGATTCATAACAATCCCCTCCATGCTACGACATACCCGTAGAGCTGACGGCTGGGTAAGCCTCTCAGCGCAGAGCCCACGATCGTCTCACCGAGACTTCTGCGCCTTTCTTGTGTTTCAACTTTTTCGTCGAATAAAAACTGAAGAATCAAAGACTTCCAAAAGAAGACAATTCTTGGAAGCACACTTTAAAAACAGCAGGCGAGAGAAACGTGTCCCCTTCAGCGCGTATCCTGGTCACAAAATTTCGTGACGAACACTAGAACCAATCACAAGTGCGTAACATGGGTCCGAGTGAAAGACCTTTGGACCAGCTGGTGAGTGCACTGCAGACACAAGGTGCAGCTCATATTGTTATGCATGGAGGAGAGAATGTGAGAAGTTGCAGCAACAGTGGTGAGGCGGCACTGTTTCATACTTGCTGAATGCACCGTCCTGTTTCTAAATTTGACTCACCCTGCATCCTTATACTCCTACCAAACACGCGATCCTGTAATATGTTGAGTATTCTAAATTCATGTTGTAATTTTACGCCAAACCACCCTCAGTCAATATTCGCGTTACGGTCCACGAAACCTACATTAATACACTCAAACTCATTTACACAATGCTTCTGATTTCATCAGCAAAAATTAAAATCTGCATTCAGAACCTCCTTTCGACGCCCACGTGCGTCGCACTTTCTATTCCTGTGCCTTAAGCAGGCCACTGGGAAATTTCCAAATTACACCTTGAAACAGGTAACCCCGATACCTGCCAGAGTCCTTCAGAATCGCCTTACAGCTTATCAAGCAATATTCGAACTCTCTATATGACAGGATGTCGTTAAACAATCAACAAAACCATCAACCTTCGTTGAACTATCGGCACTAATGATGTGGTGTGATACACGTGCCATTATTTATGTTCTAATCTGTTCGTAGGCGACGACGTTTCAACTGCACATTTTACAGTATAGCATCGAATGTGCCAGACAGTCTGCCATGAGTGATTACACAGGGCACTTCTTAGCAGGCTGTGGCCTTGCCCGGTCCCTGCTTTCATCCCACGGGACCGAGAAAACAATAAAAAAGCGACAGCAATCCGATAATCTGGCCAAGATTCATATTGGAGCGGGGGGGCCCCCCCGCCCCAAAACACGAGTGTTAGAACACTGTCAGTTCAGTGAGCTGTCCAACTTATGACACTTCGGCACCTCCTGAGGTTACAGTTGTTGAAGAAAAGAATGCGAACACGAGCATCCTTCTCACTCCTGCCGACCGCCATTCGTACACTCCTGCCGACCGCCATTCGTACACTCCTGCCGACCGCCATTCATACACTCCTGCCGACCGCCATTCGTACACTCCTGCCGACCGCCATTCCCAGACAGATCTGCTTGTGCCTTGACTGCATTCGAACCCACAACATCTGGGACGATCTTCAGGCACAGTACGGCTCCAGAAGAGGGCTCTGCTATGGCTTCAGCACGCCATTCACCTGTCTGATGCCATCCGATACCACAGCAAAAACACCAAGTGTTTCCCCTCATTTCGGCGCGTTCCTCAAATTCGAAACGTTGTGCTGTTCAACAGTGTCACTGCTGTCCGTAATTCGGACGCCAGATGAACACTCCGGCACGCGTGGCGAACACTTCCTCTCTGATTCCAACTTGCTGCGCCACAGTATTACCAAATATTTACAAAAGAAAAAATAAAGAGAACTGAACAGTCCTGATCTGTGTTAACAACAATGCCAGTGTTGTGGGCTGCTCCCTGCCCCTGGCATTCATACGCATGTGAATACAAACGTTTAACTTCCAATCTCACGCAGCATAACGTAAATGGAATAGAGTTCCAGTTAAAGCTTCTAGTCTTCTGGGATGAGACCTGGGGGCTTCGGCGGATATTTAAGACGTTGCGGAGAATCGCGGTGCCTTCATCTTCAGAGTCAGGAGCCCACGAAGTGCTACTATCCCTTGGAGACAAAACGATCTTTCGAAACGTCGAGAAATATTGCGCCAACGGCAAAGTGTCAGATCACAGAACACTTGAATCCTCATCAACGCCGCTGTGAGAACGTCAAAGCTCCTACACATTTGTTAATTAATGTTAAGGTTCTTCCCCTACAGCTGCATCATGTTGTGACAAGACATGGACAAGCTGTTAATAGTAAGCAAAAACGCCTCTTGGAGGACCTAAGCACAGATGGAAGGAACAATGTGTGAATGGTTCAATACAGGACCCAGTGGTCGGCTGTAAAAATGTTCCGGGATGTGAAGCCGTGTCGGTGGGCGGGATCTCCTCGCCCAAGGACACGGCGTCACATCCCGGAAGACTTGAATCTTCAACTACACCGCTGTGAGAATGAAACTTTGGTCCCCCGAAATGCGGAGAATTTCTTGACAAGCTGAGTGACTGTCAGCTTCCCAAAAACAACGACGCTCCATGTAACCAGCCAAACGTTACTGTACAACTCTCTCTCTCTCTCTCTCTCTCTCTCTGAGCAGGTGCACGTTTACTGTGATTTATCTCACGCGCGCTCTGCAAATGGCATTCAGCCGATGATACGCGTGCAACTGATGTTTCCCCTCTGAACTTCATTGCACCAAAGGTGAGAAAGAAACAGTAAAACACGGGCATAAAATCGGTGAAAAAAGAAGAAGTGAGGCAGGGGCAGGAGGGTTCAGCTTCGCTCTTTCATTACACCGCACCCTTACACGTAAAAACACATCACGGGACTGTTTCGTTTTTATTCGCCGCTCCGCAGCTTCACAAACAGGCACGCCCGTTATTTCATTGTCTCCATATTGCACCCTGCAGTAACTGCGACCTAGCAACATAACCGTCCTGATAAGCAACATGCAAACATCACTGTTTACTTGGTCTTTATCAGCAGTTCCCTGTCACGTCATGAGCATCATCAGAGGAATTACACACAACACCCTCTAACGGAGCGATCTAAACTATGCCCTTTCAACATTAAGTATTAATTATTCCTACTTTAAAAAATGCAGACGCTCCCTATTATTTTAACTGTGTCGTTCGTAATGGTTACGGCGAACACGGGATTTTATTCAGGCAGCTAGACTCTGCTCTCATACGATGTACGAAGTCGGCAGGACTTAAGTGACGGGTGTTCTGTTTCCACTGCGTGAACTGGGAACTCCAGTCCGTCCATACACCATACACACACACGAGCATTATGGCAGAAGATTGCTTGAAAACTGAAACCAAAATATGCAGTTTCGAAAGAGTACCAAACCGTCACGTTGTGCAACCTTAACTTTCCATCAGATTGCTACTAGAAAATTGACGAAAATGCAGATACGCATGTTGACTGCGTCTTTTTGTATCGAAGTAAACTGTGTATTTTTTATCCAAGGCCTACGGAGTTGCGATTTCAAAATTCTGCAGAGGCCTTCTTTATTGGTGTACCTTAACGTCCCCCACCTGGGCTGTTACCAACGTCGGTACTGGCTCAAAAATAGAAACCCGAACAGGTGGGCCGTCATTATGCCTGCAGTAAGCGGTCTGAAGTACAGCACGCCGCCCGTCATCGCGGATAACCGCTCGACAGCATTGGAGGTTAAACCTAACTGCTGCATAAGGGAGGAACTTACAACAAACGTCATTGCAGCAACGGTGCCGTCGTCTCCCCGTCCTTCGCTTCACCAATTCTTCTGCAGCTTGCCAGAACTTACCGACACTAACCAACAGCTGTACTCGTGATCACTACAACCAGACGTCAAAATCAGCTGCAGTTACACGAATCAGAGAAACCTAATTCACCCCTGCAGTTGATACAGAGTTCTCAAATAACATTAGTCGTCAGTCAACCAAATAATACTGCTGGTAAACTAAGAGGTAAAGACAATCCATAACAAGTACACTTGACGGCACCTTCTTATATAATTTACCGCAATGAATTATACAGCAGGATACCGTCAGAAGCAGTGGCTGCTGAGTGAGTGCACTTGGCAGTTTGCTGTGTGCAGCGCAACTGGATGTTGCATGTGAAGACACAGTCTTAGGAACGTAAGAACTTCTCAGAGTTCTTCTCGACGGATGACTCTGATGACAGCAGCAGTAAAGATAAAGGTCACTCCATGACGTGCCTGTGCAGGCACAGGGGGAGGGGAAACTAAAGCTCCAACCGTTTCGCAACCTTGGCGCTAGAAGGGGGTGGGTGGTTATCACCAGGCTCCGGCCGCTTTAAACACGGGAAAGAGACCTGGCACCCGCTATACAGGAGGCTGGGTGGGCTTTACGGTCGGTCTGGACGGACGCGGAAAATCTCGCCACCGCGGGATTCGACCCCCGGACTGTCCAAATTGCGGCGGTTCATAGGGCACTGTTACAATGGCATCGGACAAGAGTACGCTGTATCAGTGCGAACTTTCATTGTCGTGATTATCGTCGTTACTTGACTACTGTCATCAACTGGAGCACAGCACACACTAATTAGTAATTAGACAAAGGTAACGCGGTAGACAGCGTGTTGAAAACATGGTGACAAAGTGCTAGAAAATTATGGTAATTTGGTGCAGTGATGGAAATAAAGAGGAAAGAAGGAGAGAGGAAATATAAAGCGAAGAGTGGAAGGAGCTTAGGGGCACAAATTCAAATTCCCTGTACTTCAGGAACTGCGCAGAGAAGACTTAATCTCCGTAACCACGCAGTGCAGGTTACGGTCACTAAGCCACAAGTTTATAACGTAACATGAAAAAACTGAATACTTACCACGTACATTAATGGATTTAAAATGTAAAGACATAAACGAACAAACAAACCAAATCCTCCATGAAAGATATATGAACAACCGGCAACTTTGCACAAAGTCTAACTGATACAGACGCTTTCAGGACACAGCCTGATTCTGTGGAATCCAAAGGTTCAGCACCACGTTGAAACCCCCACCACTGTGAACTACTTGCAACTAGCATCACTTCAGGTCAGTACCTTCACATCCAGTTCTCTACTTCCTTAGCACTATCGTCCCGTCCGAGCGATTTGCGACCCGAACTGTACACTACATCTCAAGCGTATGTACGGTGTGTGCTCGCACGATTGCTTGCCTGAACAGCAATATGCCGACACAATTCCTTCTCTGCGAGGTACGAACTGAGTTAGTATATAAATCTGGATCCGTTTTAGTCTTCGAAGAGTTAATGGTCGTACCGCAAAAGCAAACACTTTAGCCTCTTCATTACGCAATTTTAGGACTTTAAATTCTTCTATTTCTTATATTCCTAACATTCAAGCACTTCTGCTGTATACACGCAGCCTTGCAAAATCACCCGCGAACACGAAAGCAGAGACAATTTAACACTGCCAGCAGCCAATCACAAAGGCAGAACAAACACAGATCGCTGAGGACCTCCAGGACAACAGCCAGCAGCACCGGCCCACGGTTCACACTGTGCGATCACAGGGCTGCCTGCAGCTGGTCACATCTTCCGAGGTCCCACTGCCAACAAGGCTACAATACGGGAAGGACGACCGAAGAATCATGGGTCGATTCCCGGCAAAGGAAAACATCCAGGCCGGCTCTGGAGTTTGCACATCCTTCTACTGAAGGCGTAACAGTAGCTTCTTCCGCAGGGACAAAGCGGCCAGGGCGTTAAGCTGAACACAGAGTCGAGATTAAAAATGAGTGGAGCTATACCTCTGCTCCGTGATACGCCTTGGTGGTGTGGACAGGAAGAACTCTTTACGTTATGTGCTACAGACAACTGAACTGCAGAAGCTGCCAGTACAGCTCACTGTATGCAAGCCCTAAAATTACATAAATCCGAACTTGCAGTCTTGTATGGTTTTAATGCTCACAGTCGAAGTACGGATAAACCATAACACCTTACGAAATGTTTCCTACTTGCTTTGTGTGTCTACTGCGCGTGTCTTTAGATCGTGCACATCACCTCCCTCAGAAGTATGTGCTGATGTACTGTGTGCCGCAAGGTTCCTACACCCAGTGTTTTGTCCAGACTGCTTGTACCTTCCCCGAAATGTTTAAGTATGCCGATTAACGCGTAAATCTTCTCGCACACATCAAAGTGGCCTGATTAAGCAAGAGGCCTGCCGAACATAAATTCTGTGTCCATATGGAAGAGCCTTCAACCTGTGCCTGGCACTAACAAAACATTTTACCAATGCGACACCTCAAGGTGCCCTAAAAAGTGATTACATTTGTATTAATTAAAGCGAATGTTATCTTGAGCACAGGAAAGTAAAGCCGAATTTCGAAAAAATCTATACTCTCTAAAATTTGGGCTTCAGAAAATGAAAGCAGTTAAGAGACCAAGAAGCAAGCCAAAGCACGTGTTTCGGGGTGTCACAGACTTCACCAGTGTAGGCTGACTGGCGCCGCGAACACTGTGCTTATACGAACTGCTTGCTGGTTATCGATATGCCTCGAATTATTACACAACCGACTGTTTAATGAACTATTTGGCTAAGCATGTACATATTTACCTATCTGCATACAGACGTGCATTAAGTAAATTCGCTAATGACTAAGTAAGTTCTACAGCAAAAATTTTCGTGTTGAACCAAGGCTTACAGAAACTACTTCTCTTCCATCTTATCCACCGCACGACTGGAAGGTACCTTACCAGCAATGTGAAGGTTAATTTTGTTGTGCATCTGTGTCAAAGTACTGGCAGCGATCTACACAACGGTGCTGTACAAACAGCATAACTTCTGACGTAACGGAAGACACACGACGGACTGCGAATTCACAAATTTTGGACAAAGCCATCAGAATCTGTCAGCGTACACAGCAGCACAGATCGCAGTTCGAACGTGGTACTGCCTCAAAACGAGGCAGGAGCTGTAAATACTCTACCAGTCACTTCCTGCAGCAGGGCGAACGAAGACGTTATCAATAAGAATTATACCATAACATTTGTCAGCTGCCCGATAAATGGAAAACAATGCTCTTTATTTCAATTTATATACCCGACTTTTATGTGTCTAGGCTACCAAAGCTTGGCGTCCGTCCAACCACATTGCGTTCTTCGGTTTTCTGCCACCTAGGCCTTAACTCATACACACACACACACACACACACACACACACACACACACACACGCATAACCACAGAGCCGTGACGTAACGGTCGGAGATCCATTTAACCTCTCACAAAATAAACTGCGTGTTCTGTGTGGGCTTGTCGGTGATATTGCCTATAGACTCTGCACACGTTATAAAGTAAATGCAAATACTATAATTTAGTTACAACTATTTACACTACACTCTGACATTATAGAGGGGAAGTAAATCCCGACGAGAAAACGACACAGAGTGTTGGCACACCCAAAGTACCTTATATGAACACGACTCAGATTGCAGGTACACCAAAAGTACCTTATATGAAAACGACACAGATTGTAGGCACACCCAACGTACCTTATATGAAAACGACACAGATTGTAGGCACACCCAAAGTACCTTATATGAAACAAAGACTGACAACAACTGCACAGAATATTAACCTGCAGGGAAGTTGCAATGAGCCAAATAATCTTTTTTTAAAGTTTTAAAAGAGTTCATAAAACTTTTGGAACTGCACATTATTTAACTTATAACATAACGTAAAAAGCAACATTTAAACGGCAGGGCTAAACAAAAACAACAACACATAAAATAACGTGTCGTAAGGCGTCAGATCTCACTGCCACACTGCACTAAAATGAAGGATGTGATGTCTGCCTTAATACGTGTTATAGTGGTTAAGTCTCATGATGGCTTTGGTGTAAAAGACGAAACACGTAGCTACTGTAAACAGAAGAAAGTTGTTTAAGCATAAAGTTAAGTCGATTGTGTAAAAAAGTATTCTTACTTTCATACTGGGAAACACAACGGACTGCCACACACCAAGGTTACCGCAATCACAGCAATATTTCCATAAGCCTATAGCAGAATATTTCAGCCGACGTGGTTGCACTGCCGCTCAGTTTGTACCGTAGACGCTGCCGGTTCAAGTTCTTGCCCAAAGGCTTGCAGTTTTTCCTGAGTTTCTCTGTTCCTGAAGACGTACGGTGCACAGCATTAAAACACGCCACGACAGTCTACCCTTTCCAAATAACCTTTCGCTCTCCCACCATTTGACTTTATATAAGCAGTGCAGCTGAAAGACCGTCGGTGCATAGGTCTGTTTTGAGCGTAACGCGCCTGGCGGACGAGCCCTCTGTTTCATTCGGCAATCCGCCATCTGAGGCGACTCGCTTCGGGCATTCGGCTTGAAAATTCCACCGGCCACGAACTAACAAACGACCCACATGTCTTTCGTAAGAAATCTGAAGAGACGCTTTAGTGGGTGATATTCTGGCAATTTACTACACGAACTGAGAAAAACGACAACCAATCGGGGCACGGGGAGCCAGTGTGCTGGACGGATGTGAACTCGCGATCTCCACAATAAGAAGCACGGCTGTGAGCCACTCGACCGCGACAGCCGGCAACAAGGCAGTGGCATGAAGCTGGCTAGGAATACTGGAGCTGTATTGAGGAGGCGCTGTCACAGAACCGAACGTGACAGACCTCGGTGTGGGTATGGAAAGCTACATGGCGTTACCGCAATCGAACACACTTGCAGTGAAACACACAACGTGTAACGCAACAGAGACCATAAAAATCGTGGTATTTAGAAATACGTTCCAATTCAAATGTGTGTGAAGTTAAGATCATATGGGCCAAACTGTGCGCAGGGGAACAAGAAAGACAATAGGAGCAATATAAATGCAGACAATGCAAACAGAGAGAAACCCGTAAAGGAAAGAATGGTGTGCTCTCTGTACAGAGAACTGGGTACAATGGGCAACGGGAAGTGCTGTATCCGTGTCCGTGTGTGTGTGTGTGTGTGTGTGTGTGTGTGTGTATCTGAACCGGAATTAGAAGCACATGACTCCATTTAAAATGGGGTTGATGTAAAAAACAGGACAGCAGGCGTTCGGTGACTGCTGGTCGGGTACAAGCAGACAACAGTAACAGCAATCACAGCATTAGAAAGAACTGCTACGTTTTAAAGAAAAAATATAAAAACAAAATAACAACGTGGTGTCCAAATGTACACACATAAACAACGAAGCTCTGACTACGAATTTTTTCGGCTTCTTCTCTACAAAAACAAACCACAAACATACCGGATTACCGAGTGTAAAGAAAAAAGGCGACATAAGAAGGTGATTCATATTAAGTAAGAACGTGTGTAAACTGCATGCTAATGATAACAGCAATAACGGGGAACTCGACAAACCACCAAACCGGAACCGCAGAAACGGCAACTCTGAAAATATCATTAGCGTTAGGCCAGCCGAATGCCGCCGCCGCTGCCGCCGTCGTCGTCTTCGCGTCATGATCATCATCACAATCATCACCACCACAACCATCATCGTCATCGAAAATATAATCGTCTTCAAGCAGTCGGTCACAGCCATTTAGCATACAGCGTCACAACCAAAGTGCACTAACTTGCAGGTTCTGTGAGACGCGGTCACAGGGCAGTGCCAGCAGTGCTTCAACTGAGAACGCCCCACACGGTGCCTGTCACGCACACGTGCGAGGCGCAGTACTGAAATCACTTCACTTTCTCTACACACTTTCGATATGAGTTATTCTTGAAATACTTTCATTGCCTAATGGGAACAATATGGAAGTGCTGAACCACATAACAAAAATGTCAGTTACACAGTTATGAATGCTACCAACATGCTTTCCGGAAGTGGTGGAGTGAGCCAATGCAACCAAAATGTATTTGGCAGGTAATGAAAAGTAAAGTTTCTTGCCTTGTGTATTGTAATTAGGCGGCATCAAACTGCTGTCTGACTTGCAAATTAAGCGGTTGTATTTCTAAACAAATACGTTTTTCTAATACACTCTACAGCAATACACGTTTTTTATAATCTCTTGTACGCGCATACACGCATGCGTACGTATCTGATATCCAGTTCCTTCCGTGCCTACGGAAAATTATTCCTCTTTCGAGCAGCCACTATTTCAATATCGATTGTTTTGGGTCCCCGCAGTTACATCGGAACACTTTGCCTGCACACAAGCGATATTCAGTTACTGGATGAACACTGTGCAAGGGATAACTGAGTGGCAGAATACAGACATTCAACTCGTTACATGTAGCCGAACTGAACTGCATAAAACACACACACACGCACGCACGCACGCACATACACACACTACACGGACTCACGCACCCAAACCGCGATTATCCGTCTGACGTAACTCTTTACTAAATTATGTGAGCAGCAGTCGCTGATGGCGCTCGCCTTTTGCGCGCATGAAGAACTGAAGTTCATAACATTTGGCATTCGCTATTCTAGAAACATCCTGTGATTTACTACATAAGAATTCGCCCATTTTAACGGTCCACAGACTACAAGAATTTATTTCTCCTTGTTAAGTCTTATATCTGAGGCTTCTGTGGGTTTATTTGCTTTCTCCGAACCAGTTTGGGGATTAATACCTCAAAATAGGCCACAGCCGTTTTCTTCCACATCCTTCCCAATTCATCATTCCCAGTCGACAGGCTAAAGCGTCGTTCAAGAAAGTAAGGGAGGCAGCGGCGCTAATTCTAATTTTTACCCGAAATTTGATTTTCCAAGAAGATATCAGCAGTTGAATAAAGTAGCCAAATACCTTAACTTACAGTTCGCCATTCACCACTGCCTGGCAAATCAGAATATAACGTATGCTTACAAGGACGCGACGTCAAAGTCACAACACAGACTGTACTTACAGTCTTAGTGTCTCAACGCACAAATTTCTCATGACAAAAAAATGAGTTGGATATTATCAAGAAATTAGAATAAAACTGTGGCGCCCATGCTGTTACAGTTCCAACACATGTGGCGCCCATGCTGTTACAGTTCCAACACGTGTGGCGCTCATGCTGTTACAGTTCCAACACATGTGGCGCTCATGCTGTTACAGTTCCAACACATGTGGCGCCCATGCTGTTACAGTTCCAACACATGTGGCGCTCATGCTGTTACAGTTCCAACACATGTGCATGCACTGCGAAGGTTAGTCACATGTCCCAGCCTCCCAATTAGTGAAGCTCTCTTGTATGAGCGGGGGCCGCGGTGGCGCAGTTGGTTCAGGCACTGCGCGGGTTCGATTCCCGATGGTGTCAGTGGAAATTTCATTGGCATAATCCTGTCGGTCGCACTATGAGTACCGGGAATATTTCCTGGCGGGTAAACGCAGCCGGTGCGTAGGGCTGACAACCTACCACCTTCATGTGGCGATTGTCTAGAAATCTGGAAGCCTCGACCTCCTCGAACCCTGTCCAGGCCTGTAATGGGACTGCTTTACCTTTACCTCTTGCATGAGCACACTTTACATGCAAGTGTAACAAACACCGATCAATCGCATGGCTGTCAAGGACTACGACGTTGCGGCAACACGTCCTGTAACAATTCCTGCGGGACCTCGTTTGAGTCTTGCAGACCACCTGCAGCAGGCAGCACTAGCCGCGGCAGAACTCGGCTGTTGTCGAAAGAACAGCCGTTACGGTGCCAGTCACTTGTCTTGATGGCATATCACGCTAGGTCGTTAGATAAACAATTGTCGACGTTTCGAACGATCGCGGTGCCTTTATCTCAGGTTCAGCAGCCCGTGAACACTCACTGGGCTGCACGACGCTACTACGTGACATTCCAGACGACGTGTGTCTTCAACAACAGAGGTGTGAGATATCTTTAATGCGTACGGTTTGACGAACACACACCCAACTGTCAGCTACTGTCACACAGAATTTAATTTCTTGACAATGACACACCTAACCGTCCCTTAGGTAGTGGGCGATGTGAACAGAGCATTTAAACGCTGTCCCAGGCGCTCTGACGTCTTTCAACTGCATCCTCAACACCAAACATAAAAACGGACAAGTCTGGAGCTTAGCAACACAATGCACGCTCTAAGATGGCGGCTTTAATGTACCTGACTGGAAATCTTACTTTGTGGACTTGTTAAGTCAAAGAGCTGAACCGACAGCCAGCGCTTTTATAACTTCCAGGGGTATAAAAACTGTAAAGTTGCTACGTGATCACTACAGGCAGCTACAGCTGTGTGAGCACACACGGTCGCACAGTGTGAATGAAAGACTGGCACAAGGTTAAAAACTGAATGTAAATTGACACTCTGTTTCATGGCACAACATGCAGCATGAGAATTGCATTATCTGTAGAGACAAGAAAGTAAAAACGTAAAGGTGTCCTTGTCCACGCTATGAAGGCATATATGGAGAATGGAGGTATAGCTCCACTAATTCTTAACCTCGGCGCTAGATGGAAATAAGTGCTCAACAGCACGTTCCGGCTGCTTCATCCCCTGCAAAGAACCGTGGCAGCCACTGAGTAGGAGGCGGGCCGTTGGTTCCCCCAGCTGGTCTGGACGTTTTAATGATAAAAACTCGGTTGCTCCTGCCGGGATTCGAACCCCGGACCATCCAGCCCGTGGCCTAGTCGCTATACCGACTACGCTATCCCGGTTATCTACGAACGGCTATCAAAACTATGGAATGGCGCTAGTAACCCCGTGTTCACCTAATGTATAAAAATTCAGTTCCTACTTGACAGGCAACATACTGTGTCCACCATAAACACCAGTCGGATAACGCTATAGGCCTACAGGGAACCAATCGCTGTTACCGACACGTAACAAAATGCAGTCTCGCAAGATTACGGCACGTAGCGGCCAACGTGCACGTTTAGGCTAATTTAAACGCCTAAGGCACTGTGTTGTCTTACCTACATTACTTAGCATAAAATGTGATGAAGAGGCAAACTGGATAGGGTGGTGAGGAACCGATGTACTGCGACACAGGCACCTCTAACATGCCTGCACAGCCTACGGAACACCACAACAAGAATCGGGCGAGCTGATGTGTCCACGGCTGGGACTCGACCCGGCCACTTGCCGAATGTGGGCCCGATACGCTGCAGTTGTACAAACCGGCACGGCGCTCGACTGCTCCATGTACACTGCTTACCGCGACACTGCGTTCTGTCGCACCGTTCCTGAAGTCGATGCTAACAACACTTCCAGACGGTCTTACTTATCATCAGTGGCCATTTTGTTGCCGTCATTGCGGCGTTTATTCCACGTATATCCCTCCCACCCTTCTGTCACGTCTCTTGGTCATCATAAGGCAGCACCAAGCAGGTAATGAAGCGACCTTCCGTTCCTGAGGCACCCAGTTTGTTCCGCTGCCGCACTTTCGGCGAACTCGAATTTCTTCTTGGCTTTCCTTAGTCCACCCAGGAGCTGTTTTAATGGCCCGCCACTTCACAGTCTGTCAGTTCCAGCTAGACCTCCTCAATCATCCTTCCTCCTCCGACACCCAGCACCTGCTGCAGTAGACGCTACAGCTGTAAGACACCAACCAGCAAATGTGTGCATTGCTAAGCACAAATGTGTGCGTTGCTAGGCACAAAAGGATGCGTTGCTAGGCACAAATGGATGCCGCAATAATGCAGTGCTTAAACGAACACAGATTTGACGCCTTCGCTGTTCTGCGTGTTACGCAGTCTAAGACTCGTCGATCCTTGGAGATGGGACCGATAGGCAGTACTAAAACATCGGTAACTACCAACATGCGCTGCGTAACATTCCAGAACAGCGACGGTGTCAGCTACGGCGTGGAGGGGGCCTGAAATCACGAACACGGATTTGTTGAACCCATGAGAACTGTGACATGTACGCGCATGACAGCTGAAGTTACTGTTGTGACAGACTGTTCATATGTCAGTCAGTCAGTCAACCGGTCAAGCAATACCTTTCATGTCACATTTCCCGAACCATTTGACAGACAGCAGCCGACATCAGTCATCATACCGTAGCGTCTCGATTTTTAAACAAGCAGATGTCGTAGTGTAAGGGACACAGACACGTGTACTGCAGTTATTCTTCACAAACATTCCAAATGTACGCAAGTTTCGTTTTTTACCACAGGGTTCCCTGCGGTCAAAATCTGTCAAGCCTTGTTCCAGTCCCACTAGTACCATCAGCAGCTATATCGTCACTCCGTCCACTGACGCAACCCCCAAACTTTCAAATCGTTTTAACGAAGTCCCCTATTGGAGCCCTTTCCCATCACGTCATTTAAATATCGCCTTCCACATCTGAGTATGACTTTTCCTGACGGGTTCTGCCGTCCCTCCCACGCACACGCACTGCTGCCTCAACAAGCGCTGTGCCCCTCTGCATTCCCATCCGCGTGCTGTCTGAATAATATCCGCGCATGGCCACGTGACACCCGATTCATCTGTGACTGTCACAGCGTGTGACATGAATGTCTAACCACGCTGTGGTGACTCCATGCCCCGTGTAATGCAGGGTGCTCAGAAATGCTGACCGGGGTCGGGGGGGGGGGGGCATGTTGACCGGTAGACACAATCGTGCGGTTGCAGTGCCAGACCAGTCTGAGGGTGGAGCAGTGACGGATCGCATTCTGGCTTACGGGAAGGCAAGAGCAGTCAGCATGACGAAGTGTACCGTCTGGTGTCAGCAGCACTTCTACGCGGACACTCTGAACTTGTCAGGACACAGCCACGCCTACACGCCTATCTTACGCGTCTATACGACACTGGCATATCCAACACCAAATGTTGCACTCTGCCCGGAGTCTCCGAATTTTCTAGATTCCGAAGAAGACCTTTTCTAAAGCGATGTCACAAAAAGTGCCAAGCACGAACCTACATCAGCCAACTATTCGCACAGACCGACTGCATTATTAAATTCTAACCGAACTCACGTAAATACTTCACACCAACACATGTATAGCCGCTGGTTGCGTGTCACGCCTTTTCACAGCACACTATAAACATGGCGTCCGACCGCAAGCAGAAAGCAACTGCATTATATGATACGACAAGCCAGACGCGGACACGGACACAGCGCACTTAATTCGTAACGTACACGGAGAGGTGTGCCTAGTTCTAAAAATAAATGTACAACACAAGTGCTGATTTAGACAGCCATAAGAGAGCTGGGGTTCAATCGGACTGCGTGTCCCATAGCCTGCAGTTTACGCGTCCGCACCTCGTCCTGCGCCCCGCCCATACAAGCAGCAATGAAGCTTATGGAGACACAATTCTTTCAGTGGCTCAGAAAGTTGTTTTATGATGGCCGTTCAATATGTAACACGAGTTTCATAGTTGCGTCTCTCCAAGCACTACGTAATGACCCAAATTATTGATTTTCCTCGTGGAAATTTTGCGGTAGCGGAAGTTAGCAATCCCCCTCCATGACCCGGTCTCAGTTGTACCACCAACTTTTATCACTCAGCAAGAAAACTCTTGCCGGTAGAGAAAACCAGCCACTTAATGCTGAGCAAGCAGCAGCACTTGACAGGGGAGTCGCCCGCCTCTCTCCTGACTTGTCCCCAGGCTACCGTGTTGTGTGTACGGTAAGTGTGTCTGTTAGCACGTGGCACCTGAGACTGACGCACTGCGGACAGCCCGGAGTAATAACTTTAGATAAGCATTAACAGCGGAATGCACTGCAGAAGTTTTGTGCCGAAAGGGAAAGGGTGTAAATCTGGGTGAACAGCTACTATGCATATCGATTCTCTAGTATGGTCTGGGTAATAAACAATGGGACGGACACGGCATGTGGCACAGATGGACACGGCATGTGGCACAGATGGACACGGCATGTGGCACAGATGGACATGACATGTGGCGCAGATGGACACGGCATGTGGCACAGATGGACACGGCATGTGGCGCAGATGGACACGGCATGTGGCACAGATGGACACGACATGTGGCACAGATGGACAACCAGACAGTCCACAAATTATAGTTTGTAAACACCTTGGAATCGGGCGATGTAGGAGATTGGAACTTATCCACGACACACTGGACTGAGCTGGCTCGTGACTCAAGCCTGTGTCAGGTTTTTCTGATGACAATTAAATTCGGGCTCGATAAAGGCGTAACTGTCTGACCAGCTGAACGGCAATAGCAAATTAGAGCGAGAGCTACGTCCAGTCAGCCACTCAGCCAGTCAGTCAGTCAGCCACTCAGTCAGTCAGTCAGCCACTCACTCACTCACTCACTCACTCACTCACTCACTCACTCAGTCATTCATTCAGTCAGTCAGTTACTTATTTGGAACAAGCAGCACAGAATGACTACAAGCACGACACTCTTAGCGGAACAGCCACAACGTCGAAGTGACCCCTCGAGGCCCATTTGAAGGCAGTTACTCTCTCGGCCGTCTGGAGTGGCTAATGACAACCACGCACAACCCCAGTCAGGGCAACGTGCTTCCGCACCGCTCAGACGTACATCAGATGCATCCGCCTCCTGTGGAGGAAGTGACACCCGTGGGCCTGGTGTCATTACGTCTGTCCGTGCGGATCTAACGCGAGAAAGCGTCCTTTCATGTGACGGCGCAGGCTTGCTCATTACTTCTAAGAGAAACCAACGGTGCAAACCAACAATATCTAATTAAAAGCCTAACCCCTCACAGTAATATTTAAACCTCAACGACTCAAAAAGAAGGCATGTCAATAAATGCCTTCTTTTGAAGTGTGGCTGGCTTTGAAGGTGGAAAACGTAGAGGATTTTAGAGGCGTTTTTAACTTTATCTTTCAGAACCAGAGTTGTGTGTAAAATGGCATTATGGGCAGCCGGTTCTATTTACGGCTTTACTAAGACTGTGGACTGTTGGCGTATTACATGTGAAAAGAAATCTGCTGTTGAACGCAAGGACGAACCTTGCGCACAAGGAAATGCCATGCCTTGTAACGAGAAACCTAAGCAGACCGGCCGTCCTATTTACTTTTACACGTGGTTAGCCTATAGCGAGCAAGCACTGACTTCCAACACTAATTCAGACCGTCCAGTCTTCTGTTGTTTTTTCTACTGTTCTGTTGAAGCTGTCAATGTACAATCCGCCATGGCAAATTTCAGATCCTCACGACGTATTCTCGTTACACCCTGCCATCTCGCCGATTCTCATGTTTTCCTCAGGTGCTTCCACTGGCGCAATGCACAGTATTTTGCAACAACTCACGACACTTCATTCGCAACCTCAATCGATGCACATAACGTTAATACCTGATACAGCATCGTGAAGTAGCCTGCTGTCCAACCAGCTTCTAAATCTAAAATTTAGTTTAACCCAAGCAATTTGTCGTTACATTCAAACTGTGAAAGGAAATCCGACATAATGTCACGCAGTCCACAACAAGCGTTCACTCACGGACGGACGGACGGACGGACGATACTTTCCCGCAGGAAATAAATGCTTTAAGAAAAAGAATCTGGTGTCAGAATTACAACTTCTAATGCACAGGCTGTTTACGTATTCAGCTTACGTCTGTAAAGAGCCAGTGCGTTAAAAGTGTCCGCATTGAACCGGTCCCCCCTTCCATCCAGCAACCGGACCGCACATTGCCTCAAACGGTTCTGCTGTCAAGTTAAGTGCAAGTTTTACTAGCTTTCCTTCTTTTCCACTTCCACATTCCTCACTCATATTGCGACTCCCATGGGTAGACAGTTTTATGGGGCCTTAAGGAAATTTAGAAATTCCAGTCCTTATGTACGATGTTGCTGCCAGAAACAAATTCGAAACGTTAAAACGGGACGCTAACATAAGGTAACAAAACTGTTTGGCGCACGAGCCTAAAACGAGAGCCGCGGTACAGACTAGTGGTTCGTATGCTGCAGGTCCCTGGTTCGAACCTTGTACTATTCCTGAAGTCTTCCGGGGGTTTCCTTTTATTCTAGAATTTAACGGACTGCTTATTCTTATCACACGACGTCCACACTTGAGCCTTCGCTGGTACGTTAGAGCAGAATGTGTAGGCGTGTTCTGTGCTTAAAAGAGTGCCGTAAAGAGCACAATAAACAGCACTCAGTAAACACAAAGAGAAAACAAACATGTGTGAGAACTGAGTGTGGTGTGGGGCGGGGCTCTGTGTGTCTACACAAAACCATTGCGGGGTCACAAAACCTCACAGTTGACACACCAACGTCACAGTTACAAAACGTAAGGTTAAGCTGGCTTCTTGTTTAAGAAGTTCACAAAGTCGTATAGAAAATAACACAAAAGACACCAGACAGGCTGCACGCGGGTCTGCTATCACAGCCCGAGTATGGGTGCAGGCAGGTATGGACAGAATCACACGTGCTTCTGTTGCTCCCGCATCGAAGTAAACAACTGACAACAATCATCGCCATCACGTGCATCAAGTGAATCGGGCCAAATGGAGATCCGGATAGGCCGATTCTGTTTCTCGAGTTGTTTAAACGTGCTGGTTCAGCTGCAAATGCTTTACGTTTATTGTGCCCAGCAATATTAGCACCACTACTGCCACGTTACGGCTTTGGAGAGAAGATTTTGTGGCTTATTGATTAGCAACGTCATTACGGAAATTTTATTGCAAGTTTTAATATCGCTTCGCCACAGATACGCTACAGTGAATATCATCTCAGCGGTGATTAATTAGCCCCAAAGTGACCGGCTCTGTATGAACACCACGCGTCAGTGGGCACGAGCTGCACAAGAGGAATCACATGGCTGCGTACAAAGCGCCTCTTGCGGCTACAGACGCTCAGATAGGCACAGTGTTTACAGGGAAGACACAGCTATGTGATAAGGAATTGCGAACTGGCCTGTGCGGCTACACATTCAGACAAGAACACTGTTTGGAACAAAAAATTATCCATTCTGCGAAGACTTTGCTCAGGTGGTATTACTAAGCTAACATTACACGTCACACACGTTAATCATACGATGTTATTCTGGGTCAATACTGTCTTGTGGGATGTGCTGACGGACTCTTCGGACGATGCTGCTCTCACCGCCTTCCGGGTAAGAGGGTAAGCTGCGCCCGAAGACAGAGTAAGGTACACACGCAGAAGAAAATTATACGTGCCTGCGAGCCAGCAAGTGAAGCCCGGTAAATAGGTACTGACGTTTCGGAGGACTGCAGAGCCTTCATCTTCAGGGTTAAGCGTCTACTCCGCTTAATCCTGAAGATGAAGGCTCTGCGCTCCTTTGCGAAGCAATATCCCAAGACAGCTGCGTCTCTACCGACGAACCTCCACGCAAACACTCGCCCCTGGACGTATCACGTGCGAGTTGCGTTCTCCTCCGTCCAGACCAAACTGTACAGCCGCCCACGGAAGTGCTCCTTCACAAACCGCCGATGTCTGCCTTACAGATTATCATTTTGACAACAAAAAATTATCGGAAGTGCTCAGTGGGTGTCCTGTTCTTGCACACAGCGCTGTGCGTCTCGCTAAGGACTCCGCGCGCACTCACGCATTCCAGGCGTGGCTCTAATTAAGTCGCATCCGTCATGCGCCCTCTCATGTAGTTCCGCTACATCGTTAACTGCCGTAGCACAAACAAGACATTCAAGACGGCCCCATAAATAAAATTCCAGCAGGTTTAACGCAGGTAACGTGCGGGCTACGTAATTGTTGTGCCTCCACGTACCCGCCGTTCCCAACATTTTTCATTCGGAAATATTATAATGGCGTGTCAAATGAGGGGCAGCGCCATCCTGCCTCAGCCATGAACACACACACACACACACACACACACACACACACACACACACACACACACACACACACAACCAACAAAGGGACGCGTCATTTCTGAAGTACAAGCCATATTTTGATAAAAGACTCATTACTTTTTGAATAGAAAACAAATCAAGACAGGAAATTAATTAAATTTACATTAGACAAAATTTAAACTCGGCACGGTTGAGAGAACACGATACAGCACCGCGAACATCACGGTTATGCACACGACACAGTCTGTGGCCCTGTTTCAGAGTAATTGGGCCAACGTGTTTTGTTTTAGTGCAGAAGGGCCCCGCAGCAGACGCTACGGACGCACCGCAGCCTTACGGCTTCTTGTGCAACCCTGTGATGATGATGATGATGATGATGATGATGATGATGATGATGATGATGATGATGATGTTGATGATGATAATTATTTTCTGTCCTTTTCCAAGTGGTGCAGCACCGGTGGAATCAAAGTGACAGGGGAAAACCGAAGTACTCGGGTAAAAACCTGTCCCAATGCCTCTCTGTCCACCACAAATCCCACATGGACTGACCATGGATCGAACCCGGGCCTCTGCGGTGGGAGGCCGACAGCTAACCGCCTGACCCAGGGGTGAACGTGTGCTGTTGTAATACAATACACTGAGAAGCGTGGTGGTTCACAGAGCAACATAACTTGCGCGGAAGAGGTGCCAGCACGGCACGCAGCATGACGCAACCACACACATTTGCAGTAACCCAGGAAGGTATTGTTTATCTGCATCAGCTTTTCGCCCGCATTAACCGCTGTGGGTTACGGCGAATCGGGCGACGGAATGTCTGCAAATGCGTCTTACTCGGCAGTATGTGTCTCCTGTGTTGCTTATTTGCACAAATGAAGAACCAACAAAAGGCACCTTGCTTCGTGGGTTTCGACTTGCACAAATCCCGCAGCAGTGCTCACGGCCAGCAAACTGTTTGTGTATTGACGCGTGCGATAACCACAACAAACGCCACGTGCTGCACAGCAAGGGACGCCCATTCAGATGAAAAATTTTGCACCTTCTACAGTACACACCGTGGGCCGGGATAGCGCAGTTCGTATAGCGACTCGCTACCGGCTGGACGGTCCCGGGATCGAATGCCGGTGGGGGCAAGATTTTCCGCACCCGCCCACACCGGCCCTGGGGCCCACCCAGCCTCCTGTACAATGGGAACCGGGTTTCCCCGGGGTAAAGCGGCCGGCGCGTGGAGCTAGCCACCTCCTTCTAGCGCCAAGGCTAACGAGAGGGTAGAGTTGTAGCTCTATTCCCCCTTCGGCCGAGTGTCCTGTATAGGGACCCCTCCACCTTTACCCTTATCCTTCTGCCGCACACGCCGCCGTACGCACTGCGCGTAAACACCTGTTACAGTGGGAGTACTGAGCTGTGCACACTGTGACGCAGGCAGAAAGTGTGGCAGACGTAAATTTGAAAATGGAGTCAGTAGTATGCAGCCCTTACTGCGGGCCACGCGGAAACAGAGCAGTACACGAAGAAATTACTGGACAAAGGGAGGAAAGATAGCAATGATAGGGTAGCAGCAGTGTTGTACTAGTGCGTGTGTGTGTGTGTGCGTGCGCGCGCAGAGTGAGCAGGCCAATGCAAACAGGTGCATAACTACGCAATGTGGTGCTGCACGGTACGGATTCAGGTAGGGCAAAACAAACAACTCGAGACCCTGATGCTAAGCCTCTCTTGCGAACTGCGCCAGACCTCGAAACACCGCCCTACTGCCCATGTTTACACAGACTGCTTGCAGCACGCACCTACAGCGCTACGCATTTCGCTCCGACGCCTCTTCTGCATCCCCAAATGATATGGACAGAGGAACAGTGCAGCAGTGCGCTTCACGCTGCCTTCAGGCCAGGGGGCTCAGTCAGGAGACGCTACACGAACACCTTGCTTCGTGATGTAATGATGTGACGAAGAAAGTGACAGTATGAATGGTAACATCACACATGGCAGTAGAATACCATTTACTGTAGGGGCTGAGAAAACCACAACAGGCGGCCAGACCGCAAGAATCCCTAGCGAGATTCAAACTGGACACTTCCCGAATTCGGACCGGGCATGTCCAAACCCGAAACAGTGCTTCTATCCAATACACACGACACCTGGGACGGCAGACAAAAAGCATTTATATAAATCGTGTGACGTGGTTGGTTGAACGCGCTGCCGAACAGCACTGCCCTCGTGGTTGATGGACCTTTATGAAGGCTGTAGTTTTAAGAGTTTTTTTGACACATTTTTGCAGGGACTGAAGAAACCCAAAGAAAATCCTGTGAGGTTGAGATGCGAATCAAGGAAGCCGAGCCACCATCCAGCGAGCCGCAACGTTTGTTAATTGGAGGGCCACAGTTTATTGAGAGCACGCAGCAATAAAGCAGTTGGGGCTGCTGGGACAATTAGTGGCTTTTAGGAACAGTAAAAGTGGCATCTGAAGCGATTTCGGGCTGCGCAATTCAATGATGTGGTGGAGAGAGTAGCTTTGCGGGAGGGCAGTTATCTCAGGGGATTTTTGTGTAATGAGTTTTGTGGTTGTAACAGCAGTGAATGACTGTAAAGTGTGTTCAGAAATCTACAGCCCGAGTACGAATTAGTCCTCCCATTGGCAGTACGTTACAGCAGAACGTAACGTACTCTTTTACAGAAAGGGATCACGTTTAGACACATTCCCAATAGCGTAACGTGCTTGCCAATCACATCGCCGGAAAAACAGAGTACAAGAGGATGAATTCGGTGGTAAAAATAACGAACACGACTAATGTAGACTAACTAACAGGATAACAACGTGCAAAGATAAGAGAACGGACGATAAAGTGCATGCACATGGAAAAGACTCGCCTACAGTAATAAGCATGTCAGAATATTTAGCAGAATATTCAATAATGTCGGCCTGGCTGTATCAGCCTAACAAAAATATGTAGTCCACAATTACCAACCAGAGCACTCCGGAAGAGCGCAAACACCTGCAATCACAGAGGCGCGAGGACAGACTGGTAGACACCTTTCACGTAGATTGAAACGACATCTACAGTAGGTGACACAACAAGCAACAGAGACAGTCCAGCTATGAGACGGACACGCTACAGACTGGGCACAAATACGATGCAATGCAAGGCACAAGGCGAGCCCGCTTTCAGACATTTACAAACAATTCTGTAAATGCAAACAACAGAAAGACGACAACATCTTTAACTATCGAAAAATTGTAACGTTTAACGGACTATCGGATTTTGTGCTTGAAAGAAGGAAAGTCTGATAAGCACCACAGCATCAGACAGCCAGCATAGCGCGCAACATGACAACTGTGCGGGGAAGTGTGTGAGTGGCGTGTAAGAGTGGCGGCACGAGAAGAAAGACGTGGGAACAATAGGGCGAAACACGGACAGCAGGCGGCAGACATTGCAGACAGAGCGGTAGCGTGTATAGGTATAGAGTTCGGGGACACAGCAGGGAACCTGCGGTAGCAGCGTCGAAACGGATATGTCGACAGCAGGACACAGCAAGTGCAGGCTGTTGGTAAGTGCAGCACAGCACAGCACTGTACTAACCACACGGAAGGCACAACACAAAATGCAGCTCCAGTCAGCTCAGAACGGCAGTTTTCTTGACGTGACTGTTCACACATTCTGCAGGAAGCAGTTCCAGAGTTCTGCTGCTACAACAGACATTACTGTGGCTGGTGACTCCTGCCACAAGCATGCAAAGATACGCGTTCTGAGTTACAGCATCAATCTAGACCCTTCAGCTTCCATCCAAAAACACACACTGCATAACAACCATATTCAGTTCATGCATTGGGATCAGTACAGCGCATTTTCACACGTGTGGAAAAAATGAGGACAGTACAAAACCAGACACGAAGCTCTCTACATTAACATAAATAAGAGAACCAACTGGACTTATGACGAAGTTATGTAACTTGACAAAACAGAGGTTCGATTCACTAACACCAGGTGAGCCAGGCTGCGAGATGAGCCGGGTTCATGCTGTCAGCTGTTAGAACGTGACCTCCTCAAACTACTACTCGCGGCTGCATTACGAACCACTGGAGATTCTTACGGACTGGCCAAATATTCCCTCTAATAAGCGCGGATGCGCGGCGGCGCAGTAACTGAGATGTGCCCGCGAACACTGAATTGTTGCCGCGCAGCTGGAATTTGCTTTTGAAAACGCTGTTGCAAGTGCCGCGCAGTCGTCAGGTCGTGTGAAATTTTTCCGCTCAGAGAAGCAGCAGGTCCGCGCAACTGTAAGAAAAATTAGAGGAAAAGTTGGAACATGGAACACAATAACTAACTAACTCCATGGAGCAGAGGCCTTCTTGAGAAGCTAACAGTTTCTCAGCTAGTCAAGAAATTTCCCGCATTTTATGGAACCCGGAAGTTCATTACCGCATTCACAAGAGCCCGCCACCTGTCCCTATCCTGAGCCAGCTCAATCCAGTTCATGCCCCCCATCCCACTTCCCGAAGATCCATCTTAATATTATCCTCCCATCTACGCCTGGGTCTCCCAAGTGGTCGCCTTCCCTCGGGTCTCCCCCCCAAAATCCTCTATGCACCTCTCTCCTCCCCCATACATGCTACATGCCCCGCCCATCTCAGTCTTCTCGATTTGATTACCCGAATAATATTTGGTGATGAGTACAGGTCATTAAGTTCCTCATTATGTAGTCTTCTCCACTTCCCTGTCGTCTCGTCCCTCTTAGGCCCAAATATCCTCCTCAGCACCCTATTCTCGAACACCCTCAGTCTTTGTTCCTCCCTCAGTGTGAGAGACCAAGTTTCACATCCATACAGAACAACAGGTAAAATTATAGTTCTGTATACCCTAATCTTTGTGTTTTTGGATAGCAACCTGGAAGACAAAACATTCTGCACCGAATGATAGCAAGCATTCCACGACCTCAGTCTGCCCTTAATTTCTTCATGAATGGAGTTTCGATTCGTTAGGGTTGTTCCCAAATATTTGAATTCTTCCACCCTTTCAAAGGATTTATTATCTATATTTATGTTGTGATTGTGTCCTGCATTCTGATTTCGAGACATGACCATGTACTTAGTTTTATCAGCATTTACTTCTAGACCAATCTCCTTACTAGCAATCATTAAATCTTCTGCATTTTTCTTTATACTATGTATGCTTCCGCCCAATAGATTAACATCATCAGCATAAACCAGAAGCTGATGTGTACCATTCAATTTCAAGCCCTCCTGGTTTGCCTGAACCCTCCTAATGACATATTCTAAAGCAAAGTTGAAAAGCAACGGCAAAAGAACATCTCCTTGTTTCAAGCCATTCTTAATAGGAAACGTGTCAGACAGATGTTTGCCTACCCGAAGTCTGCTATACGTTTCACTTAGGCACATTTTTATTAACCTTACTAGTTTCATGGGGATACCGAACTCAATGAGAATATTATACAAGACCTCCCTCCTAACTGAATCATAGGCTTTCTTGAAGTCTATAAATAGCTGATGCACTGCCTCATTGTATTCCCATTTTTTCTCAAGTATTTGACGAATGCTGAATATATGATCAGTAGTTGACCTGTTACGTCGAAATCCACACTGATGATCCCCAATAATTTCCTCTGCATACGGAGTTAACCTTGATAAAAGAATGTTGGATAGAATTTTGTACGTAGTCGACAACAGCGATATGCCTCGATAGTTACTACAATGTTTTATCACCCTTCTTATAAATAGGCACAACGACTGACTCCTTCCATTCCTCAGGCAATTCCTCCTTATTCCAAATAGAAATAATAAGTTTATGGATTTCAGACCGAATTATCCTACCCCCTGCTTTAATAAATTCTGCTGGAATCTGATCAGTACCTGGTGATTTGTGTCTTTTTAGCTTTTCAATAGCCATCTCAACCGCAAAGGCACTGGGCTCAGGCACTAGTGGCTCTGCCGTGTGTACTTCAGTCTGCCTAACATCATTAACCCCGTGTATATTCAACAGCTGGGAGAAATGATTCCTCCACCTAGCCAAAATACTGTGGGAGTCTGCCACCAGGTCACCCTTCTCATCCGTTACTACATTAATTCTAGGCTGGTACCCCCTCTTAAAGTCATTGATACCCCTATACAAGTCTCTGATATTCTTGTTCTTACTGTTTGTTTCAAGTTCATTAATTTTAGCTTTCAGATATTCCTTCTTTTTGTTGCTGAAATGTCTACTAGCTTCACGTCTTACGTTGTGCAGATTATCTCCACTATTTTGGTTTGGATTCTGTAATCACTGAATTTTAGCCTGCCTCCTTTTATCTAAGAATTCTGCACATTCTGCATCAAACCATGGTTTATGCTGATTCCGTTCGTGTAGACCTAGACTCTCTTGAGCTGAGATTTTGATATTCTCTTTAATGTTTTCCCAAGCCCTATTTATGTCCTCACTAACATTTAAGTTTTCCAAAGCTGCAAACCTGTTTGAGATCTTAAGCTGATACTGTTTCCTAACCTCTAGTTCACTTAGCTTCTTGAGATTAAATTTCTCTGTATCAAACTTCTGTGCTGCTTCTTTACTTACTGCCAGTCTTTCCCTAACTTTTGCAACCACCAGATAGTGATCAGTATCACAGTCAGCTCCCCTGAAAGATCGCACATCGAGGATACTGGAATGCCATCTCTTTATCTATCAATATGTGATCGATCTGATTGTGAGTCTTCCCATAGGAGAGGTCCAGGTGTATTTATGAATGTTTCGGTGCGGAAACATAGTGCTCTTAACAACTAGATTCTTTGATGTGGCAAAGTTTACTAATCTAACACCATTATCGTTACTATCCTGATGTAAACTCTCATTCCCAATAGTCGGTTTGAAAATATCCTCTCTCCCCACTTTTGCATTAAAATCTCCTAACAGAATTTTCATATGGTACTTGGGAAAATTATCAAAAACCCCTTCCAATTCCTCATAGAAACTGTCCTTTGAATCATCACCTTTCTTTTCTGTTGGTGCATGCGCATTCAGAACAATGATATTACACCAGCGGCCTCTCAGCACTATGTATGACATCCTAGCACTAACAAACTCCACTCTCTTGATTGCTGATACTGTTCTCTGGTGTACAAAAAAACCTGTTCCCAATTGATGATTTTCCTGCCCTTTGCCATAGAAAAAAGTATACTCCCCGGTTCTTACAGTTCCTGCTTTGTTCCACCTAACCTCCTGTAAACCCACTAAATCTAACTTATACTTAGCTAATTCCCTGGCCACTGTCATAAGTGACCCTGACCTATACATGCTCCTTACATTCCATGTTCCAAAACTCATATCCCTTTTCCGTAGCTGGGGTCGTACCAAAGAATCGGTCCGGCTCCGAGGCATTGAGTAATGATTCGTAACATCATAATTTTTTACGGTGAGGAGTTGTTAGCACCTCGCCCAACCCCCAAGCTGGAGGACCACCCCTTGTTGGCTGTTCGCGATTGCTTATTCAATGTATTCGCAGCTACCCTTGATAACTGTAGGCCGTTCCTCCATCTGCAACCTGAGGACGCGCCATGCCGTGGCGATAGGGACCCACTTAACACAGTCATGGAACACAATACTGCCAAAAATCTATAAAATCATTGGACAGACTCGGACTAAGGCATTCTGTTTAAATGTTAAGCATAACCATGTCTCATGCTGTCAGGCCAGTTCAAATGCGGACGAAAGCTAAAATTATCTCGGCAGTGAGCTGGCGTTTCTATCACCATCACTGACGGCAACTGGTCAGCTGTCATCACGTAACAAACAGCCTCAGTTTCGTTAAATAGGGTCTTCTGGTTAGTGGTTCGCGACGTTCAAGATTCTCTTACCCTGGAAGATGATGGCACTACGTTCTTCGAAACGTTGGGAAACAGCGTGGCAAGACAGCACAAATCCTCGACACAGCGAACATCTGAAACGCTGTACTGGACCACACAAGCCTACAACCACCTCGTTTACACATACGAGCGTCCCGACATGGAACGTTCTGCCATCTACCGGCGCATTCTGCAAATGCTTGCGCCGATAACAAAGAACCACACAACCACGTCCAGTTACGACCAATTAAACCACTGCTGTGGAGTCACATTATGTTAAGTACGTACCAAAATATACATCGTTATTTTTATTAAATTATGTACTAATTAATTTATTCATGCATTCGTTTTAGTTATAATTTATTTAAGTACGAATTACACAATTTATAAAATAAATTAACTAATTAAATTTTAACACATTTATTAGATTTATTTATCGAATTTTTCAATTTATTAATCAAGTAATTAATTTAATTGCTTAGTTATGTGATTAATATTGTTATCTGTTTGTCTAATTTATTAATGTATGTATGGATTTATTTAAGTTATTCATCCATTTTTAGTTCAATTTTTTATTACTTTATTAATTTATTACGTACGTACGTACGTACATACGTACATACATACATACACACATACATACACACATACACACACACACATATACACACATACATACATACATACATACATACATACATACACACACACACATATACATACATACATACATACATACATACATACATACATACATACATACATACATACACACACACACACACACACATACATACACACACACATACATACATACATACATACATACATACATACATACATACACACATACATACACACACACACATATACACACATACATACATACATACATGCATACATACATACATACATACATACATACATACATACATACATACATACATACATACATGCATGCATGCATACATACATCGAACTTGCCCCACAAACTCGCAGAATAATGCTGCAAATTAAACTAAAAATTGGGTGGACGATATGCAATGCCGATGACTACATATCGGTGAACAGGTGTTTTAAGTGCAGCCGATTCAACCATCACTTCAGTGAATGCAGAAGCGAAGAGGCATGCCCCCTGTGCGCAGGAAGACACAAATTAAAGGAATGCACAGCGCGAAGGGAAGAATACAAATGCATTAACTGCATGATGTACAACAAGCACAATCAAAATAGGGGCATTAGCGAAGACCACTCATCACTAGATAGGAGGTGCCCTAGCATGCAGGCAATGATCGCTAAATATAAACAAAATACTGATTACTAAAATGGCAAAAGCAAACAACAACACGAAGGGAACAAACAACAACACGAAGGGAACAAACAACAACCAGCTAAACTCAATAAGATGCATGCAAATAAACCTGCAGCACTCCAGAGTGGCGACAGATAACTTAATGAACCTCATACAGCAGGATCGTACAGACATTGTCTTCATACAAGAACCGTATACACTCCAAAACAAAACAGCAGGAATAACAAGAACCCACAGGATCTACATATCGAACGAAGACAAGAGCAGGGCAGCTATCATAATCGCCAACGACACTATAGACGCAGTACTTATTAAGCAACTATGTGACAGAGACAACGTGGTATTAGAAATGAGATATAATAGTACAAGAATCTTCGCAGTAAGCATGTACTTCGACATAACCGAAGAAATTGATAGA
>BLKM01008748.1:452336-468814 GCA_013340265.1 Coptotermes formosanus | reverse complement strand
TAATACTGCTAAACGTCGCATTCAAGATTTGTCAGCAGACATTAAAAAAAACTGGTTTCCAGCTTTGCTTTTTCGTTGCAACTTGACGAAACAACAGCCGTGTCAAGGCTAGCTAGCAGTATTACTTTTACTGGTACGTTACTTGTTCTATCAAGCTGGCCGATCTTTTCGGCCAGCTTGATACATACATACACACACACATACATACATACATACATACACACATACATACGTACATACATACATACATACATACACACACACATACATACATATATACATGCATACATACATACACACACATACATACATACATACACACATACATACATACATATATACATACATACGCACACATACATACATACATACATACATACATACATACATACATACATACATACATACATACATACATACATACATACATACATACATGCACACATACATAAAAGACACGGCGACATGACAGACAGAAAATACACGAGGCACGGATCGCACCACAGGCGGCCTTGCTGCAGTCACTTCATGCAAAGCAGACTGGCGCTAAACAACGCAGATAAAACTGTAAAATTACAGTTTATGCGACTTCCCACATTTCCTGTTAACAGAAGCGAACATGAATGGGACATATTACTGTCACCGGCGCGGCGTTTACGTCCTTCGTCGGCTTCGTGTAACGTTTTATGATATTCGGAGGACTAGAGAATGCAAAATATGGCGTCGAGTCGCTGTGAACGCTACATCCGTAAGATGCAGTACAGCCCGTCGGTCACACGTATCTTCTGCTGCACGTCGATGTCAAAGTGACAACTCACACGTGTGTGTGTCACAGGTTCCCAAACACTTGAATCTTCCTTTCTAGACGCTTCCACTGTTTCACTGAGACTGAAGTAACAAATCTTACGCGGGTCACACAATTCAGATATTTCAACTTCCCACCGAGACGCCTTGCTTGTTACACGACTATCACGTCCGTCACAGAATGCAAACCAGTTCAATTAACCACAGCAACCCACTTCGATCCTTGTATTTATACCGACGCCAATACATCTCTTGTATGTCACAAAATACGAAACAGTTCAGTCGACCATCAAAACTCCGACTGAAGCGTTCAAATTAACGTGAGAATTCTGAAACTGGTCATAAAATTCAACAGAATGCAATTACCCATCGCAAATGTTTAATTCCACATTGATATTAATGTGAGAAGTGGCACAGTCCGAACTAACATCCCGACTGTTGCAATTTTACATTAACGTGAGGACCAGAATTGTCACGTTGCTCACACAGTGCAAGTACTTTGATGCTTCTTGTTATTTTCACCCAAATGCAAGTCGCGCTGCTCACACAGTTCGAGTCAGCTCAAACCAATCCTTTCGAAGCACGTCCTTGATTCTGGTGTTGCGAAACCGTGCAGCGGCTGTAAGGCATGTTGGTCGAAACGCAGACTGTTCACTGTTTTGCAGGGACGGGTCAAAAGTAAGCCAATTAAAGCACGGTCCACCCAGAACACAAAAAGCAACTTGTTTTACACGACGACACTGCAGCCATAATCCGTATGTGCAGCGCAAGTCAGCTGTTGTGTGCTGCGGTTCATTTCTGTCAACTGAACGCAAAGCATGTAAACACTCGCCCGACACAGTGCAGTAGCAACAACAAAGGATAGTCCGGTTCCGAACACCATTTTTTTGTATGAGGTTACAACGTATGTTCAAGTGAAAGTAAAATATTTGGTTTTCACTGCTGGCATAACGGTGTGACTACGTCAGTGCGTCACACAAACAACACGCCAATACCCTCCTACTTGTCTCGACACAGTGTTACACACTGGCTAATTAAACTGAAGGTGATTGTTTATACACACTCCACAGGCTGAATACACTATTTTACAAGCTAACAGCATTAACTTACAATACAACCCTTTTTAATACCAAATCTGCACTCGGGTAGGCAATCATTTGTTTTTACAACTAAGAAGCTCCAGGGAGCAAGGTTCTTCTTAGAAAGACAACACTCCTTAGCCAGTCAAGACATTTCTCACATTTTATGGACCCCGAATGTTCATTACCATGTTTACAAAAGCCTACAATTGTCCCTAACCTAAGTCACATCAATTCCATGTATTCTGCAAATTTATGCACGTGTTTGTTTGATTACGCGTTTGCTCAGTTTATTGTGCCCTACCAGGCAGGCTAACTAAAGGAGCAATATGCGTTTTGAATGTCTGTGCCAGAACGTCGGCTGTTCTGCCTGAGTTCCGTCACTCTCCTCATGTCTTAAGCACACGAAAGCTACGATAATAAATATACAGCCGGAACCCCCCCCCCAGCCCATTATTACTATAATGTATATAGCGATCCTGTAACGCGAATTAAAACAAGCACGTGCTTCAGTCTGTGCACAGTGACGAAATAACCTGCCAGCTCCGGCCTGAGCTTATTGTTTACATAATGAATTCCTAAATGTGCGTGTATCTAAATAACACTCCGGGAGGCAGCATGTGACGGGGAACACACACCGGCACAGACAGCTATCCAAACAGCAATTTCTACCCCTCTCGCACTGTTTCTGTGATTTTTACCCTGTAATATTTGTGGACGCAACTGCAATGGGGGGTAGAGGGACGCCTGGGGTTAGGTAATATGGCTCTAAAATTAATTTTTCTAAATCGATTGAAACTCCAAAAGCATTACATCAAAGAGAGGGCAGGGGACTTCCCCGTCACGCAATGCGAGGGCGCTGGTACCTGCACTTGACAAACTAACACAACACTCCCACGTGGATGAAGATTAATAGGTTATTTATCGCAACTGCGTCGTTCTGGAGCCGCGAGGGATGCTTGCTTATAGGCGTGTTGATTCAACTGAGGAACAAAACTCGTTACGGTAATTACACAGCCAGACGGGCGGGACATGAAAAATACAAGCACATGTACACAGGCTACAGAACGCACAGCGCAGCACAGTAAGGCCACATACAGCACCGTGCCGTACACAGGAAGATAACCTGAAATGAAAGGCGGGCATGTTGGATGTGCCGCCGTAAACACTGGCGAGCAGCAGACTGCACCACGGTGCGGGGTTTTGGAACTCCAAATATGGGGCCACGAAGAGCGGGAGCAAAGGCAAGTCAACTAAACAAAAATTCGCATCTTCATTTGTAAACTACAATTTGCAATACAGGAGAGAAACAGCAAACAACTTACTTACATAATACACACCCTCAGAACTAATTTGGATGAAAATTTCACGGTACCACCCTTATCTTGTGGCCCCCAGATCGCGGTAACAATCAACGGTAAGACGAACTTTCATAGGACAAGTAACTCTACCTCCCTGACCCAAAGATGCGTAATTCTACGTATCTGTTTGTTGTTGTTGTTGTTGTTGTTGAAACACGCAATCTTATTTTTGCAAAGAACTTCTTACTTGAGTACAGATTAGGTACACAGGCTACTAAAGTTGCCAGACATAAGTGCCACAATTTCATCTTCGCTATGTTTGTAACTGTTGACTTAAGAACAATATTTCGTATCGGTGGCTGCTGTGTGGGTAGGTGTAAGACACGTGTCCTTACTGAGGTTCGCACAGCTTGCCCCGCACGTTTATCAGTTACTGCCATTAAGCCGGAAGCTAGAAAATTCGTACGACCGCCATCTTGTTATTTACATGCGACAAAAATACTGCCTCAACATACACTAGGAACGGTCAGCTGGTTCAAAAGTTGAAGTAGGGAGACGCACAGACACACACAGAGGGCATAAGAACCACTTATGTTCCCTTTAAGACAAAAAGTAAGTTAATAAGAGAACAATGCGCGCACCGCCATCACCGCTACACGGGCTGCAACAAACACGGCGCGTTTCGTGCCGGGAACGAACAGAAAAACAAACGAATCACGATATATCTCGAAACTGGAAAACGGAGTAAAATTGGTACTGTTCTACAGAACTTAAGTTACGTTGAAAGTTAATGCAACAATATTCGCCCAGTAACAGCACAAACTGCTGCGTTTCACCGCTTGGGTGAAGCTCCTGGCGTTCACGCTGAAAACTGAATGACTGAGGTATTCGGATTCTAAAAAATGTTTCGCATTTCCTAGCCCAGAGCACTATCTGGCCGTCCGTGTGTTTAAAACCCATATCGTTGTATTTTTTTAGACTGTCACCAATTTTAAAATTTTAAAACTTTCCTTACATCCACAAAAGCATATACCTACACCTGATATATGTAATTTGTGGAAAATTCCAGGTCCTGGAAAAGTGTGAATAAAATTCTTAAACGTTTGTTTAAAAAAAAGGTAGTTCGATGGCACAAAAAATCTTGTCATCACAGTCGAGGTGTTGGTCACGAACAGAAAGGAGTGCCGGCCTGTAATTGCGTCTTCGCAGGAGTGTGAATAACTCGACCACTTTCTGAACAGCAGGTGTTCCAGCAGGTGTTGCTCTGCTCATCAACGAACTCCAGCAAGGAGCCAGCGAAATTTTTCCTTCAAACAGACAAAACCCTTTGGACTTCAACCAGGGTAATAACGTGTGCAGTTCCCTCAAATCCTGCAACCGACATGACAAACTGCTAGGGGCAAGCATCCTCCTCCACTCCACCCCCTCCTCCCTCCCTAGACACTCCCCCTTGCCAATCACTTCACATTCAGTAACAGTCAGTGTCATGCGGTGGGAATTGCGCGATAACATGACCAATATCAATGGGATAATATGACAATTCGCAGCGCTGGCTACGACTGCCGCAAATAAATCTTCCACTGATCCACTTTTATGTGCTGTAGCACTTAACGGTTACTGCACAGTAATGTGTTCACTAGATAACGCCATGAACGTGAAATCTGTTGAAAGACAGAATGAGCCATTCTGCTACCTGGAAATAATTTTAAACTGGCTGGCATTGAAGCTGCAATACTGACCGAATAATCGGCACTTCTGACTACTACATGATGGTAGTCACTGCCACCTGAAAGCGGAGTCTGGGATCAAAAAATGACGTCTACATGAGGACCGCCTGACGACATAATTGCAAACCTCAGGTTTTATAGGGCGTCCCCCGCTTATCGTGAGAGGCTTGGCTACAGGCGCTGTAACTACCCAGGTCCCTAGCTCGTCCCGCACGCTTCATTGCCAGATCTCTTGACAGCGACTGATACAACTCCTTTCGGTGAAAATGAGAAACGCGTCGGACCGGACCATCATCAGACAGAACGCAAATGTGTTTTACACGTGGCACACACAGTGTGCGGTGGACGCGCACACCTTGTATTTTCAGTGAAGGCGTATAAAGAAGTAAAGATGCAGCTCCACGCATTTTGCATTCTTAACGTCTACACCAGATGGAGGTGAGCAGTCAGCTCCATGGCCCGGCCGCTTAACCCTGTGGAAGGTGCCTAGGCACTACTGGCTGGCCCCGTCTTGAAGGGCACAGATCACTAAAGCCGCAGCAGCAATGCAGATGACACAATTTGCAACTCAAAATTGCGAAGTTAAATTTCATTCACGGAAATAAAGAGATTATTTGTTCAGAATTCCACATCCTAGGCTGACTAATATGTAAATGGCAGCATTAAAGTCAGTCTTGTTTGTGGCGGAGCCACAGAACCGGAAACATAACGCGCGAACAAACAAACGTGACACAAGACATTGAGCCAGTGGCTGTAAGGGAGATGTCAGGAGGCAAATTCCTGGGGCAGTTTATAGAATTCTGCACACACTCACACATATACACACTACGGAACATGTTAACATAAATCACAACACATCGCATTAACATTTGTATCACCTATTAATCCGACCCATCAGGTTTATCCTGTGGGACCATTAACCAATCCAAATCGGACTTAATTTCGTAACATGACTCTTCATAAGTTACAATGCGATGGACCATAAAACGCCACGTGTTAATACAGCGGCGCGATCCACAGACTGGCCTGTATTGAGGCCCACACAACACTTGCAGCTGACAATGACCTTACGAGGAACCTCTGCTCTCTGGCACTGCTCCTGCACGGAGGATGAACTGTAAACAAAGGAAGAGGTCTGTCCTCAGAGCACAGCAGGCAATCCTGCTTTCTTTTTCTACTCTTGACTTCAGGAAGCGCTGCAAACCGGCAGCGCGTTCACTGTGCTTTGGCAGTCGCCGGTAGCAGTCATGCAAGCGTGAATGTGGCACATTTCACCTGTTTTGTCTCGTATTCAGCAGTCGGTACAAAAATCCTACTAATTGGTTTCGCTTAACTACTTTAAAACTCTTTTAAAATTAGAGACTAAAACGAGCACACCGTAACTAGCTTAATGGAACACGGTCCTGTAGAAGCTGACTGTTGCTCAGACACACCACTCATGCTATGTGAAGCACTGTTACTGTGTTCAAAGCAGCCAGCTGAATCCAGTCCACACCCCAACTCCTACTTATTTAGCACCTTGCAGGCACACGTCTGCATCGCGATCTCTTTGCCTTCCGTTTGCAGTCCAAATTTCGCAGATGCATTCACGTGTCGTACAGAATTGTAGGTGCCAGGATATGGGTAGCTTGAACGAGGGAATGAAAATGAGATCCACACAGATTTTAGCAATTTCCTTCTCACTTCCTTTTGTATGTGAGACTCTCAAATCACGCAGGTCTGCCCACTAGCTGCACCTTACAACAGCCTTAACTCCCACTGTGGAAGGACACTTCGCCAGGTGGGCTTAACAAATGTTTCTTCGACCCCTGGTGTTGTCTCGGGTTAGTGTCCCCTAACCACGTGTCCACAGTTTTGTTTTACTGACTGCATTTTAACCGCACAGGAATTCACATTTCTCTACAATTACGGCTACACTGACCGGGGCTCCAACTTAATTTCACCGCTCAACGCGACGTAACAACCGCAGCTGAACTAAAGAAATGTGAATGTTCATAACCCAACTGCAGGACCTGCACAGTCGGCGACAGATGAACTAAATACGACACGGAGTTTTGGTGGAGTGATACCGACCGGTAAACCCCGAATTAGTCGAAGAAGAATCTGTCCCAGTGCCACGTTGTTCAAACAGAACAGAGTTCTCTGCTGCCGCAAGTCACAGCTGTAAAACTGACGCCGTACATCAGTAACAGAGCAAAGGTTGCAACTGCTGGGCTCTGCATAAGCTTCCTAAATTGCAGGAAGTGCTCATTAAGTTCAGTGACGTCCTGTGACATAAAAATCGCTCCCATGCTTTAAGCTTCATTTTAAGGTAGAGACACGACAAGCGAAGCTATTAACGTGTCAGTCTTATAAGGTAAAGAAGGCACTAAACATTCGACACAGCAATAACCTGTACATTCATCAGCACCTGACTTAATGTCCTGATCCTCTGTTGCAGTGAAATGCGCAGATTTTATATAGCAACGTTTTGACGCTGACGCTTTCGTACGTTCAAGTGTGACTTTCCTGGAAACAAACGCACAAATTTTGACGTATTTTCGGGTAATATCCGGCCGTTTATATCTTGCTGAAGTACCAAGCCCAACCTCAGTCGCTGCGAAAAGTGGCAGTCACTCTCAATAACGCTGAAAGTGTCAGTGTGGCCTCACATGCAGTGCAGTTTCCTCAGATATTCCCGCATGAGCGAAAGAAAAGATCCTGGTGGTTAGAAACAGAAATATGAGACAGCTTCGCGACGTGACATCTCAGAATTTGACGACGGTGAGTATTCTGATTGTGACCTTCGGGTTATGCCATCGTGCAGCCTGGTGTGTCGGTAGCAGCTTCATGGAGGAACCTGCTACCTCCACCTGTCGCCCATCTTATCACATCGGTAACGACGGCATCACTTAAGCATTAAAACTGCAACAAATTTACCAGCAGTGTCGTTAAATAACGATGTGTCAGCTCGATAAGTCACGCCACGGAAGGACTGCGACGGGTTAGAAGCCGCCTTGAAAGCCTGAGAAACTCCACACAGAATCTGAATCAAGCACGCGGCCGATGTCTGAAGTGCCAACAACGCAGCAGGATGAAATATTAGGCACAACGAGTCGTACGTGCGAGACCGTCACGGCTTGTGCACACCCTGAGAGAGGGAATTCTGAAGTTCACACAAATGTTGCATTGTGGTACGACGTGGATACAGACCATCGAATTTATGATGATGTTTGTAATTACAATAACAGTTTCTCGCTAGACTCCTACGCTACCCTCACGCAATTCCCATTTAGCAACGCAATTTGTTTCATAACTGAGCAAGCGCAATACTGTAACACACTTCGCCCCGATCTGGATTAGGGACAAGTGTAAGCCTAGACTCTAAACTTTGTTTAGTTTGCTCGTCGAGTTTTACAGCCACGTCTCTCTCTTGTACCAGCTCTCGGGAGACGCTGTGGCGCATGGTCAACCGACAGCTTCACAAGCTAGAGCGTCGCTCGCTCTTTGGCAGTCAGGCGTCGGATGTGCAATCTGCGTGCAGCGCCGGTGTGCGGTAGCAGGTGAGTGCTTGTGACATCAGACCGTAAGTTCAGAACTTGGTGATAGCATTAGAACGTGCACGCAGCTCTGTAGGCAGTGCTGTGTGCTCTCGTGTCTGCGGCTTTCTTCTTGCTGATGCGAAGGCAGAATAATCCCCAGCAAATTTAAATAAGCTAGTCAGTTTTAAATGCGATATATCGACTGTATTATCCAAGTGTTTAACTGAAGGCATTAGAGAATTCTGCTAAGTATTTTTTTTTTTGTTTTTACTTTCGGCGACAGTTAATTCGTTTCCGTCTCTGCAACCAGACGTACAAATCCCAACAGCCCACTCGGTTGTGAGATATAAATTAAGTTTCCTTGTGTTTAAAATAGCAATTGTAGAAGTACTTAATCCGTTATTTGGTTCTTCGTTATATTTTGTGTGGCGGCCAGTTTTGATGGAACTGAAACATTCGATCCAAGTTTCACACAAAGTGCGGTACACACGCAACGGATAACAGCATTTATTGTCCACAATACCCGCCACGACTACCAACAAACGAGTTTCCATGGCTGTGAAGACAGACGGCCAAGGGGCACGACCGTTGAATTGTCTTCGAAACACCTAAGCTTGTTGAACTGTCAATGAAAACCATTTCATACCGCTAAACCTATTTTGGTTGATTATAAAATATTTCGATCTCAGATTCTACTGCGTTTAGGTGCTTCAAAATCTTGCAAAGGAAAGTGCTCTGTGTTAATTCACATTTCGTAACGAGCACTGCCTTTCAGGTAGTCAAAATAAATATTCAACAGCTAAGACGCTCACATAAACGCAAACCGTTTGCAGTTAAGTCCCACACGGAGCCTCAGTGGGGGACATGCAGACACAGACACCTACATGGCGGGCTAGTTCCTCGTTTTCGTAGGACCAACCGCGCACGAGACTGCAGCAGGTCTACAAGACAGGTCTGCTGCTCTCGGCAACTTCGAATCCAAATGCCAGTTCAAATACGTACGCCATTTAAGCATGCTGTCCTAGCGTAGGCGCACGTCTGTCTGCTGTAGTCAATATGTCACCTCATTAGAAGACGCTCCGACACCAAATTTGCATTCGATGTGTTTAAGGATATTGAATGGCACTTGCAAACCTTTACTGACAAAATAATCTACATAACATATAGGGATCCATTTCGTACCTCACAGAGAACAGCGCGCTTCCATTAGAAAGACCACTCATGAAGGATATTTAAGATATAACGATGTTTGTCCCGGCAATTATACAAAGCACATAAACACAGTGCAAGAGAAAAATTCAGAGTGTCTAGAGTCAAAGCTGGAGGCGCGTATAGTAGCCAGCACGCTTTAAACATTTAAACTTCAAGGCACGAGCAGCCGGACCGGCATATAAGTCGCGGTACTCAGTCTGTGCAGCCATTCTTTTGGGGGTAATATTTAATTATGTTGTACGGGGCACAACATAAATTACGACCCGTCGAACTGCACCATTTCTTTCTCGTCTGATGACAGTACTAAGTAATCTTTGTTGTTGGTAAATACAGTTCTGAGGAGATACAAACGTGTGCATCAAGTGTGCTTAAGCACTCTGGCTGCAGGCCAGGTGCTTGTGGCCGCACACACCGGCCTCCAGTGGCCCGCCACTACATTCCTTTCATGTCTCTGAATAACAACGGTGCTCAAAGCACAAAATCTCAGAAGTGCGTCATCTTCCAAAGAAGCAAATATTTTCCGCAGGATATCGAAAAGTAGCGGCGACAGATCGGTTCGCCTGATTTCGAGGAATCGATTTTAACGGGCCGGATGTTACGTGCACTATTACGAAATCTGATACGTGAAAAGGACAATTTCCCAACTGTTTTATTTTACTTTTTTAACTTAACATAAATAATTGTTTGTCAGAACTTTCTGCACTTATTATAATTACACAAAAACCTGTGCACATGGCTTGAAATAAGACACAAATAATATATTTCCATTACTAAGATAAAAAAGTCTTAACCGAATTTGCTTGACAAATTAGCTACCATAAAGTTTCATCCACAAATACCGCTCGTTGTGTTGTGGAATTACAGCACACGTCTGGCAGGTGCTTGTGCGTAATTTGCGCAGACAGTGGAACGGAAAACTGCTAGTCGCTTTAAGACGCACGTTGGGGATTTAAAGAAAAGTTATCGTCATTTACAATTATAAAGGCACTACAGAGAAGGCACGGATGGTGGCGCATTGGTTGAAGCAGAAGCAACTTCAGGTTTCAATTGTGCTGGAAACAAGCCGCGCCGAAGTGACTGAATTACCGTTTTGTTAGCAAGCTACTGGAGTGGCAGATAACGGCGTTTAGCGGCGTTAGTTCTATGACTTAATGCAACATGCTGTTCGCCCCTTATCTGAAGCATGACACAGTATTGAACAGGTTTGTCAATACGCCTACAAATTTAACAAAGTAGATAATGACTGCTGTGACGCCCCGCTCCCTGCAGACTATCGACGTAAGTGCACGTGCCCAACTGCAGTGGATGCTAGCAAAGGTTAAACATTAAGCACTACCCAAAAAACACTGTGTTTTGTCTCTCTCCCTCTCTGCTGCAGTTCTAAGCTGTATGTCTGGTGCTGTCCAGCTGAACGAAACTATGCCGGAGCGGACTGCACATGTGCAACAACATAACGTTGTGGTCGAGCTACAGGGGACAAGGCCGCAATATTAAGGACAGGCCTACAGCAACAAATGGGGCTACATGGCGGAACTTCACCTTAGCAGTGCCCGACTCCCCGATCCCCTGTCAGAGACCAGGCTCGTGAGACAGATAGACCTATTTTGAGCTGACCAGTAGTTGTGCTTATACGAATGCAACATACGTAGCCATGAAGCGTAGCTCTCCATGCTTCTATTTTAACTCAAAACCATACAGACCCATCTGCATGGAAGGGCGGGAAGTAAAGCACTTCGAAACCTTCTGGCCGGTCAGTTTCAAGTTGCTACGTGCCCCACTTCTATGCTTTGTCCTGTGCGTTCAGTTTCAAGGTGCCACGTGCCCCACTTCTATGATTTGTCCTGTGCGTTCAGTTTCAAGGTGCCAAGTGCCCCACTTCTATGCTTTGTCCTGTGCGTTCAGTTTCAAGGTGCCAAGTGCCCATACATCATTTTCTTTACCTGCATTAAAAGTGTCCAGCAATATCGACAATAACTACAATGAACAGGCCTAATTTAGTCTTCAATTGTATGTTCACTCCTTATGTAAAAAGCTCTATCAGAGCATCAGTTGCTTCATCACCTTCCTTTAAACTTGCAAACACTGTACATGCGTCGGACTTAAAAGAAGTCGGAGATCACGTCATTTTCTTTCTCTGCTTGGAGACTTAAAGGGCGTGGGGTAACAGGGACCATAACGGAAACAAAGTTGTTGGATTTGTGCGGGTTCGCCTGCTAATGAAAAGCGGACTGGACGAATAAATTTCCCGTAACTACAAGGCATGTACCAAGCACACAGTTTATGGGCAGCAGAATACAGACGCTGTGTGCTTGTACGTCGGAAGAAACATAAACACGCTGTGACATGTAGCGCACTGTCACAATGCAAAGCTTTGCAGTTCAGATAACTAACTCACTCAGTCATTCCGACACACTTCAAGCCATCAGATGTGTCTTCACCATACACCAGTTACTGCATCTTACAAAATACCGCCAACTGGACAACCGCCTTCGTGTTGAAACGTCTTAATTCCCAAAACATTACGTTGCTTACAGACACAGATGGAACACGCACTAGGCAACTGGACAGCCGAGCAGCATACGCATACAGAATAGCACGCGCTTAACACAAAACAGTGGGATTAAACCGGAACGGATTAGACGACAGTAATAAAACAAATCAACAAAGGTATTAAAACAGTAATTACAGGAACGGAAGTAACTGGGACAAAAGTTACGTAAATAACAACTGCAGAAATCTGCACGTGTCTGGCCGCTCAGCAGTTCGTCTGTTTACCAAGCCGTGTGCGATGTTGCAACACACAGTTACCTGATAACGTACGGTTAGTGGCCCCCCAGCATGAACACAACTCGGAATGTTTCGCACTGGCTTGCCTGACGTCAGCTTCAATGTGCTTTACTACTGCGGCCACGTGACGTATAGCCTTATGACTCCAAGTCCGAAACTAAATACGGCGCGGTCTGCTTCACGTTATTCGTCGAAAGGTGTTGCATGAAACTTCTATGCACCACATTCGGAAATCAACACTATCTGTGTTTGCTCACCGACTCAGCACAGTTCATCACTCAGTCGCATTATGCACGACCCTAGCAGCCTACTCAGTGGGCAAGTTTTAAGTTGAAACCTTCAGGGACGTTTGTTCCCCAGGTCTGACTTGGATGCAGTCTCTGCTTAACGCCACACACAGTGACATCGTTGTAACGAAGTTGCTATATCGACCATCGATAATATGCCTGTTACTTCCCTACCTGATATTTAATGTAAAGGTAAAGGTCACCCTAACATGCCAGTGGAGGCACAGAGGGAGGAGCAGACGTATAGCTTTGCTCATGCTTTATGGGGTGGTGTTTAACACCAAGCCCCGCCCACTTAACCCCCGGGAAAACAGCCACTGAATAAAGACTGGTTGCGTCCCACAGCCAGTCCGGACGTTTTGGAGGACAGACAATCTTTTACCCCCTCCGGGGTTCAAACCCCAAACCATCCAGGCCGTTGCGAGTCGCTACACCGACTACGCTATCTCGGCCCCTCTACCTCGTAGCTGGGAGGTGCAAACCTTTGCTTGGAGACCAGTTGTCCTGATTTAGAAATCTGTCTTCCCGATTGCTTCCACGCGAATATTGTGATAGTGCCTCGGCTATACAACGACCGCTTCCTTCCCAGTCCAAGAAGTACTGAAATAGAACGTTGACATTATGGGCTTCAAGGCTTTGTTCTGGGTCGCCTGCAAATAGAGTAACTTGCATCGCTGAGGTGTCGGAGAAGTTGCCGCACGAGTCGGGCGTACTGTTCTTCCGTTGTGGCGTCATTATACAAGTCTGCCGCTGTCACGTTCCCAACAACACTTCCTGGCACAGCCACGTCATATTACTGACCGGTTATCTGGGAAGTTAAAGACCTATTCTGCTGTGTATAAATAGGCGTATCTTCGGCTTGAATTAACGCGCAGGATGGGTTGAGGAAGCAATCACGTAAGAAGACAGTCTGGCGTGCACGAACGTTCCGTCCTTAGGATAGCGTACCTAAGCTGAAGAAACTCAAGGAACACGGCGTTCGGGATAACGGTACCGGCAACAGAACAGCACAGAGTGCCTGCAGAAAACAATGCTAAAACAGTGTCGTTACAGTAGCAGGTGTCTCAGCAGCGACGGGCTCAAAGCGGCTGAATGTTGCAGATTGCAAATACAATTTGTATGCTAACTGCTCTCTAAACTAATGTTTTTGATTTGAAGGTCTGTAAGCTGAAAATTTCAGAATATAGTACAGTTACAAGGGACACCAGAAGTCCAAGCCGTGTCGCTTTTCAAGGGCTTACAATTTTTCATTTATCGCAGTAAACAAAACAGAAAATATGTTTTGCACGAAACTGCACACTGCAACTACGCGGACACGAAAAATTCATAACTCAAACCGCGTACATAAATATTTTCAAATCTGCATTATTCGTGTGCGACTCCTTCAAAGTAACTGAGCTGAACGACACAGATATTGTTGTAGGAAACTGTGTGGCTTGCTTTAACGCTTCATGCCGCAATTTGCCGGAGACACTCGAAAAAGGACTACTGGGAACACGCCAGACATCGAAAGGGATCTGAACAGGTTCTTCACATTCTGCCAACGAGATGCATATCTAAAGGTCATCAGAAATGTCGCGGTGCGTGGCTCAAAGGAAGCCCTGATGGCACAACCGCATGAAAGTGGACATCAGGGACACGTCGAGCTCTCCCGGGTCCCTGCAGTCCGCACACAATGCAGCAAGGTGCTGCCAGAACACCAGGCGAGCTCTCTAAGCGTTCCTCCGGGCCCGCCTTACAGTAACAGAAATAGTGAGGCAATGTGGCACCGGTGCATGCAACTGAGGCGTTAGAGCTCCATTCACTCAACCGTGACACTGGGTGAAGTGACTGTCCAGTGTCACACCCTGGACGCTTCACCGCTAGGGAAAAAGCCCTCGATACCCATTTAACAGTAGATCGGGTGCACCCCACAACCAGTGTGGACGCTTTGGTCAAACAATGTTGCCCTTGCCGGGGATCAAACCACGAATCCTCGGACGTCCAGCCCGCAGCCTAGTCACTACAGCAACTGAGCTAGCCACTCCGAATAGGGCAGTGTGCCATGTGATCAACTGCAGGGTTACGGTTAAGTCAGCAGGCATCACTTTTCAGTACAAGTAACACCGTTGCTTGTTTATGCAGTGATGCGCTCCACTGAGCGTGTCACTGCACGGCTCAGTGGACACGACGGTATGCGGCTCGCTTCGTTTTAATCGAGCCTTTCAGTAATGAGAATTCTTAAAGCACCTGTTTCATTTCGACAAATTTTACACTTAACTCCCTTTTCCAAAACAGCAGAGATATGTAGACCCATGTAGGATTTTGGTGAAGAAACTTCTTGGAAAGCAGCCACTTGAAAGATCGAGAAAGAGATTACAGGACACTGTCTAGACGCAGCTTAGGGAAACAGCTTGTGTGAATGGCAGGTAAATTGATCTGGCTGATGAACGGTCTGGTATCAGTGGCGTCTGGCTACGGACAGGTGGGCACTTACGACCATCACATACCCTGCAATTTCATGACACCCAACGGGGACGACGCCTTCTTATCGCAACGCACAGAAGCATTCAGACATTCGTCATGCAGCACCTTGCATGCGGAAAAAGCTTCTCTTCACATAACTTGCAGGTCCCGCTACTCCCTTGTCATTCAAGATAACACCTCGGCCCAACGAGTGACGAAATGTAACACCACAAACATGGCGGCCTAGCCTCTAATTCACATAACAAACCACATAATTAATGCCCCAAGGCCCTTGCTTTCTATGGCAGATGAACCGCAAATAACTGGGCACACATGCCAGGATCAGCACTGTAATTGTGCTGTACCCTCTCGATACATTTCCCTAGCCGATATTTACATCACAGGGAGAGACACGGAGTGACCGCCACATGGGGAAGAATAAATTTGGCTAACTTCACATTTTCTTGGCTGTCTTAAATTCCCTCACACGAATCCCGCGAAAATACCGTGACATAAATTTAACATTTCCAAGTATTACATGCTTCTTACAATATGCTTAGGGTTCATATATGAAATGTACGTCAATACAATTTTCGATCGAAATGCAACCTAAACTATCACCTCCGGTACAGATAATGAAAAAACTGGAGAATGCAAAGGGAAGAACAAGCACTTGCCATAACAGTTTACGGAAGTAACTTCGAGACAACAGTTCCAATTCTCTTCACATGACAGCGTTCTGTATGGTTAAAATGAACTGCGGGCTGGAAGCGTCACAGCTACCTCGACGGACAGGTTTGTTTGGACCTGGAAATGAAAGACAAATATTGCTTTCCGGGGATGGGATATCAGAGAAATAAAATATTTTAGATACGTCGTTAAATTTTATCTGCAACTTTACACCGCAGCTGCTTCGTACTGCTTTGCACGTGTAAAGCAATCCGAACTTCAGCAGGGCATAAAGACTTCCTGTGTTTAACCGCCAAGTGACATAAAGTCTAGCAGGACGGAGATAAGACTACACCCTGTCTACACCGCCTATATTGCTAGTAAATGGCCCCAAGCAACTTTCTTCTAGCGACACTGATGTACAGCAAAACGCTTGAATTCCCACACGAGATCACTGAATCGGGTGTTCAGATCTGCTCTCTTCTGGGGTATAACGCAGCATCCAGTGGTAATCCTTTACCGACGTTTCGGGACAACGTATCGGTCCCATCTTCAAGGGTCAAGAAGTCCAAGGATCCTTGGACTTCTTGACCCTTGAAGATGGGACCGATACGTTGTCCCGAAACGTCGGTAAAGGATTACCACT
>BLKM01008748.1:374335-452100 GCA_013340265.1 Coptotermes formosanus | reverse complement strand
AGTGGTAATCCTTTACCGACGTTTCGGACAACGTATCGGTCCCATCTTCAAGGGTCAAGAAGTCCAAGGCTCCTTGGACTTCTTGACCCTTGAAGATGGGACCGATACGTTGTCCCGAAACGTCGGTAAAGGATTACCACTGGATGCTGCGTTATACCCCAGAAGAGAGCAGATCTCATCAGCATCGCGGCGGAAGCCTGAAATCACAAATCGGGTGTCTGGTGCCTCAATCGACCGAACTGCCTAATCCCATTTGGTAATGTCTATCGTACGGTTAAATGTGTCACATGGCGCGAGGCGCGACTGGATTTTGTTGTGAAAACCTGCCGACACATCAGGTGGAAGACCCGGGCGTGGGTGGGAGAATAATATCAAAATGGGGCGTGGACGGGCCTGATGTGTGTTGGGATAGAGAAGTGTGGCGGGCTGTTTTGAACACGGTGATGAACCTACGGGTTCCATCACATACACAGAAGTTCCTGACCAGCTGAGGAACTGTCAGCTTCTAAAGAAGGACTCTGCTGCATGGAGTTGGTTAGTTGTGGTTAATACGTCAGTTAAGCTTCGATAGCTCAGTGCTAACTACATGTACGACACATGTCTGTCTTTGTCTCAAGCAGTAGCTGTTTCGGACGATCCTCACAATCAACACCGATTCTGTCCGCTCCAGCAGCGGTAACTGATGGTCTACGCGGTGCAGACGCCGTGTGTTCTTTATGACGTACGAACCGAATTTTTATACAATTAAGATTAATGTTAGTCTGCAAAGGGTTCATATCATGGGTAACCACAACACTGTTACCCACCCTCTCACACGCGCGCGCACACAAATGCGTCTCAAAACAAAAATTATACGCTCCCACAACAAAACGAGGGGGCTATTATTTTTAGCATCAATGTGCCAAAAAATTTGAACCACATATCTGCTCTCTCCCGTATTGCAATAAATAATTTGCTTTCGGTGGCGGCAGCGGGCCGAAGGCGAACGAAAAAATCAGGTACACTAATTTTTGCCAAACAAACAAACAAGACACTAATCTTTCAATTGGGGAGTTCCTTGTTTCCGAAGGCGCTGTATTTCATGTCTCCGTGTAAGAGTACAGCGTCGCCCGAGTAACAGCTGCGCCTACACACTGACGCCGAGTTGATTGCAGGCAATCGGCGCTTCGTCAGATCGGTCAACATGAAAGTAAATATCGCTACGAGCATCTTACGCATGCAGCGCGACGCACAGACATTCAGAGCAGCTCACAAGATAGACTCGCGCGTGAAGTTCAGCGGAGCAATCAAGTCTGCAAAGTATGCTAACAGCTACTTTGAATCCGAAGTCCGAACAATGTTCTTTTACCGTGAAGAAGGAAGCAGCATCTTCCTCCGAAACGTTGGTACATGTCTACCGGGCTACACGGGGTCGCGACACTGTGAGTGAGAGTGACAAGTTAATCTCTTTGTTCACTGTAATCTTCACTTTATGGTCTGAGAGAAGACTTGCAATGTGTTAAGGTAAGCAAATGTTCTACGAGAAAAGTGTTTTCTAATTATACAGAAGCGGGGTCAGTGAGTCGGTCGGGCCTTCTTGTTCCCCGGAATTTACAGCAATGCAAATTTTATATACAGACGGTCAAAAAAACAGTTCTAATCACCCACGCCAAGGAATCAGAACAAGAAAAACAAGCACTTTCCTGACATAGTCACGAACATCACAGGTGGCATGCTCGGCCTACGCGACCTCACGACCAGAGCACACGTTAACGGTCGGCATCAGGACTACAGCCACGTTGCTACCGCCGCTACAACGCGAGGGCTACAACTGTCCCTGTGCATGCCAAACAGGCTCATACAAATCCACTGTTTCTTGACCTTGTCACTGCACGAAGGCGAGTCTCACGCTCCGGCCGCTTTATTACCGGAGAAACAGCCCCAGCATCCACCGAATTAGAAACACACTATGTTTGATCATACGGTAGTGACACACCAGGCAGTGCACACACTACAGCGTTACACGTCATGAAGTGTGTGCTCTGCGCTCTTAATGTGCCTGGCACTAACAGGCTGAAATCCTAAAAATGCGACCTATCACTGGCCACAACGCTATTCTCTGAAGGTCTGTAACAACGGTGCGTTCATTACAACAACATGCTGGACAGTTCCGCATCCGCTGTGTGAGGGTACACATGATACACATGTCGTTTCGGAGTACGACTCTGCTTCTGTCATCAGGGACAAATAATATTAGAAAGTTATCTGGCTGGGTCCATTAAATCGAGGTCCGGAGATAGGAGATTAGCTGAGTCTAATGGAACCAACAAAACAATGCCCATAGCAGTACCCTTCTGCTTTAAAGACGGAGGCAGAAAGTTCGCCCGAAATTCGCGAACTAGGTACCAGCCTACACGGCGTCACATTCATAAACCAGTAATCGTCATAGTGATTGCAAAGTACAACTACGCGTCTGAGTAAGTTTTCGAATTTGGCACGTTTGTGGTCCTGGTTGCGTTAGTTAAGTGCAAAGAAACCAGTTCGAAAGGAAATAAGCCCCGAAATTAGTGATTTGGCTTAGGCATGGTCTAACAAAGCAGATGCACACAATACTGCAACCGCCTGCACTGAATTTCGCTCAGTATTAAGCCATAGCTGGATCTCTGAGTTACATTACATAACTAGCCAGTTGGCCGTCCCTCGACAGACACATCACCAGGTTGGACACAAAACCTAATAACGAACGATACTCCCACATAACGTTATCACACCTCCAACAGCAAAGAACCAGGTTCCGCTGCTGGCAACGTTACCCAGAGTAATCACGGTCACCTACAGATGTCCATCAAAAAATGTCTTCTACTGAAATGATAACAAACAACTGGAAGGACCTGTCTCGACTACAAACAGCCCTGTATGAAGCATCATGAACACTCAACACTATGTCATTCTCTCAATAAAATGTTCACAAGTTTTAGCAACGTCCATGAAAGAGAGTAATTCTTAACACTAAAACGATTGTTAAAAATTGTAAAACTGAAGTCTCAGCTACTAACCAATACAGACGCGTGCATATTTATGCAGTTTCCTCTCTTTATGAAGGTAGCTTCATGTCAGACCGAAACATAGCCACATTTGTTACAACAAACGAATTGTTTAATGATATTACTTGTGTTGACTGCCTTTCTTATCCCGTTATGTGTACCTAACGCAGTCGAATGTCTCACACAAACACAGTCCTAAGTCAAATGCGTCAGCGTGTGACCTACTTACTTTCTGATTTGTTTCCAGGCTGCAGACACAAAGAAGAGGAAAAATTTAAATTCGTTCCCTAAACAAGGAAGAGATTCCGTCTCTCTAAGATGGCTGATCCTTCCACGGCTCCATGGAACGCGACAGACATGCGCACTATGGAGTGTGATTCATCAGATTACTTGTGCGGCAATTCTTCGTTTGAGAGGAGAGATCTGTCTCTACCCAGCGATGATTATGAAACGAATGTAATATATATGGAGAGCCCTGAAGAGATGTTAAAGCCATGGATCATTAATCCTATGTTTTTTAACATAATTATCACTCATTCTGTCACATTTCTTTTCGGTTTGGTTGGCAATGCTGTCGTCGTGGTTGTGATGGTGGGAGACAAAAAATCCCACAACGCTACCAACTTATTCCTCGTGAGTCTTGCAGTGGCCGACCTCCTGCTGCTTTCGGTATGTGCGCCGCTGGAGACGTTGCAGTACTTCGTGATGCAGTGGGATGAGGATGCTGCCGTGTGCAAGCTGGCGATGTTCGCACTGCTGCTGTCTGCCGTTGTGTCAGTACTCAACCTCGCAGCTGTCACTCTGGAGAGGTGAGTCTCTGTCGCGTACAGTTACTGTCGTTATTGTACAACCAAATGCTATGCCAGTGTCTAAATTAATCCACGAACGTTACCAGCCACATACAATATTCCAACAGTGCCCATAACTTCTGCGGCAACATCGCTGTCAGAAATGCCACATATTCACATTACATCGGATGTAATGTGCTCCACTGCAGCTGTCGTTAAATAACCCAACCAGCAGTCGCAGAAAGCGGACAATGTGTGGACCTAAAGCTTGAAAATTTGGCGTGGGGCTAACAACTCCTTAGCGTAAAGAAAACAAGATGTTGCGTAACGTGACACAGGGCCTTGGGCTTGGACAGATCCTTTGGAAGGACCTAAGCAATGGAAAATGGGCACGAGATTTGGCACTTGGAATGTCGGGAGTCCGTACAGCTCCGGTCCACTGAAGACAGTTTCACAAGAACTGGCCAAGATTCGATTTAGTGAGAGTACAGGAGGACAGACAGACGGGACAAGGGAGGCACTGAACGGGCAGACGATTATAATGTCTGTATAGAAAGGAAAATGAAAGTCACAGTCACGTAGAGGATGTTTCATACATTAGAGAACTACACCAGCGGTTAGAAGAGTGGAGTTTGTTCGTCACAGAACGTCACATATATTGCTTAAATGTCGCTGGTATGGTACTATTGTCTTTAAGCACACGTACCAACTCGGCACGAAAGAGACGACTCAAAGGAGAGTTTCTATGAAGAATTATAGCGGGTTTCCCATCACTTTCCTTAGTACCGCATGAAAATTCTGTTAGCAGACTTGAATGCAAAATTGTGATATTCTGAAACCGACAGTTTGGTAACGCGAGTTTACAAGAAAATAGTAGTGATAATGGCGTTACAGTAGCAAACTTTGCCACATCAGAACAAATAGTTGCTAAACCACAATGTTCCCTAATCGAAATATTCATAAATACACTTGAACCTTTCCAGAGGAGAATACTTACAGTCAGATTGACCACATGTTGATAGACAGAAGGCGGCATTTAAGCATACTCAATGTGCAGTCTTTTAGGGGAGCTGAGTGTGATACTGATCACTGGCGGCTCCAGCAGTTAGGGAGAATCTCACTGAGGAAAGGAGCATTACGGACGTTTGACATGAGCCGATTCAATCTCAAGAACATAAATACGGTGGAAGTTAGGCAACAGTATCAGCTTCAAATCCCAAACAGGGTTCCAGCTTTTGAAAACTTAAACATTATAGTGGGGGCATAAATAAGGCTTGGGAAGATAGCAGAGAGAACATCACCATTTCAGCTAAATACAGTCTAGCTCTTTACAAACGGGAGACGTATAAACTGTGGGTTTATAAAGAACACTCTAAGGTTCTAAAACAACAGAAGCTGGCTAACTTGCCGCGGTTACAGGATCCAAGCCAAATTAAAGCGTATAAACAGAACAGTGCAAGACGTTAAACCAGTAGACATGTCAGGAAAAAAGACGGAGATAGAGGGAATGTAAAACTAGCGAACTTCAAACAAGCAGTCAGCACAAGCACATCAGAGACTTAGATTGACGTATCAATGAATTTCCGAAGGGTTACCAACAGCGTTATAATTGAAAAAACTTAAGAACGAGAATGGTAAGACGAAATGTTCTACACAGCTCTAGTTCGGTGCGCCGTTATCAAAAGTACGGCCATTCCACTGCATCCCGGTCTACTTCGAGACTGCTATTTTTGGCCCAGAAACTCTTGTCTTCCCGTTTGCTGCCTCAGAATATAAAAATTAGAACACAGAGAACTACAGTTGTGGCCTTTGCGTTACATGTCCGGAACTTGGTCTTTCACATCAAGGGAGAACGTGGGTTCAGGGCGTTCGAGGATAGGGTGCTGCGGAAGATACCTGGGCCTAAGATGGAGGAAGTACCAGGAGGCTAGAGAAAACTACATAACGAAAAGATTTATGATTTGTACTACTCTACAAATATTATCAGTGATCAAATCAAGGAGGACGAGATGGGAGGGGCATGTGGCATGCACGAGGGATAAGACAAAAATATAAAGCGAAGGTACATCTTGCTTATCAGGCGAGTAACTACTTCACGACAAATAGGGGAAAGTTTTGAAAATTAACCCATACTGTATTCTTTTCTTTCTTCTCCTCATTCTAAGTTCCCCTCTCTTCTCCTTCTCAAGCTTTTCCAAGTTTAAATAATATCTGAAATACTGAACCGCTTAAATATGCAGCATCTCTCCTTAGATATGGACTGGTCTGTCGCAAGGCCTAGGACAACACGACATGGAATATCATGGCCACACGTCTATACACCGACCACCTTAGACAGGGCTATAGTGTGTCCAAATCTAATATGTAATTCCTTAGAGAAAACTAAACACATTTTTACAGCTTATAGCGAAATCACACGTTGCATTACATCGCTCACGTTTATACTAACCCGAAATGTAAGGCGGCCCTTGGAAACACATATGTGCATTTTTCTTACCACTCTGTAACACCTTTTAAGGTTATTATCATTGTTACGTGTACACTTCACAAATATTTATGCAGCAACACCGTCAAAAACCGTTACTGCTTACACAAAGCAAAATGTATTCATGCAAAAAACAATGTGAGTATATATGCGTTACTTTTCTACCGTGAATAGTTCTTGTGATTTAGGGGTTGTCAGGGTTGCCAACATAACACAACCACTGATATTCAACATGCAAATCAAGACGCTGAAGATACATTACTAAACCACAGTGCCTAATCCACCAAAGTTATGATGCAACACAGGCAGTGCAAGGGAAACTTATGTAAACAACAGGAGCTAGGCTCACGGGTTTCAATTCCGCGACACACAAATTAGGCCTTCAGCGTTTCATTTTACCGATACCCTTCTTCACAAACGCCTTACTTTGCGTCTCTTATTTTCATTTTACAGCGAAATGCTCCAGTTTATGGTTTTAACGTTTTGGATGAATTTGCACAAACAGCAGCCAAAGCTTCCTGGACGCCTTGTACCCACCTTAGCAACTTTCACGTTTACTAGTCGCGCTCCTTGTTGGTGACCTTGGTAAGGTATGTGGCTGTTGCTTGCAACTCGAACTGCATGCCATAGAAAAACGTACGTAGTGTATGTATTAGTATATTCACACGTTCAGTCACAAGGTTGCTTCTAGCACAGACATAACGGTGTTCACATGTGTTGGTTTATGTACAACAGTCTACAGTACCGCATAACGAAAGGAAGTATTGCCCTCCATATTCTAGGCTGATCCCATCTCAGCACCGACCCACACGCCACAGCTCTGGTACATGCTACTCACCTCCCGCCGGCCCTTGCGCTGCCAGGGGCTTGGCAGTTAGTGTGTCCAGCAAGGAACAATCCGTATCACACTGAATGTAGTCCGTGTTACAGTAGTTACTTGGTTTTCTTATTGTAGCACACGCCAACGCGTACTGTTTGCTACTTTGTCACAACAAAATCACACTCGCCCTTCACCATAAAACTTAAAATTACAGGCAAACCGAAGCTTTCTGACGTTACTATCACTGTCGCACCAACGGAACTGCACGTAACTTCCGCTTCGGCGCAGTAGTCACATTCTGGCAAGACACGCTCACTGCAGGGCCCACTTCCCTTAGCCCTTCAGGTACCGCCAGGTTCAACATTCACAAATTCTACTTTCTGCCCACACAGTGTGTTTATGTGTTTTGTGTGGATCTCAGAACAAACAGCGATTATGTCCCTACGCAGCATTAAGGGACTGCTTTTTATAACCTTGGCGAAGTGTGCTTAATGCGCGGTACGGACTGAATCTTTAAATACAACTGAAGTCAATTTTTGTCTTTAAATGACTAACCGGTACCCCTAACTGTAAGAAAACCGCGCGACTGCTACCTGCAGTACTCAGCACTCCAAAATTGGCGGTTTCAATTATTTACATATGGAAATTTGATACCTCCTCCTGTAAAGCTTTTTTTCTTTATTTTCGCTCAGAAGGTGCCTCGTTCGCATCTCGGCCTGGATACTATCGTAGATTTCTCGTATTTTCTTCAGTCCTTCCAAGCTAACGTCAGGACGATAGAATACCTTAAATTGCGCCACGGTCGCTTCCTTCCACACCCTTTCCAATTCACCACTCACTAATGTCTTAACAATCAACGCTGTACAATGTTACTGATGAAGATGTTAATTAGACGCAAATATGTCGTTTTCCAAACCATTTGCTGCTAAGAGATTCTACAGTTTTAAGGATGTCATAAGAACGATGTTGACATGAATGTGGTACTCTGTACTTCAAAGGCGATGTTATGTTTTGTACGGTAGAAGGCCATGTCAAAGGTGCATTAGCATGACAAGAAACATAAATAAATAACACTCGTAAATTTTTATTTAATTTTTAACTAAACAACGCTGATATTTAGGGTAAGGCCTGAAGCAATACTGACATTTAGGGTAAGGTCTGAAGCAATGCTGACATTTAAGGTAAGGCCTGAAGCAATCCTGACATTTGGGGTAAGGCCTGAAGCAATGCTGATATTTAGGGTAAGGCTTGAAGCAATGCTGACATTTAGGGTAAGGCCTGAAGCAATGCTGATATTTACGGTAAGGCCTGAAGCGATGCTGACATTTAGGGTAAGGCCTGAAGCAATGCTGACATTTAGGGTAAGGCCTGAAGTAATGCTGATTCTCAGGGTACGGCCTGAAACAGTTGCGCAGTAACAGAACTTCATTAAATACTAAAGAACGAAAGAAACTCAATCGTTAGTTGTCCAACAACACACACTTGCGTAATGGCGCTGCCTGTGCTGCACCTGTGCCTGGGTGACCAGGTGGGTGACACAACACATACTTGACTCGGGAGGATTTCGAACCCGCGTTACTGTGAGTCATCTTGCTGAGTCACTCTCATGGGCTGCACTATACTACGTCACAGCCATGACGAGACGTTTCGCTGTCATGCATTGCATAATTGGGCCTAACGACTGAACGCAAGAGACCTCTAGAAAATACGACAAAGAGGAAGAATGCGCAATAAAACAGTTCGTTCATTGCTGCAGACTGGCGATCCCTTGCCAGTAACGGACGACGTAAAACTTTTATGACTGACAGTCACCCAGTTCCCTGGTTCTCTTCACTTTGTTTTCCCCCATTAGCATTTCTTCAGTCTTGTTAAAATGCGTTTCAGTTTTGGCCATGTTCTTAATCGGTGTAATGGTGGGGTATGGCGGGCTGAGGGGAGGGGGCAGATACTATGTCTGCCTATATTAAGCTCGACTGACTTTCGTCTGCCATGGGAAGCCATTCTATGTCTGCGACTTAGCATTTTTGACCGTTATGTTTCCAGATAGCTTTGAAAGCCGCGTGGCCTCTGCACAAAGATGGCTGACGTCTTAATAGGCGTATCTGCGCGATATTTAGCCACATCTGCTCCACACAAACAAACGGTATATTCTGAAACGTCACCCTACGCTGCGCGGCGCGGCTTTTACCCTCTGGTTAAGGCGGCTGGAGCACGAAACGGATCACTCACGTAGATCTACTGCCGATTTTAAGAATAAGTGGTGCTACACCTTCACGGCGCTCACTGTATATACACTTGTGGAGACAAGATCCAGGCCAACTGCGCATGGAACATCTTTCGATACTCCCCGAGCTTAGCAGTAAACAGTAAGTTCAGGGTGACGTCACACTTTTTAGGATGGGAAATAAACACATGCGCAAACATGCGACGCCCCGTATCCATCCTTCCACTGTGGAGGTGCGAGGTGATTCCTGCACCGTGCAACTCCATAATATTTGCATGACATGGAAACAAATTTAAATATTGAAAGACCACATTCTGTGAGTTCGTGTTACAAAGAACAACAACTCTGTGTTCTGAAAAGTTCGGTGAATGTATAAAGTGCAGCGAAATGCCACTTTCTGATACCTCGTCAGAATAAAACACCATAAGGAGTAATACAGACTACTTAGCGTATCTCTGTGCAGCACATTGCTGCACGCTTGGACATGACACCTTGCAGTCCGAACAGGGTGTGTTCAGTGGCACTGCAGTCAACTGCTGGAGGGAACAGCCATTACAAAGTTTGGGTCATGATAGAGGGGGGCAGGGGGCTGTAGGGCCATAGTCGAATGCTAAAATGGTCTGTACTGCTGCTCTGGAATGGATTCAACTAGCTTTAGTAATGACGATATGACACTAATTTCTTATCAGCTGCTAAAGAAAAATAAAATACAAATTTATGCAAAAAACTAACTTGCTGTGGAGCACTCTCTAGAGTAACACAGCATCTGATCATCACTCGCCTGCAGCAACAGCCCACTTCCTTTGTTGCTGCCGCTTGCAAAACGGTTGCTTTAATGCCTAGTGTTACAAATTCGCTTTTATTCAGGCCTTTATTTTACTGCCGTGCCTCAAACTAATTACTTTTTTCATACAAGTGTTTGTTTGTTTGTTTGTTTGTTTGTTTGCTTGTTTGTTTGTTACCTACATTTTGTATCCTGTCTCTCAAAATACAGGCAATTCTGGCCCATTGTTGCAACTATTCCGAAAACAGAACTCGTGTTGCCACCAACCAATTATCAGCCAATTGTGGTCCAATTTTCACTGCTCCATCTGATCTGCTACTGCTGGCACAAACGCAATTTGTGGTTTGAAGGATGGGTTCCGAGGTCACAGCTTTAGGGAGGAGAAGTTCACTGAGTGCGAAGACCCAGTAGGTGTAGTTACTGAAAGCTGCACGCAGGAAACTTCGGGAATTGTCCTTAGGATTCGGGCCTCGCGTACGTTCGCCGACATTCGGAAACCTGTTTACTGCCTCAAACTAAACAAAACTGTCTCTTCCCTGTTCTGGTGGCGACAGCGTACTGCAGCTGCAGTGTTATCACTTCGGGCGGTAGGCAGCGGAAACAGCCGACGTGTTAGGGAAACCTGAGGAAGACTCCCTCTATTCTGCTTGCCCGACGACTATAATCCATGGCTGTTCCTAAATCTATGTACTTGTTTGCAAGGCCCCATGCCTTCCGAGGCTTACTGCGTTACAAGGATAAAAGGAATTAGGTCAGTGCTGAAGCCTGTTACGAGCTCTCAAATTTGACGCCACCAAAGCTACCAATTGCAGGCTTTTGCAGGCAGCGTACGACTGCGATGCACATTTTGCGAAACACAACAGGGAGTCACTTGGTTCCACATAAACCTCAATTCGGATCGAAGTTTGCAAGAAATCGTGAAATCTACGCTAACGCTGCAGGTGACTGACTGACTGACTGACTGTCGTTTTGCACGACTCCTTTGCTCGCGTCGGGGAATTTTGAGACAGTCTGAAGTGACCTTTCATTACAGACAAGGGGCTTGATATCATGAACTGAGGTCACAGACTTGACTATTAAGTTTCAACTGCATAAAATAAACCGATTTTTTTTATCTCGCATCCACGGATTGCATCTCCAAGTTACTCGCATCTAAAAAAAATTTAGGTTCGGATGGTGGTGAATCTAGAGATTACGGGCTTCTAATTTGTGACACCGTGGAGTCTGGTAGGTATTGGTGTTTCAAGAAACCTGGTGCCTCCTTCATCAGGGTAGGAAAGTAAACACAGAGGCAGCAGGTTTCTCCAAAATGTCATGTCCACGACAGAACAAGACATCCCCGTCAATGCCTGTTACAGGTTCATCGTGATCGTACTCCCGATGAAGTCCCGATCACTGTGCACCATCAGCAACTGCAGGAGGGCCATCGTGCTGGTGTGGTTGGTGTCCATAATTCTGACGTCACCTATCATCTTCACGAAGGTGAGCGCGGCTGCGTGTCTCTGGAATGACTATAAATATGGGGAAGACAGTGGGTGACACAAATAGAAGACTCATTTCACAGTCAACCGAGGCGTGTAATAAATTAGGCCTATCTGTTGAATTCCGTATGCAGTGTGACATAAATTCGTATAATGACCAGTCTCTATCGTACTGGTGCCGTAAGCAAGACGGAAGGCAAGTAGAAGTTTTTCCCTTGACAATACGCGGCACATGTTTACATGCGCTTTATCGGCAATCACAAAACTGCCAAATTCTGTAAGCGTGCAATACTCAAGCATGAAGGCCTACAACCAAAGCAATGGGGCACCGTCGATACCTAACCATTAGCGGAAGTTCACTGCATACTGAGTCATGAGTAGGCATATTTCTGGCACTAGAAACAAGAGGCTTAACATGGATAAAAGATACTCTCTCTAGACAACAATCCCAGTCATTCCAATGCCACGCCTATCAGGTATGACTTAAAATTGTCCTGTAAGCTTCCTCTCTCTCTCTCTCTCTCTCTCTCTCTCTCTGTGTTCAAACCCCCTTTCAGATTTTCTGTCCAAAATTCTGTTTGCATTTAAGATTCCCCACATCCAGTCTATGTCCACATCTGTACCACCCTAAATGTATAGGAAGTTTCTGGACCAGCAAGCTGATTGTCATGTAATTTTCTCAAATCTCGCGTGTCTCGTGCTTAATTAAACTCGTGTGGGTGTTGAGACTTGTGGCTGTGAAGTCTGACACAACACAGTAGCGCGGGTACCATCCGTAAGCAATCACCCATCTTCCTGCCTGTCTTAAACAGGTCCGCACGGATACTGCGACGTACACGGAGACTGAAGTCTGAAATTAAGTCGTTTACACAAATAAAAAATAGAGGACAAGGAATAACTCTGGATGTTACAGATTTGTGGCCGAAAATTTCATCATTAGCTCAAGTAATTTCATCACTGGCTCACACAGTTTCATCATTAGCGCAAGGAACTGCATCATTAGCACACACGGCAAATTTGTAGTATTTTTTTAAGTTTTTTCCCACTCGCCTGTTGTGTGTATTACGACAGGGACGATATTTTTCCAATATTCGCATTATGTTCACCTCCACGTATTTCAGGAGTTTCTTCCCTTCGTTTTACACAGTGCCTTTTCTGTTTGTGTGGCTACGCTGTCCGTAACTACTAGCAGTCTTTGCATGCTCAAGCAGCTGACTCTGACTTGTTTACCTGCTAGTGTTGTTACTGTTATCACATCATCATCATCATCATCAGCAGCAGCAGCAGCAGCAGCAGCAGCAGTGGTTGTTTGTTCGTCCCGTTATTTCCACTGTTGCAGAGCTGACCTCAGTATTCTGTTTTTGTATGTTTTGGCCATAACTGTAACCAGCCCTGCAGATTCTGCTACCAAACAAACGGCTATATAGCGAGGCACCTGCATACCGGAACATTACGACGCACGCTCTCTGGTGTAAGGTATGGAAGTGATAAGGGAACTTGTCTTTTGTTTAACTTCCCACCCATCAACTGAGAAGAATTTAGGCTAAGCTGGTATCGAAATGAAGACCTTCTATTTAGAACCGATTCACTGTTCGCTGTTCGAACAGCAGGATCCACACCAGCGGTCACGTGCAAGCCAAGACGGCTGGAGCTGCTAGCTACCTCGTAGAAGACCAATACCCCACAAATTAAGGCCACAAACATGCTTACTGAGCAACGCCACAGTAAGGCCTGCAGCGTGAGTGCAAGAGACACAGGCTGAAATAATTCTGCTTGTGCGAACAGACTTACTGGAGCCGTGTGCCGTCTTCATCGTTCTCACAGGGACGGGACAAGAGATGTTTCGTGCTCCAAAAAGTCCAGACCTGTTCTGATTCTCACCAAACCTCCTATCAATGGGTACTGGGGTTCTTTGCCTGGGGTAAAGCGGACGGGGCATGAAGGTGACCACTCACCTCCACCCAATGCCGAGGTTAAGAATAAGTGGACCTATACCGCTATTCCCCCTATATGCCTTTTTTATTTCTGTCAGCACTTCATTCTTCTGCTTCACGATAATTTTCTTTTTATGCATTGAATGTGACACTTTGTAAAAACTGTGTGTAAATTCTATTCTAATTCTAGTGTGCCGTGAAAGAGAATAACATCCCAGGTGTTGCACAGGCACCAACAGGTTGGTTAGTCACCAAGAGCGCCGTCAACCAGTGACAGTATTGGGCCGCGCGTCCTTTGGAGACCCACGTAAAATTTCGTGTCATGACACATGAGGAAGGAAATTGTGTAGCCCTACAATTAACTCTCGGAAGCTGATTTTATTTTGACACCACACATGTAGCACTGAGGTCTGTCGAAATAAGCACGTGTAAGTCCGCTGAGAAATCAAATTCAAACAAGGTTACACGAAACACAGCAGTATCCAACTGCGTGCTCAGAAACAGAGAGTTATATTATGCACGAGCCCAGCATTTACACGTAACACATCTTACGAATTTGGGTGGAAGTTAGCGGCAGAAGTTGTGGAACCTGGTATGACATCTAGCACAGCCACCCCCCGCCTGGCAAGTATAGAAAAATTTTAAAGCAATCGTGGCCTAACTGGGGGGGGGGGGGGAGGGGGACTAAAAGGGAACACAGAAAAGAAACTCAGAAACGTTTGTGCCCCGATCTGAGGCCCGGAACATTTAGAAGTGAAGTCAAACCAACTTCTTTCAAGGCTCTGCACATGGCTTACAAAGCAAACATGTATGCCTGTGTAATACCACGCACGTTACCTCGGTCTTGTTGTACATGTCAGCTGAAGACTCGTGTCTTCTGGGATGTTACACCGTGTCGATAGGTACGCAGTTCACCCGACGTTTCGAAGGATCGTAGTGCCTTCATCTTCAGTTCCAAGCAGTCCAAGAAGCGTAGCTGAGCGGGACGATGTGGACATAGTAAATACGGCTGGCGAAAGGTTGAAAGGGATGTCGAACTCCACCCACTGCACAACACCACCACGCCCATCCCTCGACACCCATACTGTCTTTTTTCTATCTTTGCGTTTGGTGTCCCATGACTAGTGTTACGGACACGAAGAACTCCCTTGCTTCCATTTCTTTACAATATAATGTACAAAATAATTTGTCAACACAGATTCATATATATGCAAGACGCTCCCCGATTTCAGATATTTTAAAGCCTGAAAAAGTGCGTCTCCAAATCGGGGGCAAACGGTGTTTGGTTTAACGTATTTTAGTTCGAATGGACGCGTTCGGCACCTAACACAACTGAGCACTTCTCAGGCCAACACCTGCTTCACACCTAACGTAACTAAACCTTCCTCAGGCCAACATACGTGTGTTCTGAGATGTTGGAGTATGCGGTTCTGCTGGCTGAAATTCACTAATTTATAGTTTTTGTCCATGGTGTCGCATAGCGTCCTACGGTTTGAACGCCATGACCTTCAGGCTACCTCAAGACCCGCCCCCTACACCACGCATGTCGCAGCTCAGCCTGTACAGCACCTAATTGCGTTAGCCTTTTAAAGCCTAGCGGTAACTTTACATACGACCAGGTTTGACATTAAAAAATTCTGCGTGGCGCCCATATTGCCTTTATGTGTTTTGTACGGATCTCAGAACAAACAGTAACTTTTGCCTTATAACACATTAAGAGATTGGTTTTTATAACCGAAGTGGAGAGTGTTTACAGCGCGGTACGCACTGAGTCCTTATATAAAACAGACACGCTTCGTCTTTAAAGGGTTAATAACAACGCCATCAACACTGCGAACTGCTCACGCGCTGCAGCCTGTGGACTGCAGTTACTGCACAAGATACAATTGTTTAAATCGCGAAAGAAGGAGAAGAAATCTAATTAAACGTGACATGTAGGGGATAACGTTTTTATGTACATCATTTTAAAATTTAATAAGTATGTGCGAGAAAGCAAGCACGCTGATTGCATTATGTTTGTATTCTAAGACGAAGTCGCTTTCCTGTAATAAACGTTAGCTCTTTCCTTTACACGCCAGTTTATGAGAAACTCCTACAAACAAACTCGGCAGCCTTTACGGCATGCGCGAGTGCTGCAGACGGAATTAAATGTTCACTTCGTGACCGGCCAGGGAATTGTCGCACGTTGCTTTAACATTTGCATATCTTACATGTGCATAAACGTGAAGTAGTCAGACTCCTCAGGAAATGTCATCATAAATGTTAACACAAAAAGCAACACATTTTATTCCGGGAGGTAAAGTGTTTTTTATGGTGGGATTTATTTATCTTTCAAATCTTCTTTCATCTCAGTTCTTACATCAGTGTTCGAAATTTACACAGCAACTGGCCTTCATGTCAGGACTTGAGTCAGTTCTCAGTGTGTATGTTATAGCGTTGAACTGACAAATATTTCTTTCTTATACACAAGAGAAGCAACACCGCGTCGATGACAGACTCAGGCGATCAGCCACGTCGATATACAGCAAATATCCGACGTTTCAAAGACTGTTTTATTGCTCGAACTAATCGTCAGTCAAGATTTCAACGCAAATTGTTCGGTGGGCCTAACAACCCATAGCACTTGTAAATATTTGATCCTCTGAATTGCAAAGTGTTTGGGTGGCAACCCGGGGCTAAAGTTACACGGCTGTTCAAAAAAGCAACGTCGCTTAAACATGCACATACAGTTGTTCAGCGGAACTCGCACATGTTCAGAAGCTTCACTTGGTGTTCAGAATTGACTCGGCGGAGAATGTCCTCTGAAAAGTTCGTATCTATCAAACTATACGGCATCACAATCTCGAAGACCACAGTGTGAGTTAAAAACACCAACAAAGCATCAAGTTTAATTCACTGACTGCGCTTCAGTTGTTACTTTTTCCGATAATTTGTCGTCTCCAATAGAGAGTTCAGGGAAAATCCGACAAATTGTTGACGCATAAAACCAATGTTTCCTTCCACAACTTCGCGCTTCGCGCAAACCACTCTTACAATGAAAGGACCTCTGGTGGTCGTACGAATGTCATGGCGAAATCTGTCATCAGACTGAAGGACGGCACGGCATGTGGTTATGGCAGAAGTACTTCAGATACGAGTATGTTACATGCGGATAGGAACACATGAGGTGCCCTGAGAATCACTTGCACATCACCGTGCCTTTCCTAACACTGAAACAACTTTCCGATTATTTGTTAGTCTTTTGTGCCTGCAGTAGACGTTCACCATGGTGTACAGCAACAATGTGACCAACATGACATTTTGTGCCCGCAGGAGACGTTCACCATGGTGTACAGCAACAATGTGACCAACGTTACTCTTCACTACTGCAACGAGACCCAGCAGAGCGGTAAGTTCGCGATCTACCAGTTCGTGGTGCTGTTCGCGGCCCCCGGCACGCTCATGGTAGTGTGTTACACGTACGTGATCAGAGAGCTGTGGCGCAGCACCAGGAACATGCAGGCACTCACAAACAGCGTCAGGTGAGACAGTGGGACAACCTTACGTAATGTGTGGGCAGGTGGCTGGAGAACGCTTTTGTGTTACGGCACAAGCAGAGACCCGTGGGGTTACTTTTGTGTTGCAGCAGCACCTGAGGCCCATTAGAGTATTGTGTTCTAGCAGAATGTTGAAGTCGTAGGATAAAACTCTTTGCGTTGCCGCATACTCTACGTCCGTAAAGGAAGACACTGTGTAACAGCGCCACGTGAGGCCTCGGTAACACGATGTAATATGAGGCTGTGACGTCATGTAAAGCCACCGCAGCGGCCGCCACGTTCTGATGTGGCAGCGCCATCAATGCAAATTTACAATGGCATGCATTGTTTTGAATGTGCCTACTGTGTTAGGACACGACGATTACAAGGCCATGACATGTGACGTCATACAGTCCGTCAGCTTATCAGATTATACGGCGATGCATAACCTGTACGAACCTCAGTCTCAGATACGATGAGAAATATTTTGATAAAAGGTGAATAAAATGTATCGTCGCCTGATAACGATATAAAGTGTGAGAACAACTTCTGATGCCGACTGTCCTTCAAATGCTTAAGTTTATTTTGACGGGTACAGTACAGTACAGTTACCGAACGATCTGCACCTATATGTAGTCAGTATTGTGACTAGACTGCCGTTCGATTCCCAGCAGGAGCGTGTCCAATGCCCACCCAGGCGGCCAGGTGCTGATATTATATATCATCACTGATAGATGAATGAATGGCTATGCAGCAGTGCTGGAACTGTATACGACTCATCCCGTGCATGATTGTTAGTCAAATCCGCACAATACTTGTCCCAATAATGCACTGTGTTCCACTGCCTTTCCGTTACAACACTTACAGTATGCATGTACTGGTCATTCATGTTTAACCGCCTGTTTGTAACATACGCAGTACTGTTAATGCTCACTATGTAACTTCTAATTTTTAATTTTAACGAGTCCCTGAGGATGATCCCAAGGGATCGAAACATGTAGGACTAATACATAAATACTGTGGATGCTGTAATGTAAAGGCACTGGAATACACTGCATTTGCTGGACAAATTTTGTATTTGACCAATGGTGGAATGTTACTGACGGCGCAAAACCGAAGTACTCGGAGTAAAACCTGCGCCAGTACCACTTCATCTTAACACACCTCTTAAAGAAAACGAATTTCAACCTAGGAACATTTTAGCTTGCGGATCTAGTCGTGCCTTTAAATACACTGACTGTCATTACATAAATGGAGGGTAACATGGTTACTTAAACGTGTAACATTTCTCCAGCATGAAGAATTCCAAGCTACACAACGGTGTTGGTGAAGCGAGTTCAAGCGAGTTTCATGTCAGCAACGGAGCCACCCGAAAGCACAACAAAGGAGAAGACGCGAGGAAAGCGAGGAAACAGGTTTGTCGGTATATCTGTCAAGCTAAAAAAAATGAGGTGTTTTATGGGTTGCTGCCATGTCAATTGGTCTATGAACATGACCTTCCCACAAATTCTTCGTTCATCATATTTTCTCGATGAACACCTGCGACAATGTAAACACTTATACGTAACTCGAAATTTACAAACTGCAGCCCGACGTGTGTCCATCACCACGAGCAATCATCCCACTCCTCGCCACAAACCACCAACTTGCGGGCCGCATTACTGATTGGTACCCTTCCGTCGCACGTTGCAGGCCACCCTACGCCATGACCCTGCAGTGTCTTGAAGTTCCGACATGTATTGCCTGCATCGGGCTTGCCCAGGCAATTTTACTGTTTTGCTTTCATGAAATTGTAAAGATTGAACTTCCATCCCACTGAACTATGAATTGCGATTTCCTGTGCACAAACACAAACCGCCCACCACGACACATATATCCAGTGCGTAATGATTTGGTTGAACCGTGGCTAAGGTCTCTGACCACAGAGAAACGAAATGAATCACACTCTTGTATCTCAATACCTCATACTTGGACTGCTGTCAGCGCAAAAGTCTGACAACAAATGTGGTCCTGTCTGTAATATCTGAACGTTCTGAGATGAGGCCATGTGTTTGGGTGGTCAGGGCCCTGGGAAATATATTATTGGTCGAAAAACTGGACCCCACCCCCACTATACATAAAATAAAAAATGTTATAAACCTTAAATGAAAAAGTATTGGTTTGTGTGTTTCAGTCGCATATACTAAGCTTCTGGGAAATTTCTTTATGGGAACTTTCAGGTACTGCTACAGACAGCTCTAACTCTCGCTGCAATCACCACTGCCACCAATCCTACGTCATAGTCTTTGTTGTTATTTTCTGCTCTGCAATTTCATTAGTCCATACGACCACCCATTTTACAATTCTCCGCTTTCTTTTCATTAAATCTATGTTCCAACGACGTGGAGATAGCAGTCTGACAAACTTACGATCTTATAGGAACTGAAAGCTCCATCAAGGATTACATAACCAGCATCCGCCATCACTCGTTTTCTCCATTTGCTGCAGGTGATAAAAATGCTGATCCTGGTGGTAGTTCTATTCCTGGTCTGCTGGGGCCTGCCTATCATCATGGAAGTCATCATCAAGTTCAACCTGCATTCATTTACGCCCGCAGTATACACGCTCCGTGTAACTTTCAAACTTTTACCTTTCATCCATGCCTGCATGAATCCTTTCATCTATTCATTTATGTCCAAAAATTTTCGCCGATCCTTACGACGTCAGCTAGAAAAGATGGGGTTCAGGAAAAGGAGGCGACATGGCAGTGGCAGCAGAACTGGTCATGGCTCGCTGTCCAGAACCAGCAGGACCCACCGCAGTACTCCCACAATGCAAGGGTTCAGAATCAAACCTGGGCACACCTCAACTTCTTCCAGCACTACCAACTGTCTCACTGACCTAACCAAACACACAGATACAGAACAAGCCTTTCTGACACTACATCCTGCCACCTCGGCAGTGTGAGTGCTCATAAACTTTATGAACACTTTCAACATCTTTTGTAAATAAGGGGTGTAACAATTTAAAGATTTACGGCATTTATGCTTATAATGTTGGCAATTTTTATCCAGTACTGTACGGAGCTGCAGAATTCTCATCTTTACAAAAAAATAACAGGTACCTGATAAAATGCACAGCAAATGGATAATGTCACAACAGCAAGCTTCACTGTGTATCATTATAGAGATTAAAACACACAGGGTTGGGTTGTACTATGGCACATATGCCATGGAATGATGATGCAAGTGTAAATGGGTGAACTGGACTGATGTTATTTAGGACAGGGCTCCTGTGATGACAGTACCACATATTCTGATTGCACGAGTCTTACGACTCCTGTGATGACAGTGACGGATACAGGGCTTCTGTGATGAGTGACAGACACAGGGCTCCTGTGATGTGTGATGACAGCGACAGATACAGGGCTCCTGTGATGTGTGATGACAGTGACAGGAACAGGGCTCCTGCGATTACAATGAAAGTGACAGTGACAGATGTTCTGATCGCACAGACAACTGGAAAGCTGACTGTTCAACACTATCAAGAGTTAAATATAAATGAAGTGGTGAACGCTGTAACTTCTGGCACTGATACAGAATGACAACCTCTAACTACTGCACCAGTATACTGAGGGTACCTTTCATTGAGGTGGAAGTCACGAAAGAAGGAAATGGGAAACACAGGTAGTTTACATTCTCTGAATCAGGCATGCTACTGCCAAATTGTATGGTTGTACTCTGTCCTGTGAATGACAAAGTTACGTCTACGAGAACAATCTGTAGCAATCTGCTTTAACCCTTTAAAGACGAAGCTTATCTGTTTTATATAAGGACTCAGTCCGTACCGCGCAGTAAACACTCTCCACTTCGGTTATAAAAACCAGTCTCATAATGTTTTATAAGGCAAAAGTTGCTGTTTGTTCTGAGAGCCGTACAAAACACATAAACGCAATGTAGGCACCACGTAGAATTTTTTAATGTTAAACCTGGTGGTATGTAAAGTTACCGCTAGGCTTTAAAAGGTTAATTACACAAGCATGTGCATGTCAGCCCATAATGGCATATCAAGATACAGCAACAAACCCAAATGCAAACACTGAACATGTCTGTACACAATTTTAATAGACATCAGCTAAAGCAACACTACTCTGTATAAATGGTAAGTAATACAGTATTTTGAAAACCTTGACTTCTAAGTACACATGAACTCAAATTTGACACATCACTGATCACTACAACAGACTTGTATAGTTCTGCATGCCACAATAAAGGATACATATGAGAAACCAACCGCCAGTCATTCCTTACGAATTTATGGAAATACATGTTTTGATATAGGAAATTTGAAGAAGAGTGACTGTACAGTGAATATTGTGAACCCACCTGTTTCAATTCAAACAGGACTTGGTTCCTGTGACAGCACTGAACACCAGTGCGAATTCATCACCTTTGCTCTTTACAAAATATACGAATTTTAGCAGTTTTTCCTTTAAACTCTATTGATTCCTTTCCCAGCCTCTGACTTACCACAAACATTCATGTGAGAAGAGGAGCAACACTCTACATGCACAGACTCACAGGCAAGAACACCAGACATGGTCTTAGTCTTACGTTCCACTACACTAACTCTTCACTTAAAATGTTTTTTCTGTGAACAAGATATATGGCAATACACAAGATGTCCATTTTACTGTGTCCCTGAACATGGCCGCCATATCACACAGGAGGTCTGTACTCACAGGAAATTTAGAGCATTTCCACATTCTATAAAATCAGGCAGGTTAAACTGCAGGGCAAAAACAAACTCTATAAATCATGCAGGCTTCCTATGTGACAAAGCTCCTGTAAAATGTGTGAGCATATGACACTCTGTTCATGTCTGCAGAACCTCACCACATGTAGTGCTCCTACCTGACTCACCTACCCAGCATACAAATGCAGTATACATTATTGTCTTGGCAGATAATTTCCTTGTACAATAAGTCAGTTTCCTGGGAAATGTCAATACTGTACCAAGTGTTCGTAATCCAGTTCTGTTATTCATGATTATGGGAATACCTTGTCCTTGTAAGTACACTCTGTTCAATTTACAATTGCTTCTCTCAACCCACCTTGAAGGAAATGGACAACATAAATAACATATTCATTATTTTAGAAACAAATTAATGCTATGAGATCTGTGCTATATCCCAGAAGAGTGCAGATCTTGTAAGCATCATGGTGGAAGCCTGAAATCAGGGACATTAATGCTATATTTGGTTTGACAAATATAGCCCATATGTACTGCTACAGATACAATAACTTAAAATAAAACATTATATTTTTCAAATTCTGTATATAATACAAGTTCTATGATAAGAATTTGCCAACAAATCTAACACAATGCTTCATCTGTATGAGCTTCCTTTATCATGCACCAGGACATAAAAAAATACATATAAACACTTAAGTATTTGATCCCATTTAATGTGTCTATTTTTTATTAAAATATTTCTATAGCATCCTTCCTAAATGAAGAATGAACAGCTACATTTTTACAAACCAAATCACATATTCACTAAGCAGCAAATCACGTAAATGCAAATCATGCATCATGGGGGGGGGGAAGTAAAAAAAAAAGCCATACCCATTTATCTACTTGGAACTATGGGAGATCAATTTATATCGACTAATGTTCCCTCTGAAAGAAATACAGAACAGTTCCCAGTGCACCTTTAATGGAAAATCTGATTCCAAGGAACACAAACTGGGGGTTGGATGAACATAAGCTTCAGCTAAAAGAAATTCAGTGTTAATATATATCACATTCAGTTAAGTGAAAGATGCTACTGTGAATAAATTTCAATTACAATATAACTCTCAGGCACAATACAGAACTATGCAGAAAAATTAAAAGCATTTTTTAGTAATTTCTTAATTTAAAATGCTGCAGGCTGACAATAAACCACAGAACTGAGATTTTAGAAAACTAAATTTCACAGTATTATTCAAAATAAAACTGCCTACACATAAATATCCAGGCTGCACGAATTTGGTAAATGATGAGACAAAGCTAGGGAAAACTCCACAACACAACTACTTTCAAAATTTCTCAGCCACTCAGGGTCACCACATACACCAACATTAAGTTTCAAAGGGAGTACTGAGGGGAGGGTGTAGTTTAATTATCACCGAAGTCAACAGAAAACACTTTACTCTGTAACATTTGCAGAAACATGATGAGCCATGTTTTTAAAATCCCATCCACATCTAAAATGCTCTTTCTATGATTTTGTTAATAAAAATAAGTTTACGAGTAATACATTTAATCAAACTTAACCGACACACACACACACATGTGTGCATGTGCGTGCGCGCGCGTGTGTGCAGTTCAATCATTTATCCTAAAATTCCTTTCTTTTCACTCTATCACCTGTAAGCAAGCTCCAAGCTCCCTGTCACACACACTGTCCCTGCATGATACTGTAACTAGCACCAAAACCTCAGACCCCAACAGTAACAACCAAAGGTGTAAAATGAGATAAATGGCAACAAAACACCAAAATGCAGAGAAATGCTGAGCTCCAGACAGGAAAGCAAGGTGAATGATACATGTGGGTGATCTTCACACACCCATACAAGCACCTGTCTACTTTATAGAGTCATGTCTGTCCTAAAATGCAAGATCAATATTGTCTTAACAGCTCATTAACTTTATCACAGATGACACCTGCACACCTGCAGTGCCAGCTTGCATATACATACAAAACTGTCTATATGCTGAATGGATCAAGTTCACTTTTGTTGTCACTATCATCTTTGCTTCTTTTTAATGCAATGTTCTGCCCTATTTGTTCCAAGTGGGTATTTTATCTGCAACGAAATGTAAGGTATACTGTGTAAACCAAACTCAACCTACCCTTCACACATTTTGCACACAGGCTACTCCATTTGTAGCACAGAATATATGAAACTTCCACAACCCAGTGAAAAACAAAGTAAACTGCAGTAAAACTCATTTAAGATGTACCCAGTTAAGATATTTTCCCGCCTAAGACGTCAGGATAAAAGAGCACCAAAATCCTCCCATTTGATTAACATTACATGTTGAACTTTTAATATGCCCTGCATAAGAAAATTTCCTGCCTAAAAAGTAACAAAAGTTGACGACGAAACAACTTTTTTATCCATTTAATACATCTTCTGTATCAACATCCTAAACAATTTCCCCAAGTTTCCATTTGTTCGGTTTCCAATATACAGTGTTCAAATAGGTTATTCTCCAAGCTCATTTCTGCAAGTTGCATACAGCAGATGATGCAACCTCATGGCATGGGGGTGTTATATTTCTCCTGGGATGCAGAGGCTGCAATCAGTCAATCCCCACTACTTGGTCCCTGTCACGATGACAGAAAGACTGTATCAATTGGCTGGAAGCCTATCCTAGCTGTTCTGTGATCTGCATGAGCAATTCTGGCATCTGGAATCTGACTTGCTGCTTCAACTGGTTAGGAATAGGAGGGAACTCAGGCAGCCAATAACATTTAAAGAAGTTTAGGCATGCTAGCTGAAGCCACCAGGAGTTCCTCGTGCTGAGGAGACAGCAGTTTGACACCAGATGCGTGGGTACTCGCATGCTACAACTTGTTTAAATGTAATTTATCAGCAGTAATATAAATGTGTTATGGTGTTGCATGATTGTGGAACATCTGTGGTGACTGTGTGAAAATAAGTCACAGCAATTCCAGAAAAATATTCAAGGCTCTGCAGCTCTAGTGAAAGTGACTGGAATTACTGGCCACCCCTTATGGTGTGCGTAACAGCGAACATATGGAATCTCAAGATATATACTGCAACTGTTATTGAAAGAAGAGCAAGACACCCCACACTCGACAAATATTTCAGGGAAAAGTGAACATCTGGAATGAAGTGTGAACTTGTGAATGAAAAGTCAGTGAAAGCAGAGTTAGAGGTGTAAATAAAACTGTGAAGAAAACTTACAGACAAAATGGTTACATGGTCAGATACAAGTGAGAATGTGTTAAGACAGCTGCAAATTGTACAAATTCAGCATACACATGTAATAAGTTCACAAAAAAATAGAACTTTTTGTTCCTACCCTTTTAAGACATTTCCCACTTAAGAAGTCAGATTTTCTTGGAATTCTCAAAAATGTCTTAAGAAGGCTTTATGGCATTAAATATGTTACAGAGGTACCGTATCTGTGCAAAGATTAAAAAAAAAATAAAAAGGAACATACTTCACAATACTTCCAGTGCCATGCAAAACTAGATTTCTGACACACAAAATTAAAATTACTTCATTCAGCTCACAAGTAAACTGCAAGCTAAATGACGTGTTAAACAGAACAGAAGGGTCCCAGTAAGTACTATCAGTTAAGAAATCGAGCAAAGGGGTAACAACCAAAAGTATTATTACTGCAAGTAACAAGTAATAAACATAGCCCATATTATAAGTAACAATATACCAGTAATAATAATTTTTAATACCATATTTACCTGAATACAAAAAACGATTGTGTGTAAGACTACCCCCTTCCATAATTGCAGTTTTTAAGAAAATACCTGTTAAGATGTTTAAATTTTGTGTGTGATTATAAGGTAAACCCACCTGCCCCCCCCCCCCCTCCCCATTTTTCACATGGCAAATTAGGAAAGAATTCTCATCCTATATTTAGGTAAATACAATATACATTCTATTTCACCGCACATAAAAAATATGCCAAAGGCAATTATATGAAAGCAACAGTCAACTAGAAAGCAGATAGAGGACGGTGCCAACAGAAGTGAACCAGACCCATTCACTGCATAAGTATAGTTTTGTATACATAGGACAAGGGTCAATTTGAGCGTATGTGATTTCTGTTGCGATTAGTGAAGTATTAAGATACAGCGAACAGGGAATTTTGGTAGAAACCCAGTTTCAGAAAATGACAAGTGCTTGAACAGGTACACAATCCCTTCATACATAAATGCATAAAATTCAGGGTCTTAATAACGGCAGCAATGCCCAGACATTTCAACATTTTATCTATGTTAATGCCTACAAGCTGCACACACTTCTTTCAAGTTGTTGTGGACTGTAATAATATACACTGATGGCCTTCAGCAGGGGAAATGAAGGGCTAACATATAATGACAGGAAATTAGCAAGAAACAGCCACAAATATTATCATGTGTACTGTAACATACAAGACTTTATCCTGCAGTGAGAATTCATCACATGAAGGATAAGCACGTGGGTTACTACAAAATAACCACCAATAATACACGATAAAAATGTAGTGCTATAATAAGCCAATCATATCTAAGTGAGTCAATGTTATTGCTAGTTTTAAAATTACTTCTCAAAAACCAACACAAGACAAGTATGCTGGCAAAAAAATGTGCACACATTCGCAAAACAAATAAATTCCCAGTAAAGATGTATGAATATTTTCCCACATGACAGTGCCGCAAATAAATTAGCATGTTTCATCTTAATAAGCCACTTCACAGTTCTGCCAGAATAACATGTCAGATATAATATGTCTCTCTGTAAGATGGAAAAGTTTAATTGTACACCAGTCCCACATTAAAATGCCATAGAATGTTGACCAGTGCTGCAATATTCTGTAGCAATCCATAAAACTTAGTAAATCTAATGCAAATGTCAGCATTTCATGCTTCATTTACATCTTGCTGAGCTGGATTCTTGGGCTGGAAGCAAAAAGAACAGTTGTGTTCACAACATAAAAACGTCAAGTTTTAATAAGCTGTATGATGTTTGACAAACTTACCCATGAAATCAAGACTGTATGGGCCAGACACTCACTCAATCACTGATCACTCATTATCTGGAATCAAGATAAATATATCAAAGAAGGATATCCCTTAATCATTTTGCAAAATAAACAAAAAAGTAGAAATCATGCTGCAAAAAACAACTGTAATACTGACAGGATTGAAGTTCTCATGGTGGTGGTGATGAAGATTCATTTCTCCTTGGATCGAACCAGTTACTGAAGCTCTGAAGGCATTACGCACCTGCTCTTACCTCACAAACCCCAAAAATTTGGATTTCCTGTGTTTTCTTACGTCAAGCAGCACTGTTATTGACTCCTGACATCTCGTTGAAACACCAGGACTCAAATACCTGCTACTCTGTGTTAACACACCAGATGACCAGAATCCTAATATGAAAGTATAATTCAGACAGTGAAATCCCCACTTAACGTTCCATGAGTTAATGTTTATTCTCTTCAGAGTTCAAGTATAGTGCCCCAATCCAATTAAGTGTCCACTTTTCAGTTTAGTGTTCAAATTCACCCTTGGCCAACATGATTCTTATTCTAAAACAGCAGCTACATTACGTACCTCTTCTTCATCCTCGTCTTCCTCATTAAGCAGCTTCTTTGACAGCTTCTTCACATTTTTTCGACCAGCTGAAGTACCAGATTCACTCCTGCGACCTTTCAGTTTGATCCTGACCTTCATTGAATCATTGTCAGAGTGCACTTCTTCATCTGCAGCAGGCTGACCTGCATCACACAAACGAAATAACATGTACAGTCTATTGCGATTTCACCACTTCTTATTTTACAGGACACTTTTTTTTTAATTCCACAGATCTTTCCTTGCAATCGCATTTAAATGTTCATTAACCACCAACAAAATATACTTATCAGGTAAATGTAGATACCTATTATTCTATATCAGACATTCTCCAACATGTTTCAGGTCTATCTATACCATCACCAGGGAGATTACAATTTCAACAGAAGTGAAGCAACCAAGAACTATATTTGCATATATACGGAAAACTGCCTTTAACAAAACCACAAAGGGGACAGAACTTTTCACTGCAGGCAGGTTCTGTTTAATATAGGTACTTGAAGTCTGGGTCTTCAGGACTGTTAAAAGCTTTCTGCTAAAGACAAGTTTCCATTATGCCCAGGCTCCATTTAAGACAGGTTTCACTGTATTTTCGACAGTGTATCATAGCTCATATAAAAATGCAAGTTGTTATGATACTCAATAGTTGTAGGCCAGATTCAATGATGGAAAGTTAAAATATACATACATACATACATACATACATACATCCATCCATCCATCCAGTAAAATCCTGTTAAGATGTTTTTGAAAATTCCAAGAAAATCTGACTTCTTCAGTGGGAAATTTCCTAAAAGGGTAGGACTGAAAAGTTCTATTTTTTATATTTTTTTGGTAAACTTGTTACATACGCATGCTGAATTTGTACAATTTGCAGCTGTCTTAAAACATTCTCTCTCATATCTGACCATTTAACCATTTTGTCTGTAACATTTCATTCACAGTTTTATTTACACCTTTACCCATACTGTCACTGACTTTTCACTTACAAGTTCACATCTCATTCCAGATGTTTACTTTTCCATTAAATATTTTTCAAGTGTGGGTTGTCTTGCTCTTTTTTCAAAAACAGTAGCAGTATACATCTTCAGATTCCACACGTTCCCTTTTAGGTAGACAAGATGGGGTGGTCAGTAGTTCCATTCACTTTCATTAACTCTGCAGTGTCTTGAATTTATTTCTGGAATTGCTGATGTAACTTATCTCCACACGGTCACCACAAATGTTTCAAAATCACGCTACACCATGACACGTTTATATTACTGCTGATAAACTACGTTTAAACAAGTTGTCGCAATCGGCCACCCACTTATCTTGAGTCAAACTGCTGTGCCCCCAACAATGTGGAACACCGAGTCACTTCAACTAGCATGCGCCTAAACTTCTTCAAATGTTATTGGCTGCAGTGGCAAGTGAGCTGCCATGTGCCAGCGTTGCCAAACGCAGGCTTTGCAGGTCACAGAACAGCTTCCAGCTGCCGGATACAATTTTTTGATTATTGTAAGAGACTGAGTAGTGGGGACTGACAGACTAACTGCAGTCTCTGCATCGCAGAATAAATATGACACCTCCACGTCGGCTGTGAGGTTGTCATTCTGCTGTGTAGAACGTGGCAGAAGTGACCTTGGAGATTAACCTATATGAACTGACCGCACCATTTGAATGCTGCATTTTGGAAACAGAACGAAAGGAAACTTGGGGAAATTCTGTAAGATTTCGAAACAGAAAATGTATTAAATGGGTAAAAAAAATTGTTTTGTCACCAAATTTGTTGCTTCTTAGGCACGAAATTTCCTTATGCGGGGATATATTAAAAGCGCAACATGTAATGTTAATCAAATGGGAGATCTTGGTGCTTTTTTATCCTGACCTCTTAGGCAGGAAATTTCTTAACCGGGGATGTCTTAAATGAGTTTTACTGTATAGTTACATTATTAAAATACTAAAATTCAACCGTATCTGTACTCTTAGTCTTACATATTTTTGGTGGAGTCTTTGCAATATTATGGTTAAAAATATCTTTTTATATATACAGTACAATTTTATAAATTGAAAGGTATTTTGTACTCAAATGTCTACGCTGTTTAATCAGTTTTGTCATGGAACAGTGCAAAGGAAAGGTGAATGATGTGGCTGCATTATATTCACTTGATATGCAAAATCATTTGGTACAAGTTGATGAATAAGGAAATGATCTGGTTCAAGACAGTGCATAACAGTAATAATAATTTTTTTTAGCAGATGCTTCAGTGTTACTGAAATTAAGTAAAAATCTTGTAATATGTAAAGCTTCATCAATAGGTAAGTCCACATAAAGATTGCTTATATCTAACACAATTAATTTATGTGTATCATTGGCCATTTGCTCGGTTAAGTTCCCCCCTCCCTCACCCCGGACCAACAACAACAACATCTAAGACTAACACTGCATGTAGTGGTTAATTTTAATATTTCAATAATTTACCTATACATTCATACGTGTGTGTGTGTGTGTGTGTGTAAAGATTAAACTGTGATATACTGAACCTGGCCTGCTACTATAGACTATCATGAAAACTTGCATTTGATTCAATGTACGATATACACATCACTGATGGAAGTATACACAAATACAGTTCCTGGATACTTCACTTCCCATGAAATTGTATTCTCCCTGGTGACTGTTCAGTTGGAACCAAAACATGATGCAGAATATATGATATAAAATAGCAGTAGGTATCTACAGTTACCTGGTAAGTGTCTTTTGCTGTTGGTTAATAAACACTTACAAGTGTACAGCATATTCAATATTTTAAGCATATCAATGTATTTATATACAGGAATTAATCATGGCTACTTACGTATCATTACTGATCGACGACTGTTTTCTGCCTCTACGCTCATCGCATAATCATCTGAAAGAGGAATGGGTACTCATGTAAGATGTCAGCCATTCAGTTAAACTACTGGTTCAGCCAGAGCCACTCTTATACACTGGGTTAACAACAATCAACATTCAGGTCTAAGGTGTAAAATTATGACAAAATGAATTAGGTTCTAGAATAGCCTTTGAGTTACTTCAACACCCTAGGTCAGTGTTTCCCAACCTTTCTTCCATGGAGGAACCACTAAAATAATTTTTCACACCCCAAGGAACCCCTACTTACGAAAATGTTTACAGGCCTCAGAGTTACAGCAGGGAATGCAAAAAATACACACACACATATATTTGCAGTTTTGATGGTATTTCAAGATATCAAAATTCTTATATGCTGATTCCACACTTTCTTGCAGAACCTAGGGTATGGGCTGGATGGTTTGCGGCTTGATTCCCAGCAGGGACAAGGGCTTCACACTTCTCTAAAACATCCACACTGGCTCTGGGGCCCATTCAGCATCCTATACAAAGCATAATGGACATTCTTCCAGCTGGGATAAAGTGGACATGGCAAAAAGGTGACTCACCCAATCTAGTACCAAGGTTAAGAATGAGTGAAGCTATACCTCTGCTTCAACTACAAACCTTCAGGCCATGAAGAGGGATTTTACCTTACTGATAATGAACAGCATAACAGTATGGTTGCTGCTCAATTCTAAGAAAAACATCCGCCCCGTTCCCCCCCCCGAATCTGTAACTTGAAGTGTTCACTACTGTTGAACAGCGCCAGCCAGCCAGCCAGCCAGCCAGCCTTCCTTCCTTCCTTCCTTCCTTCCTTCCTTTCTTTCTTTCTTTCACATAAGGGACAGACTTATTCTTACTCAATAAAAGCAGGCTGCATTTCTAAGAAACTGAAAGCAGGAGGAGGGGGAGGAGGAGGAGGAGGAGGAGGAGGACTGTCATATGTTACTGGTAGGGGGGAATTATGTGTCTAAAATGCGGAAACTTAGTAATAGTTACACAGCCAAATTTTTATGTCAGTATCTACGAAATATGCAGGAAACAAAGGAATCATGCTTTTTTCTTATACAAGTCATTGTTAACCATATCATTATGCAGCTAATCGCTGTGTAGTGTCTAAAATTATACTCTAAAAAGCGGTGTTTGCATATTTTATACATCACATATTTTAAGCAAGAATGTTTAGTTGCAAAGAAGTGCGGTGGCAGGAAAATAAATAAATAAATAAATAAATAAATGAATGAACGAATGAATGAATGAAATGTCTGAATGAATGAATGAATGAATGAATGAACGAAGGAATGAATGAAATGTGTGTGTGTGTGTGTGTGCGCACGCGCGCGTATGTATGTATGTATTTTTTTTTAATTTTATTTATTGCATGCTCCATTACTAGCAGTAATACTACATGCCTTATTGTTTACAATTACAATGCTTTGAAATAGCTACACTGATTATAACATACTACGAAATTAACTTAATCTACTTGTTACGATTCATTTAACACTTCGTTAAGTTTATCTAAAGAAATTTCGTTAGTGAATTTAGCAAATACTTTCAAATGTTTCCTTATTAGTTCACTTTTACTTATTGGCCACACGTCTGTCTTTAATACTGCTGATATTAAATTGTCTCTTTCTTTGGTTAGCAGCTCACATTCATATAACAGGTGGTCTATTGTTTGGTCCGTGGTGCCACAAGGGCACATTGGTGTATCAGTTATTTTAAATTGGTGTAAATATGATCTTATGTTACCATGCCCCTTAACCACGCATGTGAAATTTTGGGTAATGTTTAATTTCATTTTTAGTCTTTCAGCGACTACTGGGAAGTATTCTTTTGTGATTTTTCCCTTTGTTGTTTGGTCCCATTCCATTTGCCACTTCTCAACACTTTTACTACCAAGTTCACTTGTCACTACACTTTTTGGAACCTTCCTGTAGCATTCTGTGATGTCTTCATCCGTTGCTGCTTCCTTCACGAGCGTGTTGGCCAACTCATTAACCTGGATTCCGACGTGAGCTTTAACCCAGCAGAGTTGAATGTTCCAGTTCATTTTTCCCATCTCCGTCATTTTCCTTCTTATTTCTTCAATGAGGAATGTGTGGATGTTGCTATTCTTAAGCGAGTCCAGAGTCATTCGGCTGTCTGTGTATATGGTGGCCGTCTTGTCTTCTATTTGTATGTTTTCTGCATACTCTAATGCTCTCAATATCGCCAGTTGCTCAGCCTGGTTGTTGGTGCATCTTTTGTTTAACTTGTATTCTATGCTTTTCATATGATTACCTGATCTAAATATGGCTACGCCTGCGCCTACTCCCTGTTCTGACTTGCTTCCATCAGTAAATATCTGGACTGTACTTGTATGTATGTGTGTATGTATATATATGTGTGTGTGTGTGTGTGTGTGCGTGTGTGTGTGTGTATGTACGTACATACGTACGTATATATGTACATATGTACGTATAACAGAAGTAAAAAGTTCTCAAAATACATAAAAACTGGCTCTGCACCATAAGCATGTTTAAACGCATGTCATCTATGACACTAAATACAAACAACTGGACACTACACAATGTACACAGGACAAATATTCTTCTTTTTCTTTTTAATCACAACTTACTGTTCAGAGACTATACACAAACATGCTTTACAAGGAGGTTATTTTTACTATGACGATAGAAACAAAACTTTAATATTCCACTATAAAATCTGAACTTCATTTTGTAATGTAAAAATTGGTGCCCGTCTGTGTGTGCATGTGCGCACGCGCGTGTGCGTGCACCCGCGTGCTGGGAGGCACTATAACATGCAAGTAAATAAGATATTTATAACTGAATTTTTCTTGCCCCAACCTGGATTTTCTTCCCCTTCCTCTTCTTCTTCCTCCTCTTCCTCTTCTTCAGCCAGTTCTGAATCCTGCTCCAGTCGAACTCTAGCATTAGCAAACACTGTTTCCAATACTATAGAGTCTTCATGAATCAGAGACGCTTCTTCATTGTATCTTTGTGCATTGCGACACATCTGAATGAAGTCACGCTCCAAGTCATCAAATGAGTTATACTGAAACCAAAGAAAAACACACACACACACACACACTCCAGGCTGTCAGCAAATGCACTTAATACTATAATAGTGTCAGCCATTTTCAAACTGAGACTCAAAAGAAACATACTGTGCAAATGTGTGTCAATACTGTAATCACTTCAAAGTGAATAAGTCTGCAAATAATGAACTCAATAATTTTGATGTAACAATGCCTTTTGAATGCACTGTACAAGGAAGGCATTATAAACAATTTTATAACCTTAAAACTGACTGTAATCACATGCAGACTTGCAATAATAATGATAATAAAAAGCTGGATAACAGCAAATGTCAACAATACAGTGCAAAAAAGACAATTGGAACACTTAGAAATTCAACAGAGCTTCACTAAAACAGTTATGCAGATGAACACACACTAAATCAGGCCCACACAATTTGTCACCTGAGGGCAACATAATGCTGTGAAGTACCTTCATATTGCCTGCAGAAGACACATTTGAATAAAATTATTACCACTGCCCACTCCCCTCCTCCTAAAACCTACTGAATTTATCACACAATTATGTGCATGCTCAATCTGTTCATTATGTAAGGAAAGGGCCTGCACAGGCAGCACTAAATAAGATTTGTACAATAAATGGTCTAAGTCTCCTAGTGCTCCTACTGCTTGTGCAATTTCAAAACTTACCTTACTTTCTTCCAGCCTCTGTTGTATTTTTTTAATATCAATTGGCTTCTTTATGATGTTGTAATAGTCTGGAAGCTCCTGCTTGGAAGGTAACTTCATGAAGGGTCCACTCAGTGTTCGTCCATCACTGAAACAGAGGCACAGACTGTTGTTTCCAAGTGACTTTCACCATCTAAACCTGCCTTAATCAATACTGAGTTTTCTGTTTCCACAGGTTCACTTCTCCTGTGAACCTACAACACACTACCCAACCTAGCAGCAACAAAGAAGAACTCACCGGTCAGTGTACTTTATCACAATGTTCATAAGCTTCCGCATTTGTTTTTTTATCTTGCTATTTGAGAAGGAGCCCTTCTCGAGAGGAGGGCGTCCCCGTCGCTTCTTGACTTGTGACTGCTCCACCACCACTACAGCAGGTGGAGCTGCCACCGTACCACTGCCACCACTCACAGGATCCTCCTCGTCTTTCCTTCTCCGTTTGCGGAACTTCTTTCTTGCGGGTTTTCTCTCTTCTTCTTCCTCCTCCTCAATTCCATCATCAATGGCCTGAAACATGCAGAATAATAGTTACCCTGGATATCACCTAAAACTGATGTTCCAAAATTATCTTTCCTACTTGAATTGTGTGTCAAATGGTGCAATTCATTCCAGTATCATTCCATCATCAATAATCAACACTGAACCCTTGCAGCTGATACATCATCATTAAACAATACAGTTTTAATACTATGTACTCTATAGTCATGTTGCAACAGATGCAAATGAACCCACAAAACCTCAGTACACTCAGCCCTCCTGTAACATGCATTTATTACTATATCACTTCTTCATAAAAAAATATGAAGAGACTAATGGAGTACCCATTCAAAACTCAACAGAAATATTTTACACATCCCATTTCAGCAACAGTTTCCACCAACAACCCTTCCTTTGCTCCACTCTCATGTTGTCATCCTTGACGCGCCCTCTGAAGTCACAATTTTATTGACTACGCATGCTGTGCACTTCAGAAGCTCTGTTACAATAGCCTGACTGATTAAGCAAAAGAACAAGTCTGCAGGCACCTCTGCTCAGTAAACAAACATTTGTACTTTATCTGGGTTTATTGTCACTCTGTCTTCAACATGCACATTCAACATTTAAAACAATCAACATGGCCTCCTTCAGTGTAATGAGAGTTTGATGGAATAAGCAGTGTTGGTGTCTGATTTTCTTCTGGAAATGATCAACACAACAATCCCAACTTAAGCATGCATTCCATTGTAATTTACTGCTGCCATCTGGTAGTGCTATCAAAAGTAACTGGGATTTTCATTTGGTTTTCCTGGAAACAAAGTACAAACTCACAAACAATGTCCCACTTAGAGAATTATATAATGATGTTACAGTTCACATTAACATACTGAAGGTTAGATTACCCAATTTCTAGCAGACTTTAATGACAGTTCTGTACATCACCTTATGTGACATGATTGTCTTGATTTACTCTGAGGCAGGAAATAATTAACTACCTGGAATACGAAGATTCATGTCTTCCAGAATGCCACACCGTGTTGCTGGGTAAAGAGTCTAGGGTGGGCAGACCAAGGCTGCTTCACTCACAAAATGACACAGCAAACATCCCAGAAGACTTGAATCTTCAGCAACACTACTGTGAGAGAATCAGATCTTGAAAATCTGGCATATGACCTGCTGTTAACTGTAAACGCCGCAATAAAATCTTAGCCACTTGTCTACCCAAGATTCAAAACCAGTATCTCCAAAAAAACATGATATGTTAGCACAGAGCAAACGTACTAAGTGACACACATGAACATTTATTCTTCTTGGAGTCAACTTGATCTCCATTAGCATGTGGGTGACAAGGCAAGCTGGTAAGGAGAGAAAAGCACAGCACATGCACCTCCAACCATTTTCCTCCATTTCAAAAACACAGTTGTATAACAGACAAAACTTTCCACTTGCTGTTAAACAGTGATGCAAAGTGGAGTGTCAGAAAATTCTGACAAAATAATTCATAGTTGTCTCCCTTGCTTTAACAACTGTCCTAGCAGCTTGATAACACAACCCAGCATCACACTGAGACAGACATTGGACCTCCCACAGAATAAAAGTTTTTGGAACCGGCATTAACATTGCCTGGCCATTCTGACAGCAGCCAAGCTGTGGCCAGACCATACTGACTACACCTGTGTGCAGTGTTAGGGAGCTCACATATCAAGACATCTGACTATCACAGTAGCTCCATTGATGTTTTTATTACGTACAACCACCTTCCCAAAATATACGTTAACAACAAACAGCCTTTCTTTTGGAATGCATCTGTCATGTTACAAGTGGGCTAATGTATACGAGCATGCTACAAAAACATATCAAATAACTTAAGGTCAAAAAATTATGAAAGCAGTCATCACATTCCACCACTACTTTACAGCCAACAACACTCACAACTACATAATAAACATGGAAACAAAAAACTCAGTCAAAAAATTAATACAAAATATTGGTCCTACTTTTCACAACATTATACAAGAACAAAACCTGGTGTTATCTTCTGTCAATGTCCCTGTAGGCCCTTGCTCTGGTTAGTGCTCCTTCCTTTCTCACCTATCCAATACAGTATATAAATTAAGAGCATTAATATGCAGCATGCGTATATTGAAACAAAGCGATAAAAATGTTTTACAACATAGAGTTTTGAAAGGGTCAGAGAAATGAAAATCACTCTAAATTATTTAATATATGGTTCCTGAAAGTCTGATTGTTTCTTCAACAAATAACAAACAGGCCAAGAAACCTTCATTTACCTTCAGCCATTCCTTCTCTGTCAGACTGTCAGTATAATCCACTTCCTTACGCTGCCGGGAACCTCGCCCATAGTAGCGTTCCTCCTCTTCCTCTCCTGTCCATTTCTCTACCTCTTCATCTTCTTTCACAAGCCATGTTGGCAACTCCTGTTCCTCCATTAAACGAGGTCTACGGTCTGCACCAAGCTTAGAGTCCTCTCGACGACGTTCAAGATCCATCTTCTGGAACGTCTCAAATTCCGTCTCACACCGAGCAATCATCTGGTTTACTGTCTCATCATCAGGCACTTCATTCTCCTCCTGGAATGTAATTGTGTTATGTGATTAAAAAATTAATTTTTTGTGTCACAATTCCAATTCCGAACTGAAACATGTGGAAGAAGTTAAGTAGCCTTACATATTTGCTCCTCCATTTTCATCAGCAGTTTCTAATAAAAGCTCTCCCAAAATCCTAATTTGGACAAAAAGTAGTTTAATGCAAATCAGTCCAGCTGCAGTATATAAATATTTATTCAAACATCATACAAATATTTTTCCACAATTTTGGCATCAAAAGCCCCGATGCATATCCTGGAAAATCTGTAACTACAGTAAAACTCATTTAAGATATCCCCAGTTAAGACGTTTTCCTGCCTAAGAAGTCAGGATAAAAAAGCACCAAAATTCTCCCACTTGATTAGCATTACACATTGCACTTCTAATATGTCCCCACATAAGAAAATTTCCCACCTAAGAAGTAATAAATTTTGACAACGAAACAATTTTTTTTACCCATTTAATAGATCTTCTGTGTCAAAATCTTAAACAATTTCCCCGCGTTTCCACTCATTCTGATTCCAAAATACAGCGTTCAAATGGTGTGGTCAGTTCATATAGGTTAATCTGCACGGTCATTTCCGAAAGTTTCACGCAGCAGAATGATGCAACCTCATGGTGTGGGGGTGTTGTATTTCTCTCACAATGCACAGATTGCAGTCAGTCAGTCAGTCAGTCAGTCAGTCAGTCAGTCCCCACAACTCGGTCTCTGTCATGACAACCGAAAGATTGTATCAGGGGACCGGACGGCTATCCTAGCTGTTCCATGACCTACATGAGCCTGTATTTGGCAATGCTGGCATGTGGAAGTTTCAACTGGCCAGTTGCTAGGAGGGAACTCAGGCAGCCAATAACATTTGAAGAAGTTCAGGTGCACTAGCCAACACCACCCAGGGTTCCACCTTGCTGGTGCGGAGTTCTACTGTAAGGCGCATAAGCCATGTGGAGGTGGAAGCCACCCCACTGGGGCAACAGCAATCTGATGCCAGATGCATGGGTGCTTGCATGCAACAACTTACTTGAACATAATTTATCGGTGGTAATACAAAAGCGTCGTGGTATGGCGTGGTTGTGAAACATCTGTGGCGACTGTGTGCAGATAAGTTACATCAGCAATTCCAGAAAATAAATTGAAGACACTGCAGAGTTAGTGAAAGTGCCTGGAACTACTGATCACCCCTTATGGTCAACCTAAAATAGTGAACTTACGGAATGTAAAGATGTATACTGCAACTGTTTTGGAAAAAAAGAGCAAGACAACCCACACTAGACAAATATTTCAAGGAAAAGTAAACTTCTGGAATGAAATATGAACCTGTGAATGCGAAGTCAGTGACAGTACAGTTAAAGGTGTAAATAAAACTGTGAATGAAAAGTTACAGACAGAATTGTTAGATGGTCAGATACAAGTGAGAATGTGTTAAGACAGCTGCAAATTGTACAAATTCAGCATATGTATGTAACAAGTTCACAAAAAAATTAAAAAATAGAATTTTTCGGTGCTACCCTTTTATGACATTTCCCACTTAAGGAGCCAAATTCTCTTGGGATTTTAAAAAAACATTTTAACCGGGGTATACTGGATGTGCAGCCATTGGAACTGAATCAAACAAAGTGACTGCAGCCATTTTTGCCTCTTTACCATTAGTAGCTTCAGCTACACAACTATGAGAAGCATTTTCTTTAGATTCAATATTTTATACGCGCATGTTTCCACAAACATGCATCTGCTACAGTAAACTGCCGCTTCTCATGGCTGGCAGCACAGATTTGGCAGTGCTGATACACAGGAGCCTGTGGAAATAATCATCTGTTTTCTATTCACCGCTCATTTTGGGAGAGATAACGTCATGCTTATGTGTTTCTTAGACCTCCACAGCCTTCAAGATGAAGCCACTGTGTTCCTTCAAAACACTGCAGTTTGATTACCCACTCACATTGCATCATTCCAGAACAAAAACCCTCAAATTGACAGAACTATATTTTTCACAAATAACAGGATGTATCCAACACAGAAGGAATTGTAATTAACATACGGACAAAATGAGCTTTGATATGATAAAAAAAGGTAAATATATCAACCAAAAAGAAAATGATGACTGTGAAGACCTCTGATATGACGACAAAATCTGTTTCATACTATCTGTAACAGGTCTCAGCAGCCTAATACTGGAAAGGACGATGATTCATAATGATCATTACATTATTATTTCTTTTATTCACTGGGAGAGAAAAACAATACAAAAACTGTGCACATTACAATTTTTGTGGTATTTCCCCAGTAAATTATGTTCATGTTCAAAGTGCACTTTTATCAGACAATTGAATTTACCTCATCATCTGCTTCATCCTGGTGAAGAATTGTTTTGAGGAACTGCTGGCGTTCTGAGCCCGTTGACTTCTGATCAAACATGCCAGCCTGGATAACTTTCTCGTCCATGTTGAGTTTGTAACGTGCTGCTGCCAGAATACGCTCCTCCACAGAATTCACTGTCATTAATCGCAGCACCCGCACTTCATTCTTCTGGCCAATACGGTGTGCTCGGTCCTGGGCTTGCAAGTCCTCACAAAGGCACATTACAAACTAACATTAAAACCCACTACCCTGTAGCCACGTTCAGTATGCAGTACAGTCTCTGGCTGAAAATGTGACATCACTTGCTTCCTAACTGCTTGCAATTAGAAATTCTGATGTGACTCAAGAATGACATCTTGTACACATCAGTGGATCGACCTCACAATACACATGTACCAACCAAAAAAGTTTACACAACATGCAACGATGATTATTTACATTATAATCTGAAGCTTCTACTGCAACTGAATGTAGTAAAACTGCCTTGTGATATGTGCCCCAAAATGCTGGTTTAATCGCCATTTATCCTTCTGACATGGCTGGTAGCCCAACAGAGTTTTATTGCATGATTATGTACATTTAATTTGATTCCTGGATTACCCATGACTTCAAATTCTAGAAGGTGGCACAGGGTATGGTACAGCCCAAGTGTTTCTATCAGCATGTGGTTCTAATTGCTACTTGTTTATTTTCACTCACTTCATTCACAACTGAAATGCCTGAGTTTCTACATGATGATGAGTCAACACTTGTATCAGCAGTCACAGCATCATGCAACATACTGCCAGTACCACTAAACTCAGATGCAGACACACAAATCACAACCACCTCCTGCTATCAGTGTTCACAATTAGTTTTGTTCACAGTCTGTTGGCTCAACTGTGCAAGAAGAAAAAACATCAATGTTGTACAAGTTCTGTGCAACAGATCAATAGATCATATTTTGTTTATTCCAACTAACTGTACATATATTCATTAACAACTATTTGTTATGGTGTCACAATTTCTCCTCCATGTTTTGGCCTATAAAGGCCACCTTCAGGGACAAAGAAATACATTTTTGATATAAAATGTCATCATGGATCTATGTAAATAAAATACAATTAAAGAAGAAGAAAAAAAGAAATGTAAAACTCTAGTATAATCTTAGCATTTACATGTCATATTTTATGTCGCAAAGAAATGTACAACTCTAGAATAATCTTGGCATATACATGCCATATTTTATCTACATTTGAATCACCTGGTTCTGTAATTTCAATTATCTTATGTATTCACATCCATGACACGATTTTATATCAAAATGTATTTCTTTGTACCAGTGTTCTATCTAAAGATGGCCTCTGTAGGCCTAAATATGTAGGAGAAATTACTATCATGTAACACATAGTTATTAATGAATGTAAGTGCAGTGAGTTGGAATAAACAAAATATCTAAAAAACACACTAGCAACAGAAAGCATCAGTTTCCACCACCTGTTCAATCTAGCAGCATTCACACCTTCAACTTCCACTACCTGTTTAATCTAGCAGCACTCACACCTTCAACATGACCTTTGTTCACTCAGCAGAGCACAGCGCAGTCCAACAACTTACACACAACTGCAGCTCATTCCTGCCAGATAAGCAGCAGTTCAAAGTAACAAATAGTGTCTGTTCCTGCCAAGTGAGTAGTTAAACCAACCAATGAATTTGCAATTCCTTGTTATAATACATGTAAAGTAAATATTTATGATATGCTTGAATATAGCCTACTTTAGTTAGGAACAGAAGACTGTTAATGGCAGCAAATGCCACAGTGACATACTCCCCTCCACTGGATATAAGTGATCACACTTCCACACAGAATTCTGCAGTAAGTTCTGCTATGTACCCTCTGTACTTGCCCTCTGTACCATACCAGCCATCCATTACAGATAACAAAGCTTCTACTGTGCTATATCCTGCCATTTCTCAGGGGCCAGAGAAGCTGCACAAGAAACCTCCATCAGCATAGCTGGTCCCCAGCTCAACTTCAGAACAGAATATTCCCAAATGCATGACTTGACATACGAATGCTGAGCCAAACCACCTGGTGCAGTCTCATGACAATTACCTGGTGTGGATTCCAGTCAGAGTCGAAGATGATAACGGTGTCAGCAGACTGCAAATTCAGACCTAGTCCTCCAGCTCGAGTGCTCAGCAAGAACACAAAGTAGTCAGACTCAGGACTGTTGAACTTGCGGAGTAGTTCACCTCTGTCTTCTGCCTTAGTGGTGCCATCCAGGCGCAAATACAGAAATCCACGCCAGCCAAGGTAGTCCTCCATGATAGTCATAAGCTGTGTCATTTGACAGAAAAGAAGCACACGATGGCCAGTGGCCTTCAGCTTTGGCAAAATACGATCGAGCAATTCAAACTTTCCCGATGCCCGATACAGATCTGGTCTGAAAAACAATGACATCAGTAAAACACAATTAGATCCTGTTCATATACATTCACATAAACTTGTCCTGTTATTGAACCTGGCTATGCAGCAAACTCTCACAATCCGTGATAATGAAGCAATGGAGTAACATGGGTAATTAAAGCAACTGACGGTCGAGAAGTCTGGGAACTCTCACTATCTATGCTGCATGCAACCCTGAGAACACTCCATTACCTATTACTTTGTAACAAGCCTTCAACCTTACATTTCTCTGTATATTTCCCAAATGTTCTGGAACTTCACTACACAACACACTTAACAGAAACACATACAAAAACAAACTGCAGCTCATTCATTGCCACTTACTCTTCATCCTTGCATGCAACTTCCCAAATGGTGTGTCATTACATGAACCATGTTCAATGATTAAATGATTTTAAAACTGCTTAATCCAGTTCCTCCTACATTGATCATTTCATTGTCTTTTGGCAGCTGTCTGTCCAATGTCATGGACAGCTGTTTCCCCTGTACCACATACCACTATTACCTATTTGGTGGCAATTTGTTCCCCAAGATTCTGTATTATTTGTAGTTTCTATATGATTGTCAAAACCACCTATTTATGTTTTCCCACCATTTTGCAATCAAATATAAAACAATAATTGTGTCAAGTCTTTATTACATCCCCATACAGCATCATTCTAGAAGCTATCTGATCCACACACAGCACTGCACAAAACTAGGAATTAGCCTGTGTGTCCTCAGTCCTATGATTATCCAAAATACAGCGAAGTTACTAAACTAATAAAATAACTACAACAGTTTGAGCTGAAAGTATGTGGAAATGAAAAAAGAAGGAATAACATTAAATGACTACAGGGTAGCCACATACTGTTCCAATGTATGTCTTCAGATTTAGCCAACACTGCTTTCACAATTTCTTACCCTATAACAACACTGCCATGGATGCCAACGTGATCACAATATGCCTTCTCAATGTGTTGAAACATGAAAGGGTGGTTGCAGAGTTTACGCAGCTGCATGATGGTGTTCATAAGGGCCTTAGCCCCACCCTTCCCTTGTTTTCCTTTCTCAGATCCGTCAGTTAGAAGGACTCCTTTACTCTGCATGTGACTGCAACACAAACACAGTGACAACACCACAACTACTTCAGTCATCATGCAATGCAAGACGTGACATTTTTATGGAAGGCAGAGAATCCAAAAATGTATGTATAACTTCTAGTCATTTTATATATTTCACAAACAAAGGAAACTTTTGAAGGAGGCCAAGACTCTTTATGAGTTGCAGCGCCAATGATGATGATGATGATATATTTCACAATAATATTTAAGGGCCTACTATGACATACACACATGCATATGTATCACATCTGCCTGAATATTACTCCACATGACATAACCAGCATTCATACCACTCAATTTTCAGAAAAATACCTACACAGAACATGTTTAATCTTGCACACAATTACAAGGCAATGCCCATTTTCCAAATGACAAATTCTGAAAAAATTTGCCTTATATCCGGGTACATACAGTATTATAAGGCTACCCTGAATGACAGCTATTTGATAAGTTTTGTGTGGACAATCCTTACTAGCATTGTTAATGTCAGTATAAATAAGCCTCCTTTCCCTCCTTTAAGCAAAAATAAGTAGGTTTATATGACCAGCATACTATGACTGTCACACTTTGGAAGCAAACAAGTAGGGCATGATGTTTTCCCTCTAGAAATACTGTATACTCACTGCAGATGTGCAGAATTGCACTGCACGTTCACTTCAGCACTGTCACCCTAGAAACTCATTACTTACACTTTTCTTTCATCAACAGCAGTAACACTGAATGGAAGATTATGAAACTTCATACCAAGATTATGTTAACCACAATTTTGTTTACCTCATTTTTATACAACAGAAATAAAATATGACACCTATGCTAAATTACAATTTTACGTCATACATCATAACCAACGAACCACTGCAACTAGCCAGCCTGCTAGACCAGAGAAATTTTATGAAGTTAAATTTACAAACACGTGTGCAGATTCCATTTATTTTGTATGTTGAGAAAAATGAAAAGGATTATGATGTGGATCCTGGAAGTTTGGAAGTTAGGATGCCTAAGTAAATTGACATTGGAAGAGCTGTTTACTCCAGAGTCATAAGGTGATGGCATACTTTGTAAATTTGTGTGGTAAGCAGAAGTCACAGCAATTTAAGAAATTTGTCTATCCCTTTAAAGCTACAATTTAGGTTCATGGCCTATTCACAAATACTGTATCAAAATTACATTTCTAATACACAGCCAACTGTAACTGCACTATTAATTTTAAGCTCGGCAGCCCAATAATGAAACCATTTTGTTTCTCTTGCTACTCCATTAGCAGTCATGACAGGAATCTTGATAATAATGAACTGTGATTCAGATGACAGCAGTCTTTGAACAAGGAACACTGTGACTTTTCTCTTCACCACTCAGCCAAAACAGTCCTAGGCCTAAACAGCACAATGCCAGAGGGGCTCATGATGATGGACACTAAACTGTGCTGCCACCTTTAAGAATGTGCAGAACTTCTTACCAACCTGTTTGGTATCATGTTTATAAATAGGGACGATTTTTCACTTGACCAATCTGAAGTGATCCTCTATTACAAAACATTTCCCACCTGTAGAGCACTCTTTGCAGCCCTGACATGTCACATTTAATTATATATTCCACTTTGTCTGGCAACTGCGACTCAACCTCCTTCTTCAAACGACGCAGGAGGAACGGCCGCAATACTTTATGCAAACGACGGATGATCAGAATGGTTTCTTCTTCATTCAGTTCAACCTGTCACAAAACCTGTAGTTAAATTTGACTACATAACCCAGAGCTACTTAAAGTAATCTGTGAAACAAAAACAGGTTACAGTATTTTCAGACATGTATAGACCAAACTTACCAATTAACACAATAAAATTTGTTACAAACACAATGTACCAAAAGACAAGCACAATTCTTGATATGTGATATACAAAGTTTTTCTAATGGCATGACTTAATAAAATCCTGCATACAAATTTTACAGAATGGCACATTCAGAGAGATAAGATCAGTAATGGGAATGGTGACAGAGCCACAGTACTGCAGTTGGTGTAGTTACTAGGCTATGAGCAGGCCAATCCAGGGTTCATTTCCTGGTGGAGGCAAAACATTTTCCCCTTCTTCAAAACATCCAGACTGGCTCTGGGACCCACAGAGCCACCTAAAATACGGGTACTGGAAGTTCTTTCCCCAGGAGAAAAACGGGTAAGGCATGAAGCTAACCACTTGTCTCCATCTACCTACGAGGTTAAGAATGAGTGAAACAATACCTCCACTCCTCCTGTATGTCCCCATGGCATGCACAGGGACAATTTATCTTTTAACAAATCAGTAACACACAGCCGTCACAATATGACAGATAATTGAAGTGCATGAATTGCAGAACTTGGGAGCAAACATGTTTTGTGTGACGTACAATAAACCGTCACCTGTCCCTTCTGAAAAACAAATCTCCTTTACAACAACGTCAATTAGTCAATGTAAGCAGCTGTTCTCAAAAGCACACAGCACCTGCAGAAATGCTGAGACTGAGAGTTTAAAGTCTGCTCTGCTTCTAGAGAAGCTAAAAATTGCCAAACAACTCACTAAATTTCCAGCCTCTTACGGAACCATTTCAAGAGAAAGCACCGCAATTTGTGTAGGCATTCAAATCTGTAGCCTCTTAAATTACACAGCAACTTGCCTTCTCTCCTGTTGTAGCAAAGGGAGCATTGAACCACTGCTCAAAAGTACTGACTGACTTGAAGATTGAGGGCAACAAGAAGTTCAGAAGTGCCCACAGCTCAGGCAGTTTGTTCTGCAGTGGGGTGCCGGTGAGCAACAGACGGTGCGGAGCCAGGTAGTGTGTGTTCAGAACTTGTGTCAACTTGCAATGATGGTTTTTCATGCGGTGACCCTCATCAATGATCATGAACTTCCATCGCAACTGTAAACATACCATAGTTTTAAACACCTCAAAAATCTTTTTTTAAATAAAAGACATCCCCATTGGTATAAAGATTACAAACATATATTTATCCTTATCAATTCCACAGTCAAACTCAAATCAAAATGAAGTGCTGGATTTGACTGTGGAATTGATAACGATAAACATACTTTTCTAACCTCAAAAATCATACACTACCATATTCATCACTTGCTTAACCTTATGCACAATGCAGACATCACTGTGCAATGAGATATTACACATTTCAAGTGGAAATAGAAATGACCTTATCAAATACACACTGCAAAGGAACAAACACTTTGATTTCTCATTGTGGTCACCTAAGTTGCATATGCCCCTGCGAATGGTATGGAATTTTTACATTTATAATGCCGTATGATATTCCATACATTCCTGACAGGTACCAATTATGTGGCTCAGATTTACAAAAGTCTCACTGCTTAAGTGATTTGTCTCCCAGAACTCTAGGTTCAATTTTCTCAACTTTAGTGAGTAGTTCCCAAACTGTTGTCTGAAAAGCCTTTGGGACACACACATTTCACAGCATTCAGAGGAAACAATGCATAGAGATATTTTGCATTTGTGTGTGTGTGTGTGTGTGGATACATGTCTGTCTGTATCAAGCACTGTGTTTTAATATTAAAGTGCTCCATACCAAACTGACGGCATGACATCCTTAATTGTGAGAGAGTCAATCAGATAGCTTATTGCCACAGTTTACTACTACATTTAATATATTAGACTGTGGGGCTGCTGTATTGAGAGTGTGGAAGCGGGGGACAGCTTTGTTCAATGACCGCACCTGGGTCATGGCAAGTTCATCAGGTGCATCTAGGAGACCTTGTGTTAACGATCTGAACTGTTTTTGTCATATATGTGACTGTTATGTGATAAAGAAACAAAAGTAATATTAACCCCTTTGTTAAGAATTAGTATATTGCATATTTTAAATTAAATTATGGGATCAGGACAAAAAGTGGGCCCCACATTTTATGTGTGAAACCAATGGTTTGGCGTCAGCCAGAAAATCATTACAACGATTGCTATCTTTTTGTATGTGTAAAATATCTGGGTAGAAAAGGGGGGGGGAGGGCATTCAGTATCCAAGTCTGTCATCGGCAATAAAACGTGCCCCCCATGGACCAGACATTCTAATTCCTGCACCGCCATTACCACAGACTGAAATTTCCTCCTCTTTGGAGGCAGATGATGATGATGTACATTTTTCATCAGACAGAAAGTAAGAACCCGCAGCCTTTTAATCAGTCAGAACTAAATGATCTGGTACGTGACTTGGGTTTGACTACAGAAAAGAGTAAACTATTGGGGTTAACACTGGGGGGGGGGGGAACTCCAGGAACAACCTTCTACCAGTACAGAAACCGTGAGGAAGAGTTCAAGAAATTCTTCATAAGGGAAAGTAAACTTGTTTCTTGTTGTGACATACCTGGCTTGATTCACCACCCAGCAGCAGCTTATGAACCAGATGACTGGTGTCTGTTTATTGACTCGCCCAAAATGAGTTTAAAGGCTGTGCTACTAAACAATGACAATAAACTTGCTTCAGTGCCAGTGGCACATTCATCATCCCTTAAGAAATCTTATGAGAACTTACAAATGGTTTTAGAAACAATTAAATATAGCGAACACAAATTGTATGTGTGCTGCGATCCAAAGTATGCGGTATTTTATTGGGCCAACATGGAGGCTACACTAATTTCTGTGTTTCTAGTGTGAACTGGACAGCAGAGCCAGAGACAAATATTGGACAGTTACATGTTGGCCTAAAAGAAAAAGCTTACTGCTGGAAACAAAAAATGTGATAAAGCACACTTTAATCCACCCACAGACAGTTTTGTTACTCCTTTACACACAAAACTTGAGGTAATGAAGCAATCTGTCAAAGCCTTGGACAGGAGTGGCCCCTGCTATCAGTACCTCACACAGATATTTCTATTGCTGTCCCAGGTAAAAGTGAAAGAGGGTCTTTTTGATGGTCCACAAATTTGGCAGCTCATCAGAGATTCTACATTTACCAACTCCATGACTGATTTAGAACTTCAGGCATGGGATCCTTTCAATGAGGTGATTGCCAAATTTCTGGGAAACTTTAAAGATCCTCAATACAAACAGACTGTGAAAACTATGCTGGAAAAACTGCAGGCCCTCGGATGTAACAAGAGCTTGAAGTTTCACGTTCTGCACTCCCATCTTGATAACTTCCCAGAAAATTTACAGGCCCTAAGCAAAGAACAGGACGAAAGATTCCATCAGGTCATCAAAAAGGTGGAAAGAAGGTACTAGGGTTGATGGGATGTCTCAGCGATGGCTGACTACTGTTGGTGCTTAACAGGGGATAACCCTCAACAGGATCACAGGCACAAAGCAACTCAGTGTTCATTTGCAACGAAGCAGAGGCAGAAATAGTCAGTGGTATTATATTTTTTGAGGTATGTAACAATATCTCTTAAGCTTACACAATTTATACAATATTCTTTTACCTGTATAATTGAAAATTTGTCCAGATTTTGCAGTTGTTTCATGAATTTTATAGAGTGTTTAATTACATAAATTAATGGAAATCATTACATCCTTTAAATAGATGATACTAGCATTGTAAAAAGTCCGTACGTGATACGGCAACATGGAAAGCTGATTTGAATTCAGCATACAAAAATTAGGTTTAGTCACCCATTCAACCATATGCTGCAGAAAAAGATATATAATCTCTCAGGTTTGTGTTATTTTAACCAGCTAACTGATATTCACAAAATTTATGCCTTTTAAGAGCAGCCAGCAATATACTTCTTAATTTACACTAATCAGTAGCAACAGCATGGCCCATGCACAAACTTGTATGGCGGCAGCAACACCACGAACACCTAATAAAAAAAATGGTGGCCACGTAAATGTACTTTTAGTCACATGGTGATAAGTAACGAACCATTCCAGACAGCATGTGATGAAATTTGGTCAAGAGAGTTCAGAAACATACCAATACAAGAACAAACATAGCATAGCTGTGAGGTTACATCTGGCATACAAAGCCCATTACTACTCAAAACCCTGAGCTGGTTCCATCCATTCCCAAACTCTGTTACATTGTTACACTTCTAACATCTGTCACACAATGCAGCTACCAACATGGGGCCACTATTCAACTGGATCTGAAACTGCCCACTTACTCCATCAATTTTACACCAAAATATTTGCCACAGTGTAGATCAGTTCCCAGAGCATTTTGTTTTGAGACACACGTAAAAGACCACATTTCACGAAGCAGAGTGTTTTAGCTACCTTAATCTTTATATCTTTCAGTGTTCTGCATAGCAAATGTAACGATAACAGCTTTTGAATGAAATAATGACAAACATTTTCAGAATACATTCTTCTCCTGATTACATCATGGGGCACATCCTTCAAAATCAAGCTGCAGAAACAAGGAGTTGCAGGCAATGCTACCATAACACTTGCCTTTGCAAGCACAGCTTTGTCCTTGATGATGTACTCGTATGTTGTGAGCAGTACATTGAATTTGGTAGCACGCATCTGGCTTTGTATATTGCGACGCATGGCTGGTGAGCCCTTGTATGCCACAACAACCACAGATGGGGCCCACTTCTCAAACTCTAGCACCCAGTTCGACAGAGTGCTGCAAAAATATCATAAAATGGATGCAATCTTAATATATTCTACATACATACAGTAAACCCCTACAAGTACGTTCTCTTTGGGAAACAGTGAATTTGTACATTCAACTGCAGAAAACATTAAATGGATAAAATTTAACATCTACCGACCTCCGAACATTTAAATTTAAATTTGATGAATAAAAATCTTAAAACTGGAACATCAAATGGATGTTCCACTGCACCATACTATGACATGAGCTACGCTAATGATCTCTAACCCACATAATGCCAAGCGCACCTTTACTTTAGCAACCACCATAAGTAATAAACTCATTCAGTTATTTCCCTCATGCACAGTCTACACCTGAGGTTGGTAAACCTGTTTGCTGAAGGGTTGAATGAGAACTTACACGTTTTGCTTGGCAATAAAGAGGCCATTTTATGCCAGTGTGGAAGCAGTATTTTCCAGTATCTCCGAATCAACAAAAATGTCTAAATTATATGATTCATTATCATTACCCAGCAAATTAACATGACGCATGGTGCTGCTTACAACTGCTGACAGACTATCAAATATCTGGAGTAAATGTTGATGCTGCAAAGTGCAAAACCCCAGCCACATGTTCAGCTGCCAGCTCTACTCTTACAACTGACTTGATCAAATTTAATAGAGAAAATGACTCTTCAGCATTATATGAGGATACTAAATGATTTGACATTTTCTGAGTTTTTAAAATGCTTTATTTGGCACCACATAAGAATCCAAAACACAGAATTTAACTTACAAAACTTTTTCCCTGCAGATCTTAAAATAGAAATTTAAGAGACTGAGAAACTATACAAATCAGGCACGTAAGTATTCTGACCAAAAACTGGCATCCAGGCATTTTATCTTTGTGTAACATTTTTGGTACTTATCAAAATACCCACCTACATGAAGCTTTAGCTTAAAATTTTCTTCCTCCTAACACCTGCATCCAGAGCAAGTGCTCTGAGTACTTACGACAAAGGCACAATGATGAGATATGGTCCATTGACTCTCTTCTTTTCCATCAGGTATGTGATAAGCGCAATTGTTTGAATAGTTTTTCCCAGACCCATCTCATCTGCCAGGATCCCATTTAGGTTGTTATTGTACAGCGACACCAGCCACTCTAGACCCTAATAAAAACAAATTACTTTGATCATTAAATGATTCTGCTGCTGCCACCGCCGCCGCCGCCGCCGCCACCGCCACCACCACCACCACCACCACCACCACCAGAGAAATATACTGTCACCATGTAAAAGCACTTATATCTGAAAGTGCAGGCAAGCTGCTTTTCCAAAACACTGGTGCACGCCCACTAGATGACACTGTGTCATCTAAAAAAATCGCAATATACATCTCTACTGCTGTAGAAACCTAATACCCAATCTTCAATCACATTCTTTGCAAGACAGTTGTGCTTTAACACAAAGTCACCAAAATAGCTTGAAGACAACATAAAAACATCTATAAGGTGAAAGGTCACTAACCCCTCAACACCAGCCTCAGTGAACTGTGCAGCCCGTAATTCCTCACATCACTGGCCTCTGTGTAATAAAGTGTGTGAATGCATTTTAAGGCAACTGAAACTTAGAAACTCCTCTGTCCTGGGTAGAAGTTAGAATTCAAAACCCAGCATCAAAGAAAAGTTGAGTATGTGACATGCTGGTTGCAGGTGGAATGGACTGTTTTGAATATTGATCATCACAGCAAAATTAAATGGCAACAGCAGTCACGAACATAACTCAATGGCCAGCTTGTAGCAATACTGTAAATTTGTCTCTGTCCTCAAACCCAATATTTAAATCTAAACAGAACTGGTATTTTACGTTTAATCTGAACTAACAACCAACACATACCCTTATCTGGTATTCTTTCAGCTTCCCATTCACCATTATTGATGACTGCTCTGTCACCTTCTCTGTGATAGTATGAGCAATGCTGAAAAAAAGAAAATCAACATCAACAGGCACAGTGCAAAACAATAACAGAACAGTATCATGAACACAACACAGACAAATTAAACATTCCTACATACAGGTTTTATGCTTCATGTGTGGATGTTTACCATTCACTTCATGAAATGCAAAATCAAAGTTTTGTTACAGTGTACCCTCAATTTCACACTTCCAAAGGGCCAAAATAACATAAGATTAAAATCAAGAAGAGCATAATATTTACAAATGAAAATGGTGCAGTGTAAAAAGAAAAGTGTGCTGCTTTATGCATGAATTTGGCACACTGTTGCGTGTGGACACTGAAAAGTCCAACAGCAACACTAGTTCAACGTGTGTTCAAATACACATGTCAACTTTCAAACCCTTAGCAGCTGTCAGTTCTTAAAAAAAAAAAAAACTTTTTGCTTTGCAGTATTATCCAAACTTCTGGCACACAAGTTAATTCACAAATGAACTGCCACTTATATACAATGCCTTGCATTGTGACTGATGACATCACTGAGTTCCCACTATACAAATCGCTTCAGATACCCAAGCATAAGGAAAGGCACTAAAGCACATCCATGTGCATGTGTGCATGCATGGGTGTGTACTGGCAAAGTTCTCATATGAGGTTCGTGACTTTGATATGAAAGGATGGGCCTGTGTCATTCAGACAAACCTTAAACATGTGTGAAACATGAAACAGCACAGATGTTTCTTCAACTTCTTTAAAATTAAGCAGTGTGAACACAAATTGAGATAAAATTTTTGTTGGCAGAACTCAAAGAGTGGAGAAAACCTGCAAAAATGTAAATTTTAGCAAAAGTTAAATAGGTTAAAATTTAACACTGTTTTATGGACACTTAGCCAGGACAAAAAACAATGAGGAAAAATGTACACACCTGACAGCACAAAACTGTAGTGCAATTAAATTCTTAATTCTGAAAGTCTAGTGAGTGGAAAGATAACCCATTAAATGCTTCAAAGAAATGGTCATACCACGTCAAAAGCAATTAACCTCCAGCTCAAACCACACACACAGGCACATCACATCTATTGCTCAAGCCACTCACATCTGCATTACGGTTCTAACATCTTCAAAACAAATCACTAGAATGTCTTCTGCAAAAATTACATAATCCCAAACTACTTAATTCAAAGTAAATAACCTTGTCTCCTACACTAGGAATTAGGGAACCTTCACTGTGTGCAAAAGTCTGCAACCATTTAGAAGAAACAGAAGAATTAAAACTTGTTTTTACTAAAATACACAGAAAGGTATTCGAGGCAGCTGCATTCTGTTAACCATTAGAAAGAGAATTTTAATCTTGATATGGTGATAACCCAGGGTTCGAACCATGGCAGGAGTGAGAGACTCTCCCTTCCCCAAATGTCCAGACCAGCTCTGACCCAACCAGCCTCTGTTTAATGGGTCATGGAGTTCCTTTCTGATGATCAAGCAGCCAGGGTGACACTGACCATTCACCTCCACCTAGTGCCAAGGTTAAGAATGAACGAGCCTATGCCTCTACTCCCCCAACATGCCTTCACGGCATGGGCAGGGACAAGTGTACCTTTACCTTTCTATGCTGGAGAATTTGGCCTGTCCAATCAAAGATGAAGTTCCAATTTTTAGTACGATAGAGCACTACCATTACACCAAAGTTGCTCACGATGCACTAAGAGGCTTCCTAGGCATTGGACAGGGAGGGTGGATTTGATCATTTGGTGGTCCATTTTTTTTCTGAGGTTAGGTCAAAGGTTCCATTCATGGGTACACTGGGCAGGTTACCAATTCAGATAAACTAAAACAGAAGTTCACTGCAGCTGTTAACATAGCAACTCCAAAGACACTGTGGTGCACATGAGCTTAATCCAGATGTCTCATACTTGTTGTTAACATCGCAAAAGAGGCACATGTGGATATGTACTGACAGATAATTTCTGCCTTAACATACATTTCAGTGTCATGTTTTTCCCCAATACACATAATGGTTAACAAAACAAAGTATCATAAAGTCACAGATGCCTTGTATTTCATAGTAATCTCCTGGGCTACAACAGTCACTTGCAATTTTGACACACTCAGTGTCTGTTTTTCCATGAATTGCCCAGAAATGCAGACAGAACAGAATCTCACCATTTTGGTATTTAAACCATTCTGTCTAACCTGTCGTACAGCATATCATGTTACACAGCTTTCAAATACAACCAAACGCAATAGTCTGTTTAAGGACAGTCAGTCCTACTGACACCGTTTTACACAGTCTGTTTGATAGTAGTATTACAGACAGTGTTTTATGTAAGGTTTGTCACTTGGGAAAGGAAAGAATTTAAAACATGGCCTTCATAACTACAACATGTAAAATAACTACAACACTTTCAAATTTTTTCAAATAAAAATTCAGAGTAAAACATCTGTTGCAGGTTCACCCCTCACCCTTCCACCTCTTCCTATCCTCTACTGAGGTCTGATCACAATCTACTTACAAGTGTGTGCACAGGCAGCTTACAGATTAGGCATTTGAGAGGAGTGGAAGTCAATGCGTGGGTGGTTGGAGGGAGCCAGAATGCCTGCATCAGTCCTTGCTTTCTCTCTATACACATGGCTTTCTGTTCTTCCTATATACATCACTTTTATTTCATTTAATACCTCTCCTCACATGCATTTCCATACACTGTATGCTGTTCACATAAATGACTACTACAGATAACTAGTTTCCGATCACAGACAGTGTGATAGTACACCGAAAGTATTCTACAAGAAAATGTTTTTGTTCTGTTAGTAGTGGGCAAGACAGAATAATCTCCACTCTTGAACTACTTGTAACTGACCGACTGAACAACCAACCAACCAACCAACCACACACCCATCCAGTACATCCTACAGACAAGTCAAAGTAATGCGACTCAAGTCACTTCTCTACAGAGTGCTGTAAGACTGCAATCAGACCACATACATCTGCTCATTCTCATCAGCCCCATGATCAACCTATTACAGGTCAGAAATGTGCCCACTTTATGACACACCTCTAAGATAAATTCCTTCTTGTCAGAAACCAGAGAACAACAGAAATCAAAAACACTCTGTAAACTCTTCACTTTACTCTCACACACCTGTAATATGTCTGTTCCTCTGTGTAGTTCTTGTACTCATCATCTTCAACTTTGGCTTTCTGTATCACAACCTTAGCCTTCTCTTCTTCAGACATCTTGGGATTCAGTGAATTATCAGTACTGTTCTTCTTCACATCTACACACAAATACTCAGAGTCTACATAAAAAGACCAACCTGACATTCATTCATAATTACCACAAAATCAATACATCAGCTAGCATGAGGCTAATAAGGCTGAAAATATGTACAGCATATCACAAATACACACATACAGTAGACTCCTGATTATTCGGCTGCAAATCATCTGTGCATCTATGTATTACTTTTTACTTTTGTTGTACACATAATTAAAAACTTTCACATATGTGGACACCTGTAAATTAGATCTCCATACTTGATCCATACTGCATAGCCAGTGCAATGGTTGGAGTGGTATGTGGGAAAAGAAAGGCTTGTCTAATGCCAATACCAGAGATGTAAGAAAGGCACATTGCAACCATCGGCCATTATTTCCAAAATGTTTGCTACAATGTGTCTTCAAGGGCACAGTGTCACCAGACAATGCATGGGACAGGCGGGGTGTGTTCACTAGACATTGGTTATTACACATTTGAGGGTAACACTGCTTCACCAGTATCTATTGCTTTTTGACATTAATTACTAAACGTCCAGCCACTCACCTGAGAGGTAAAATCATCTTCACAACTCTGTATCACTGTGTGTTCAGATTCCAAAAGATGCATGCCTACACTACCCACAGTTTGTGAGATGAAATAAACAGCTGTATATGACAGTCACATATCAGAAAAGCATTTCCTTTAAAATAAAAAACTATGCAAACACCACAAAACTCATTATTCTTGTTAACTGCTAGCATACACAATTTTGTTCATAATCTGTTCACTTATAAATAAATAATTTAACACACGGGAACCAATGCCACTTTTTGAAATAGCTTAAGGTCACCTTCAAATGTGCATGATTTCAAAGCAGCTAATTGTTAGATGTTTATTAGTGTTCTGGTAGTTTTTGTCAGTTTATGTTTACAGCTGTCAAGTTATGTCCATACAGGCTACGAACATTTGACAAGGAGTGTCAGAGTTTCATAACTAACAGCAACATTACAAGTACATGCATAAAAGTATGTTCCAGAAACCAATTTTCATCTTCCTCTATCCAGCTACACTCTTTCCTCTTGGAAGTTCACATGTTGCCAAGCAGACAAACAGCACTTCGCTGTGATGTTCGTAATTACAAATTTTAACCTTCTGGAGCAAACATTACAGATTTGTAACAAACACTGTGATGCTCAAAATGCTGAACACCTGCCGCTGCCCTTTAAACTCTGGGCAGCTGCAGTCTTCTGCTGATCACATTGGACATTTAATTCTGGCACCAATATGCATCATCAGAAAAGAACTGTTACCGCCTTAAACTATGTAATAATGAAATAATCCAGACCTGCGCTCTCACAGTCTGCGACACAGACAGCACAAAAATATCCCTACTGTTACGCTGTTTGTAGTTCAGTTATCCATAGTATGACCAACTGGAAACATTAGGTTTGAGAAAGACTATAACTGGTTTATGCATTGCAGACACTTCTGAGACATACTGTACATAAACTTGTAATGTTCATGCTACAGCAGGAGCAGCAAATCCAAAAGCTGTGGTATGGATCAGAGAACTGCTTTCACCTTCGAAGCTTATGCAATCTCTCCCCCTCCCTTCTCCACAGTGGAGGGGGCAGTATGAGTTCGCATACTGTGTTCATGCACTGCAAGATTATTGTGCCTGCTTTGTCTTTGGATTGCAAATTACACAGTTTGCTTCAGGGGGAATCTGCCAAACTTCAGGAAAAGATTCCTTAGGTTAACCCTTTAAAGACGAAGCGTATCTGTTTTATATAAGGACTCAGTGCGTACCGCACTGTAAACACTCTCCACTTCGGTTATAAAAACCAGTCTCTTAATACTTTATAAGGCAGAAGTTGCTGTTTGTTCTGAGATCCGTACAAAACACATAAACGCAATGTAAGCACCACGTAGAATTTTTTAATGTTAAACCTGGTCATATGTAAAGTTACCACTAGGCTTTAAAAGGTTAAATTACATTGATATGACCAAAAATACCTATGTTGGAAGTTGAATGGTTATGAAGATATTAATGTGAGAACAATGTGGTCTCCTTGTGGTTCCATGCACTGAATCAGTTTAGCATGATGCATTACTTGCACACTGTGCAGGTCCGTCCTTCAGCTGATACTGAAGCCAAGCCATGCAGCTGCATGTGCTAGGTACAGTACTTCAAACCCTAAGGATGGCTTTTATGAAACTAGTGTTCCTCTTACTCAATCAATGTCTTATGTGACTCAGATGTTAATTAAATGTTAAGTACAAGTGTTAACATTACAGGAACTACAAATTCATCCTAGTTTTAATAGGTACCTGGTAACCCACAAGTAGATAAGAGCTCTCATTCTTTAAAACTTTTCTCGCCGTTATCGCTGTACCCATTCAACTTCAGATACAGATGTTTTGGTTATATCAATGTAATTTAACCCAAGGAATGTTCTCCCAAAATACAGCAGATTCCCTCTGAAACACCCTGTATAATCAGTGACGAGGCATCAGCCAATGGCTACTGAACCATGTATATGTGTATATATACACTGTCTATCGCCACGTCACTTAATGATGTCCAGTTCAGTAACAGTGTGAACTGCCACGTGACACCCAGTGGGGGGGCCTTGGGTGTAATGGGGGACAGAGACAAGATCCTACTCAAAGTAACAGTCAAGTAGAATCTATACTCACAGTTCACACATCTGTCACGGTTTTGGATTCACTGCCAGTGGTGCAGCTGTGAAAATATGAGCCCCATGACAAACAGCAGTTATCTACAAGGACATAATTCAGCAGCAGTAAACAAAGAAGGTTTAAAAAACCTGGACAAAAATGGTTGTGTAGCAATTAGCTCAGTATTTCGTTGCTGCCTTCAGGATAACCACTTTACATTCATTACTTGATATGCAACTTGTAAACACAACTCACACTGCATATATTAATAATACACAAGAATAACACATTTACTTATTAGCTTTTTATACGGACTTATCACATGCAAAGAGTCTGTGCAACTCTTTTATTTCAAATGGTTGCAGCTGCTCTACTACCCTTCAACAGGCTGTTCACTTCATCTCCTGCACAGCGTGGGAGAGACAGCTGGCTATGTCAGCTGAGGTTCGAAAAGAGTGATACTGCTGCTGGCTAAATTCTGAACTCTTATCAAAATCAAGCTAAACAAGTCAGTCAGACTAACGTTACAGTCTGTCAAAATAAATATCAATTACACAACAGTATGTGAACAGGGACTCATAATTTGTGGATCTTGTCCTCTTCATTAACCTTTTAAAGCCTTGTGGTAACTTTGCGTAACACCAAGTTCAACATTCAATAATTCTCCATAGCACTCAAATTGCGTTTATGTGTTTTGTACATACCTCGGAACAAACTGCAACTTTTGCTGTAAACATCAGCAACTCATTCGTTTCTTATAACCACAGTTTCAAGTGTTTACTGCGCGGTACACACAGTCTTTCTATAGAGCAGATTACGTTTTGTCTTTAAAGGGTTAAAGCAGATAATAAGGAGCTGATTGGAGTGAGTGAGTAAGTGAGTCCCACTTAACGTCAGTAATCCATTCCCCAAAATCAGATATTCTGTGCAAAAATGCTAACTGGCAGCCTATTTCCCCACTATGTTATACGGGAAAAATTATAATGCATTACGTCAACACAAAACCCACACCCAATTTCCTAAAACACACTTAAACACAGTAAAATGCCTATATATAAGCAACAAAGTATCATGTAGGATGTAAAATGCTTAAAACATTGTTTCCTGACCACCAACCAATTAATATGGTTGTTAACAAACAGTTGTTTTGTAGGCAGTAACATACACAGTTTGTATGCACATTGTTTTGTTAAAAATGTTGTATTGAGTTTTTGGAACATTAATATTAATTTCTCCTACATAAACACCAGACGAAAAACATACTGAGAAGCATGTACATCCTACAAAGTTTGGATATTGAAAACCACGAAGCGTTCTACCTGGAAAACATTCACTGGGGACATGTTCTGCAGGGTATGCCTGTATCCAAAATACACTGACATCTTCCCATGTAATATGCGCTCTTCTGGGGTATTATGCAGCGTCGAATGGTAACCCTTTACTGACATTTCAGGACAGCATATCGGTCCCACCTTCAAGGGTCAAGAAGCCCAAGAAGCTTCACTGGACTTCTTAACCCTTGAAGATGGGACTGATACACTGTCCTGAGATGTCAGTGAAGGATTACCATTCGATGCTGTGTAATACCCCAGAAAAGCACACATTTCATCAACATCGCTGCAGAAGCCTGAAATTGCACATCTTCCCACATCAAAATGTCCAATAATAAGTCCCCCAGACAGAAAAAGCTGGGTAGCTACATTCACTAGCCAACCGGGTGGGGGGGGATGTAAGTAAGTATGCACCTCTTGCGCCTCTGTCCTCCTCTTCATAATCATCAGTATCATCATCTGATACATCATCATCTTCATCCTCATCATCATCTTCACGAGGGGCAGCTTCCCATCCAGGATGCATCTCAAGCCACGTCTGCAACTGACTTGCCAGAGGAGCCTCATCTCCACACAGGATCTTCCCTGAAAGACACACATGCTGTACTTGTATTGAAAAACCAATCACAATCAGCGTGTCCTGTACTAAACCACATACCTGCACTAAAACTTACTTTCAAAGGTGACTGATGTGAAACAGCCACCGGATTTGCATCTAAGCAGGTAGTGGCATTTTATAATACTGTCTTACTGTTCCTTTACAAGCACTAATACACATAACACGACTGTTGCATGACATGTTTCAACCAAAAATTAGTCATCTTCAGATGTGCAAGGTATTAATACATGCTGCATTCCGAAAGTATTGCCTCCATGTTCATATCTTTACACCCAGACAAGGTACAGAAATGAAACAAAGCACAAAATATAGCTCAGATTGTGTACTTTATTTCTATACCTCATGTTCCCATGCAGTCCCCCTTTCATTTAATACAATGCCACCAGCACTGAACAAGTTCTTTGAACCCATCAGTGTAGAATTTTGCAGTCTCTTCTTGAAACCATTTTGCCATAGCAGTTGAATTTCTTCACCACATGTGATACGACTGCCTTTGAGATTTTTCTTAAGAACTCTGAACAAACAGAAGTCAGACAGTGGCAAAACCGGGCTGGAGGAAGGATGTGGAACAACCTCAAATCCAATGCTCTCTAGCACCGCTGAAGTGGCAGGACTAGTGTGGGGTCTGGCATTATCACGTTGAAGTATCATTTCTTTTCCCGGACAAATGCAATTGATTCACTCTTTCATCCTTTTTAGGGTCTTCACATAAGTCTCGGAGTTGATTTTCATTTAATTCTTGAATAAGTTTGTTGAAGTTTTGCCTGTTCAAATCGTGAGTTGCGCTGACAAGCCTTCCACATCGTGGTTGGTCATTCAGGTACATATTTCTGCCACTATCCCTGGATTTTATTACCCAACAATGCCCAGTACTTATGTCCATAGTTATCTTCACCATATAAAGCCAATAACTGCCGGTGAATCCCTGTAGGAGTTCCAATTTTGCACGTCAAAAACTCAACAACAACCTGCTGCTTAATTCACTTTGACACGGTTCAGAAAGAGTCATCCATTTTGAACTGAATACAATGCAAACCACTACATATATCAAGATGTAGCCCATGGAAATTTGGAGCCCAGGGAACAGTGATCAAGTTGGGACATGTACCAATTCAAGGTCACATCACATGCACCAGATACACATGCAGAGGCATTACTTCCACAACAGTCCTTGTACAACAACAACAACAACAACAACAACAACAACAACAACAACAACAACAGCAACATCAACACCAACAACAACAACAACAACAACAACAACAACAACAACAACTACAACAACAACAACAACAACAACAACAACAACAACAACAACAACAACAACAACAACAACAACAACAACAACAAAAAAAAATCATGTATGTAATCACAACTTCCCTGCATAAAGGCGATAACAAATACTTCCAATCAATTCAAGACCAAGCAATTAGTACAAACTATTAAAAATAAAATTTTGAAGGAAGAACTGACAGTAAATGCCAGTTATGTAAACAGCATGAAGAAACTACCGACCACAAAACCTCAGGACACATTTTGGCAAAGAGTGAGTACTTAAGGAGACATGACAAACTTGGCGCACATTTACATTATGCAATATGCAAAGCACTAGGCATCAAAACAAGAGACAAATGGCATGCACGTGCATGTGCGCGTGCACAGACAGACAGACAGACAGACAGACACACACACACACACACACACACACACACACACACACACACACAAACCAGTATGTGAACATGAAAATGTGACATTGTTATGGAATCAAGAGGTACACACACACACAGAAGAGTTAGGGAAAATAGGCCAGATACAATAATTAAAAACAAAAAAATGCAACCTGACAGATATGGCCATACCAGCAGACAGAAATGCCATGCAAAATGAAGCAGAAAAGAGTTATGTATAGAGATACAACGAATATGGAACATGAAATGTATGATTATACCAGTAATGATTGGAGCCACCAGAATAGTAACAAAAGGTTTAAAGAAAGATTTGGAAGCCATATCAGCAAAATATTCAATACATTCACTACAACAGACAGCTATACTTGGGATATCACACATAATATGGAAAGTATAGTAAAACTCGTTTATGACTCCCTGGTTAAGATGCTTTCCCACCCACGAAATCAGGATAAAAAAGCACCAAAATTCTCCCATTTGATTAACATTACACATTGCACTTTTAATATATCCCTGCATAAGAAAATTTCCTGCCTAAGAAGTAACAAAAGTTGACAATGAAACAATTTTTTACCCATTTAATACATTTTCTGTATCAAAATCTTAAACAATTTCCCTGAGTTTCCATTTGTTCTATTTCCAAAATACAGCATTCAAATGGCACCGTCAGTTCACATAGGTTAATCTCTAAGGTCATTTCTGCAAGTTTTACACAGCAGAATGACACAACCCCATGGCACGTGGGTGTTGAATTTCTTCCACGATGCAGGGACTGCAGTCAGTCAGTACCCATTACTCGGTCTGTCACAAAGAACGAAAGATTGTGTCAGGGAGCTGGACGCCTCTCTAGCAGTTCCATGACCTGTGCGAGCCAGCATTTGACAACCCTGGTATGTGGGAGATGATTTGCCACTTCAACATGCTGGGAATAGGAGGGAACTTAGGCAGCCAATAACATTTGGAAAAGTTTTGGCACACTAGCCAAAGCCATCCAGAGTTCCACCTTGCTAGCAGGACAGCAGTTAGACGCCAGATGCGTGGGTGCTCACATGTGACAACTTGCTTAAACGTAATTTATCGGTAGTAATATGAATGTGCCATGGTATAGTGTGACTGTGAAACATTTGTGGTGACTGTGTGCACATAAATTACATCAGCAAGTCCAGAAAATAAATTCAAGACACTGCAGAGTTAGTGAAACAGACTGGAACTACTGACTACTCCTTATTGTCTACCTAACAGCGAACCTATGGAATCTTAAGATGTATACTGCTACTGTTTTTGAAAAAAGAGCAAGACAAACCACACCTGACAAATATTGCTCGGAAAAGTAAACATCTGGAATGAAATGTGAACTTGTGAATGAAAGACAGTGACAGTACAGTTAAAGGTGTAAAAAAACTGTAAATAAAAGGTTACAGACAAAACAGTTAGATGGTCAGATACAGATGAGAATGTGTTAAGACAGCTGAAAATTGTACAAATTCAGCATAACATGTAATAAGTTCACAAAAGAAATTAAAAAATAGACCTTTTCGGTCCTACCCTTTTAAGGCATTTCCCACTTAAGAAGTCAGATTTTCTTGGAATTTTCAAAAATGTCTTAAGAGGGTTTTATTGTATGACAAAATTTCAGGAAACAGAAATGTGATCAAGAAAAATGATGAAAAGATCCTAAAATATAAAGACCTCACAAAAGAAATACAGTGCATGTGTAATGTAAAAAGAAAAGTGATACCACTAATAAGAGGGGCAACTGGAACCATTTAAAAATAATTCAGAAAACACCTGAGCAACATACCAGGAAAACACAGTATCAAGGAACTACGAAAGCAGCCGTATTGGGCAATGCACACACACTTTGGAAAGTACTAATGTAACAGTACAAAACAGAGTGACACTCGCTTAAGACGTCCCCAGTTAAGAAAATTTCCCGCCTAAGAAGTCAGGATAAAAAGCATCGAAATTCTCCCATTTCATTAACATTACGGGTTACCCTTTCAATACATCCCTGCAAAAGAAAATTTCCCGCCTAAGAAGCAACAAATTTCACAATGAAACAATATTTGTACTCATTTAATACATTTTCTGTTTTGAAATCTTAAGGAATTTCCCCGATTTTCCATTCGTTCTGTTTCCAAAACGCAGTGTTCAAATGGTGCGCGGTCAAGGTCACTTCTGCCAGGTTTCACATAGCAGAATGACGCAACCTCACAGCCATCGCAGACGTGTCATATTTCTTCCACAATGCAGAGACTGCAGTGAGTCACTCCCCACTACCCGGTCTCTTGTCATGTCAACCGAAAAATTGTACTGGGTGGCTGGAAGCCGATCCTAGCTGTTTTGTGACCTGCATGAGCCTGTGTTTGGCAACATTTTGCCGCCTCAACAGCCTGGGATGTGGTGGAAACTAAGTCAGCCAATAACACTTGAAGAAGTTTACGCACGTGCTAGCGGGAGTCACACACTGCTGGGGGCAGCAGTTCGAAGCCAGATAAGTGGGTGATCGATTGCGACAACTTGTTTAAACGTAATTTATCAGCAGTAATATAAATGGGTCATTGTGTTGTGTGACTGTGAAACACCTGTGGTGACTGTGTGCAGATAAGTTACATCAGCAATTCCAGAAAATAAATTCAATACACTGCAGAGTTAGTGAAAGTAATTGAAACTAATGACCACCCCTTATGGTCTACCTAAAAGCGAACCTATGGAATCTGAAGGTGTATACTGCTACTGTTTTTGAAAAAAGAGCAACAACCCATGCTAGAAAAATATTTCAAGGAAAAGTAAACATCTGGAATGAAATGTGAACTTGTGCATGAAAAGTCAGTAACAGTATAGCTAAAGGTGTAAATAAAACTGTGAATGAAAGGTTACAGACAAAATGGTTAAATGGTCAGATACAAGTGAGAATGTGTTAAGACAGCTGCAAATTGTACAAATTCAGCATACATACGTAACAAGTTCACAAAAAAATTTAAAAAATAGAACTTTTTGGTCCTACCCTTTTAAGAAATTTCCTGCTTAAGAAGTAGGATTTTCTTGGAATTTTCAAAAACGTCTTAACAGGGTTTCACTGTATTTAACATGGGAAATAACATTACCTGCAGCATATATTCTAAATACAGAATAGCTGCAACACTACATACCCTAAAAAATCACAGTCATCACACTTCAGTTATATTGCACAAGAAGGTGGTGACTGTATATGGTGAATTGGAAAGCATCGGGGAGGATATTTCATAAATACTATCTCTGCATTCCCCTGACGGACATGATAAAAACCAGTTTTCAATATACGATACCAACAAAATATTCAGAATTTGTCTGTTTTGTCAAGCACTATTGCATAAATAACTCTTACATCAAATCCAATCAAAATGACTTTTACGTTTTAAATACGAACCCATATGAACCAAAATATATATTTATGTACAAACACTGAAATTCTCTCTTCACCACATTTAATTTGTTGTGAGGAGGAAATAAAGGAAGTTTAACACATCTACTGCCAAACCCAGTACACACCCAGTTTTACAAATGTGACCACTGGACCAACCCTGACAAGCACTTAGTTTTGTGCCATGCTCTGGATGACACATGAGAATAACACCTACACTTATACATAATTATAGCTTTTAAAGTACGTGTTCGAAGTATCAAAATATGATTTTCTAAGACACCTCTACAAATGGCTGGCCCACAGGTTGCAGCAACAACTTAAATGCCTATTATGGAATGTAAAAAGTAGATAAAATTCATTTCAACACACTTACCAGTTGCCATTTCCATCACAGTGACACGCACATCAGACATTTGTGAACTTTCATCATTCAGTCCATCAATCATCTCACCATCTTCAGACTTCTTCTTCCTCTTTTTCTACAGCAGAGATTAAATTTAAATAACTTACATACGTAGTAACTATCTTACCACTTACGGTATACACGTCAATCCACACTGCCTCAAGAATTAATTGGACAACTGGGTTCCAAAATCCCAAAATTAATATCTTGCTATATGACACTGAATTACTTTTGCAAACGTTCTGGAAAACATTTAATTATTCACAGTATTGCCTTATGGAGGAGATGTTAAAATCTGTTGTCCAGAGTTATTAATCCATCACAGCCCATTGTCCTACTCTGACGACCCCTGGTAAAATAATTGTTTTTAGAAAAAACTGCAACCTTTCTATACTTTTCTTCTTAAGCCCTTTACAAAGTGAACTCTCCTGACACTCATCATATTATACAGTTCCATGTTAGCTATAATTTGCATATTTTTGGAATCCCATAGAAGCTCAATGCTTTAACATTCTGCTGACATTCCTATCCCTTACTATAACTTCCAAGTCTTAAACACCATATCTGCGAATTTCCTGAAAGGGGATAATAACTGCTCCCTCTTTCAAATTACTATGTGTTGATTTCCCTCAAATGGATTACAGATGTGGTAGCTGGAAGTGAATTCTGATGTCCTCAAAATATGACACTGGCCACCATACATAATGGTGTGTGAGTGACAGGAAAAAGTGTTGTCCCATTCATACAAGACAATATTACTGGGGACAAGTTGCAAATAACTTACAACAGTATATGATAATTATTATATAATTGGTAGTGGCATTAATCCTGAAAGGTACCAAATGATAAAGCATCATCTTGCAATTTATGACATACGTTCTTAGCCACAATGTCTCAAGGAAAATTCACGGTCTTGCGCTCACAGAAATTGTGAACTTTTATATGATTCTGCTCTTGAGGAAACAGTGTCTGCAGATGAGCTTCATGTTAGTGTTCTTGTATGCCCAGCATACGTGACACTTCGATGGATGAAGAACAGGCCCAGATAAAGTCACTGGGACAGTTGAAATTCAAGATGTACTAGGAACACTTGAAATTTATTATGCACCAACAAAAGCTTATGCAAATAAGAGTAATTATGACATTCCCTTCAATATGTGTTTCATGTGACAAACAGTAAATTCTCTATGAAATGCTGCATAACTAGTGATCAAAGTGACTGGACGAAAACCCACCCAACCAATATTAAACTGTCAACAAAATGAAACCAGACACAATAAAAATGGAAAGCTGGAGTACAAGGCTTCATTTGTTGTCACCCAGACAGTTATGCCTAAACATAAATACAGAAAACAAATGACTGTGATTCATTTTAAAGATGGTGATTTGGCCAGTGGAAACAAACAAATCGTGGTTTCAAATGATATCAATGACATGATTAATGTTGCTTTTCAGCAATTTGCAATTTTCTGGAAATATCTCTCTAGTGATGAGACAACTGTCAAATCCTATGCCCGTAACAGTTCCCGACAGTTCATTTGTGGGAAACCTGATACATCCGGTTGTAAACTATGGGCTGTTTATGGTACAGATGGGTACTGCTTCATTTACAAGGATGGTAGATATGGCTATAGTAACTGCACAGCTCATTTACAGGCAAGTACATGCAACAGATGCACTGGACCTTCTGGACTGCAAGCATGCTGTGCCTATGCCCTGTCCCAAAATCTATATTAGCTGAAAGTAGGCAGAATGACCTTTTGTCATTGTCTGCTAGCCACATCACAGCAATGCCTGAGGTGACTGATGGGAAGAACATAATTGGAAAGAAAGTAATTCAGCAGAATGGTACTGTGCAGGCGAGTAGTTTCTGAAATTTATTATTCCCAAATGACTTCATTCTCCTTCTACAAAAAAACAGGAAAGAAATGATCAGTTGCAGGAACAGAAGTTGCTGCCTTCTAACATACTAACCCCTATTATGCTACTCACAGTCCTGTCTTTCTACTATAACAGTGAACTTAGATAAATCCTGCAATTCAACACACGACCACTCTGGCAATGTAAAGAACATTAAAATGGAATATTACAAACATAACAGAAACCTACCTTTCTCTCCTTTTGCTCACGCTGTTTACGGCGCTGCTCGACTTTGTGCTGCTTCACCATTTCTGTGAGATTGCCTATATATTCATCTGTCTGTGACAACAGGAATGCAAGTCGTTTGTCTTTCTTCTGATCGATCAGCTTCCTGTTTAACAAACATAGTTATCTCATACTCTGAAACTGTAAACCCTGGAATTATTTGTTTGCTAACTTGTCTGTGTTTAACTTCTGTTTAAGTCTCATCTGTAAAATGACTACTCCTACGGAGATGTAGACATCAATTTTATCACAACATGATATCAGTACTTTGCCATTGGGTGAACTAAGTTAGTGGTCTAAGTGCCTGCATCTGTCACCGAATGCTTCACAGGTGTGACCGTGTCACCACATCCCATACTAAAATGCATTGGAGACAAGCAGTCAAGCAGTAACACCTGCAATCCCATCCACCTTACTGACCCAGGGAACAGCCCCCTTAACCCACTCAACAGGAGACCGTCTGTGTCCCCAAGCTGTGTGGATGGTTCGAGGAAGAGAAATATCACATGCCACTATTAGGACTCAAACCATAATTCATTGGTCATCCAGCCCAAGCACAGTCAATATACAGACTGCACTATACTGCAGTGAGAAACTGTGCCCAGCAACTCTGTCTACAGGCAGCAGCACTTCAACATTACACACACTTTAACCTTTTAAAGCCTAGCGGTAACTTTACCTATGACCAGGTTTAACATTAAAAAATTCTACGTGGTGCCCACATTGCGTTTATGTGTTTTGTACGGATCTCAACACAAACAGCAACTTTTGCCTTATAAAACATTAAGAGACTGGTCTTTATAACCGAAGTGGAGAGTGTTTACAGTGTGGTACGCACTGAGTCCTTATATAAAACAGATACGCTTCGTCTTTAAAGGGTTAACCTGACAACCAGCCTGACAACATTCTATGCACCTGTGTTGCTGGCATGCTGTGAGCGTTATCACAATGCTTCCCGTCACACCGAAGACCTTCTGAATTTGGCCAAAGCAGTCTGACCCAACACTACTCAAGTTGAGTTCATGATATCCCTCCACTTTATAACACCTGAGCTGTTGCAACATGTAGCACATCCCTACCTGTAGCCTTCTTCATCCTCTGCCATGAGACGCCTCATCCTCTCCTTCTCAATCCTTTCCTGTTCCTTCTTCTGTTCACGCTCTGCATTAGCGTGATGATTTAATACAGCACGATTTAATCTCAAGATCTTGGCAATGTTGTTCCTGTGGTACTCTTTCAGGTCCTTTCCATGCTGTAGAACAGCATTTAAATATTCCTGGCAACAACAGATCAAACACTACATTAATAATAATCCTTTCACTTTCAAAAGCAAAACAGGGGCTTGTTTTGACTCCTGTGATGTCATTCTAAAGAACATACCCTGCATGCACTGCACGCAAACATCATACACATGTTCGATTTGTAATAAAAAATCTATGCACTGGAACTCCCCTTTTAACTTTGAAGACATCCTGTACATCTATGTTTATAAACCTCTGCGATTATAACAGGAATACACAAAAATTACGAAGGACTGAGTCAAAAATAGGATTAATGCAGCTGTTTAATGACCACCTTAAATAATCTTGACACCATAATGATCAAGACTAAAAGATTATCATCATCATCTCATTTATGCAGGGTATTCGCACTTATGTACCTGAAACAAACCATGTTTCTAGGGTATACAGTGTCGCAGCTATTCTGCGCATACTGTTAATGGTGCATATAATGCTGTCTTCAATATTAAACTCTTTTGTGCTTCTACGTTAGCACTTTCCGCAGAGAGAGAGAGAGAGAGAGAGAGAGAGAGAGAGAGAGAGAGAGAGTGTGCGCGCGCGCGCGTGCTGTGCCCAGTAGATCTGTTTTCTGTAGTTCCTTGAAATCGTGCTTTCCCGGTATGCTGCTAAAGTATTTTCTAAAGGATTTTGAAATGGTTCCAGTTGCTCCTATTATTACTGGCATCACCTGTGTTTTTACATTATTATTATCATCGTCATCGTCGTCGTCGTCATCATCATCATCACAATCATCATCATCATCATCATCATCATCATCATCATCATCTCCTTCATGCAGGGTATCCACACTTATCAAACCATGTTTCTAACGTATACAATGTCACAGCTATTCTGCGCTTACTGTTAATGGTGCACATTATGCAGTCTTCACTATTAAACTCTTTAGTGCTTCTACATTAGCACTGTCCGCAGTATGTGTGCTGTGCCCAATATAGCTGTTTTCTGTAGTTCCTTGATATTGTGCTTTCCTGGTATGCTGCTCAAGTATTTTCTGAAGGATTTTGAAATGATTCCAGTTGCTCCTATTATAACTGGTGTCACCTTTGTTTTTACATTCCACATGCACTGTATTTCTATTATGAGGTCTTTATATTTTAGAATCTTCTTGGCTTCTTTCTTTATCACATTATTTTCTCCCAGGATTGCTATGTCGATTAGCATGCACGTTCCTTTTTCATTATCCTGGATTATGATGTCTGGTTTATTGTTGGGGCTGGTCCTGTTGGTTTGTACTTGTTGATTCCATAATATGGTTACCTTGCCCACTTGACTTGTTTCTACTGATTTTGGTACATGTTCATACTAGAGTTCACTGTCTAATTTTAACCCTAGTTCCTTACATATGTTGAAGTCTAATTGAGCACACACTCTATCATGTCGCTTGATGTATTGTTCTTTTGCCAGTACTGGGCACGCTGACACAATGCGGTCTGCTGTCTCCTCAAATTGGCGACATAATCTGCATTTACTGTCTTTTTCTGCTTGCAGTATTTTTGTTGCATGGTATTTTGTTTGTAGTGCTTGATCTTGTGCTGCCACTATTTCACTTTCTGTTTCTGCCTTCAGGTCTCCCTTTGACAGCCAGAGGAACGTGTGTTCCTTGCTGATGAGATTTTTATCTATGTGTATAATGTACTGGCCATGCATTACTTTGTTTCCCATTTTTTCTTTAAGGACTCTGCCAACCTTGCCTTTGTGTTTTGTATTCCACGTTGTTTCATGTCATTCTTCTCGTCTGATTGACTTAATCCGTGATCTTCGCTGCTGCTTTAACTGTTGAATTCATATTTGGTTGACTGCTGTCGTGGCTTCTTATAGTATTTACAAACTGGTCTTCTTTACACTTTTTGTTAAGATATTCTGCAGTATTAATTATCTCTGTTTTATATGCTGCTTCAATTTGTGACAGGCCTCTTCCTCCTTCTTTCCTCTTTACATACAGCCTATCTGTATCAGCTTTAGGATGATGCATTTTGTACATTGTTAGTATCTTCCTGGTTTTCCTATCAATTTTTTTAATTTCTTCTAATCTCCAATTACTTATACCAAAACTGTATCTTAATACTGGGACGGCGAATGTTCCAATTGCTGTAATATTGTTTTTGGCATTTAATTCAGATTTCAGTAGCATTCTTAGTCTCCTGGTGTATTCCTTCTTCAATCTTTCTTTCATTTGCTGATGTTGTATGCCATCACGTTCCTCAGTCCCAAGGCACTTGTATGTCTTTCCCTGTTTAAGCTCCTGTATTTCTCTGTTGATGTCCACTACTAAATTTTGCAAGTGGACTAGTTGTCCTTTCTTAAATACAAACTCTGCACACTTGTCAAGCCCAAATTCCATGTGGATATCATCACTGAAGGTTGTGACCATTTGTGTCTGTTTGTGAAGCTCTTCTGATTTGCCTAGCAACTTCAAATCATCCATGTACAGCAGGTGGGATATTTTTGTCTTTATTGTGTGCTCTTCATATCCCGTGTTCAGCCTGTTCAATTGTTCTGTGAGGGGAATTGAGCAAATGCAAAACGGCAGTGATGATAATGAGTCTCCTTGGAATATTCCACATGGTATTTCTAGCTCTTCCATTTCTATCAGCTTATTTTCTGTGTGTACGTGCATCCTTGTTCTCCAATGACTCATAATTTCCTTAGTAAAGGATATAATTTTATTATTAATCCCAATTAGCTCAAGAGATTTGATTATCCAACTGTGTGGTACCCTGTCAAAAGCTTTCTGATAATCAATCCATGCCATACACAAATTTTTCTTTCTGCGTTTGCATTCCTGTAATATTGCTTTTGAAATTAGCAATTGATCTTTGCATCCTTTTGATCCTCTGCAGCACCCTTTCTGTTCTTGGGGCATCAGATTTTGGTCATCAATATACTTTGCATCCGTTTGCTTATTATTGATGTAATAAGCCTGTATGTCGTAGGCAGACAAGTTATGGGTCTATAGTTCCTTGGTTTTTCAGTGTTTTCATTTTTTGGAATAAGTAATGTTACTCCTGCTGTTAGTCACTCCGGCGTTTGGTCTTCTTCAATCAGTTTGTTGAAAAGTGTCGCTAAATATTTGTGTTGCTGCCAGTTGTTTAAGCCAGAAATTTGGTATTTGGTCTCTTCCAAGAGCCTTCCAATTTAGCGTTGTTCTTAGTGCCATTGTGACCTCTGTTTCAGATACTGGTCTCCAGTCCATATATGGATTTTGCTGACGCTGGTTTTTGATCCAGTACATTTCTTCTTCCCCGTATATTGTTCTCCAAAAGTTCTCTATCTCCTCTTTCCTTGGTGCTTTTTCCACACGGTATTTGTGTGTCTGAGAAGGTTGTAAAATTTCTTGCAGTCTGTTCTAAACATTTTATTTTGGTAATACTGTTTTTGCCTTTTCTTATATCTAGACAATCGCTGTGTCTTTGCTGATACTTTTGTTTAAGCTCTTCAATCGACTGATCCAAATTTTCATTTGCCTCTATTTTATATTTTCTAAGTAATCTCTCTCTTTTCATATTGTGTGTTCTTCTATCATTTCTTTTTATTTCTGCCAAAGCTGATAGTTCATTCCTGATGCCATTTATACTGTCCTGTATTCGTCTAACCCATGGAGGTGTTTCTGGCCTCCGTGTTCCTGATTTATAGCTTCCTGTTCCATTTATTTCTTCTGTAAGAGCCGGGCATAAATGACGTGGTTTAACTCAGTCATATTCAAATTATATTATTATTATTATTATTATTATTATTATTATTTTGTTGTTGTTGTTGTTGTTGTCGTCGTCGTCATTGTCGTCTCTTGTCACAGGCCATTCCTCCCTGGTACTTCTCTTGAACCAGCGGTGATCCCCACTGCTCAGGTTTCTTCCTTCAAAATCATATTGTTAAAACAGTTTGTACTAATTGCTTGATCTTGTGCTGCCACTATTGCACTTTCTGTTTCTCCCTCAGTGTTCCCAAATTTTAACCGTCGATATGACTGTTCATTATCCACCAGTTTTCCATCTAAGCTACGTGGAAATTGTCCATGCATCCTTTTCCCCCGCCACCTTTCTTTTGTCTTCTCTGCTATGCTATCCTTTATTTGTCTTGTTCCTTTCTGCAATTCTGTCCTAAGGCTTCTGGCTGTCTGTACAATTGTTGATTTAGTGTTGTTTTGGTGTGTTCTAACAATTTGTATTAGTGGGTCTTCACTACTGCCTACATATTCCATCAGTTTTGTAATTTCTATTATGTAAGCTTCTTCTAACTCCATCAGCCCCCTTCCTCCATATTTTCTGGAGACATATGAACGGTCTACATCTGCCTTTGGATGATGCTGTCCATGGATGGTTAGCACTTTTCTTCTTTTCCTATCCAATTTTCGCAATTCTTCTTGGTGCCAATTAATACTTTCAAAACTATATCTAAGTACTGGTACTGCCAATGCTCCAATTGCTTGTATTTTATTCTTTGCACTTAATTGTGTGTCCACAACTAATCTCAATCACCTCAAGTATTCCTTCTTCAACTTTTCTTTCTCATTTTTATGCTGTATATCATGGCTCCCTTCTATCCCTAAGTACTTATATGCTTTTCCTGTGTCCAGTTCTTTAATGTCCTTCTCAAAAGTACTTTCTATGTATGTTTTCTTCTGGACCCTCCCATTTTTTAAACAAATTTTTGCACATTTTTCAAATCCAAAATTCATAATAATATCTTTGCTAATTGCTTTCACAATGTTTACTTTGATCATCAATTCTTCCTCACTTCTACTTAGCAGTTTCAAGTCATCCATGTATAGGAAGTGGTTAATTTTCCTCTCAGCTCCATGTACTTGATATCCACAATCAGCTCTCTTCAGCTCGTGTGTTAATGGGATAAGTGCTATACAGGAAAGTAATGGTGACACACAGTCTCCCTGGAATATTCCTCTTCGTATCTGAATAGGTTGTGACTGCATCACTTCCTGCTTTGTTTTCAGGTGGAGCATTGTGTTCCATTTCTCCAATGGTAATTTGCAAAATCTGACAATTTCACTATTTACTCCTACCAAGTCCATTGACTTTTGTACCCAGCTATGTGGAACACTGCCAATGCTTTCTGGCAGTCAATCCAGGCTACACTGAAATTCTTTTTTCTCCCCTTGCAGTCCCTGTATATAGCTTCTGATACCATCAGTTGATCCTTGCATCCATTACTTCCAGGGTCGCATCCTTTTTGCTCAGCTGGTAATATGCCCTGCTCTTCCAGATGTGTGGAGATTCTTCTAGCTTTTGTTCCTATCAGAATCTTGTATATGGTTGTTAAGCATGCAATCGGTCAGCAGTTTCGGACTGCCTTACTGTCTCCTGATTTTGGCAGCAAATAAGTTATTCTTGTGGCTAGCCAGTCACGTATCGTCTCTGGTTCTTCCATTATTGCGTTAAAGTTTTTTGTAATATGCCTGTGGGCAGCTGAGAAAGCTTTTAGCCAGTAATTTTGTATTTTATCACTTCCAGGTTACTTCCAATTGTGAGCTGTTGACAAAAATGAAGCAATTTCCTGAGTTGTTACAGGTGCCCACTCCATATTGCTGATTTTCCTTCCCTCTTCTCTTCTTATCCATTCTGCTCTTTCATCATACTATACTTTTTCTCCCCACAGTGACTTCCAGCAAGGTTCTACTTCTGCCCTACACGGAGGCCCCGTGGACTCTATATTCTTCTGCAAAATTTTTTGGTGTCTTCCTTAAACATCTTATTTTGGATATACTGCGCTCCTTTTTTTTCATATCTTCTAATTCTTTGGGCATTTGCTTGCACTTTCTGTTTCAATGTCTGTATCAACTGTGCTACTTCTCTGGCATTTGTCACTTTATATTTTTGAAAACTCTTCCTCTTTTTCCTGTTAAGTTTTGAGTTATCAGACACTGTTCCTGTTTCAGCAATTGTCGAAATCTCTTTTCTACAGCTGCTTATTTGTCCTTGTATTCTTATTTTCTGAAAGTTTTCATTTCTTCTATTTTTGCCTCTTTTGCTTTGCTGATTCACTGCTTGTGTAACAAGCGTGGCCACTGAATATACCAAGTTATTTATCTCTGGTAGATCTGACTCATTTTCTTCTAAAAGTTCTTCAATTATGCCATTTATTTCATCCTTCAGCTTTATCAATTTGTTGTCTTCCTTCAGTCTTGGCAACCTTTCTGCTTCAGACATTTGTAGTAGCTTCACTTTATGCCACAATATTTGGATCTCTTCTTTTAGTCTAGTTCTAATCGTGTGGTCCCTTGTTTCTGTTTCTGAGTTTTTACCTAAGCTGACTGTCTTGTTAATTTCTTCTTCTCCCTTCTGGGTAACTGTGACCATTCTGTTGTTGCTGTCCCATCCTTCTGTATGATCTTTCCATATTTCATGTCTAATACTTTCCTGTATATCATCAATGTCAACAGCTGGTATTCCTTTTGCTTTTAAAATATAGATTTTTTTTGGTTTAACAGTAATTTTGCATCTACATTTGTCCTTGTCTTTGGGTTCCTCTCCCTCCACACCTCGTATGCAGCCTTATAATTTTCCCCTAATGTCTTCTCTTTGACGTACATTAAATACCGCAACACTTCATTCCTCTCCTCTTGGGTCCATCAGATTCGTTTATTGCATTTCTCTCCATTTTCTTGCTCGGCTCCAATATTAGATGGGATATGAGATGGTCTATGTTAAGTTTCCTCAGTGTGGTTGCCATTCTCTTTAGTGCTGTTAGAGGATCTCTGCTCTTTCCTCCTTATTTTTGTAACATTTTGTTTCCTGATCTCCATTACTGTCCCACAAGTAGCTATGGATGTATTCTGACTGCTGAAGTATAGCCCTGCCTACCACAGTAAGACTGCTTGAAACTGAGGGTCACCTCTTCTCGGAGTTCACTGTTCTTGGTTTCTTAACCTCCACCACAGATGCCCCTGTAGTCCATCAGCACAGTAGTGTACACCTTGGACTAGGGGATTTTTTTCTGAGGTTTACTCCTCTAGATCTGTGTTCTGGTAATAAACAGGGCTACCTCTTGAAGGATGTGATTCTTCCACATGTACAGACAGTTCTGAGCATACAGAAGCTGTGTATTCGCATCATATGTCCCGGGATAGGGTGAGGGTAGATCCCTAGCCCACCCCTCAGCTTATTATTATTATTATTATTATTATTATTATTATTATTATTATTATTATTATTATTATTATTATTATTATTATTATGTTTTTCAAGTAAAATGAAAACAATAACAAGAAAAATAGCAACACATGATGCACTAACACACAGATTTGATCTGGAGGGTATATAAGGGTACAAGTGTGGGGTGAAGAGGTTATTAATGGAATGTACGAACATAATATTTGAGAACAGATTATACGACATGAAGTAAAAACAACAAACAATTTTGAAAACTCGACACTCAAAAAATACGTATACCATATTTAATTAAATTATGGACACAATCAGGTTTCTTCCCTTCTGTGTCAGCCTACCAGACAAGTACGCCCATTCAGCAGAAATACTCTTATGACACTTCATGCATAATGTGAGCTAGGCATGTAAGCATGAAGTACAACAAGCTAAACAAGTCAATGGATTTATTTACCAACATCACTAAAGGTAAAAACTATTATATAGAGGACTGATGTTTATGAGGAAGCAAGATCCCAAGCGGCAAAAAAAGTATAAACATACTTGATGTTTCTGCCGGCGCTTCCTTTCTGCCTCAAGTTTCTGCTGTTTCTCTAACTTTTCTGTAGCCCGTGCTTCACGAAGACCTTGGCGTTTTGTTCGTTTGTAAGTTTTAATGTGGCAAGAAGTTTCTAGCATTGTGTCCTTCCTTGTGCATGCCACAACCTGCATAAAATACAAAACTGATATTAACAACTGGACAAAAACATTTTGCATATAATGAATTCAACCTTCTTGGATACAGTGCCAAATACCACCTATCCTGAAAACTCTCCCACTCTTTCACTTATGATTTGTCTGCAAATGCGAAAGTCATCCACAAGGCCAAATCACTAAAGCCATTGTGTGTGCACACATATGCATGTACACACAAGGGCAAGCATACACACATTCTAATTCACAAGTCTCATAGATTCCTCAATAGAACATTAAGTTTCTTGCCTGAAACAATTATATTTATTCACCTCCAAAACACATCTGACAAATCACTCATGAAATGGCAATCTGTCATAGCCCATACACTTCATCAAACTGAGATTCCTGCACTACTACACAGTTGGGCTACAAACACACCTCCTGTCAAAATGCTGTGTGCACAAAAAACTGCTTGTTCTTATACTTTGTAAAATCATAACATGCTTATGTGTTGGTCTACTGAAGACTGGTCACATTTTTTGTCTTGTAAAAATGTGTATCGGTAGGTTAAGATGAATTGCTGTTTAATGAGCAAAATGAAAGCCTATTATTTATACATACACATGAGTACATAATTTCAAAGGTTGCCTATCTATAACCAGCCCTTGTCTGAAAGGATACAGTGAAAGCGTGTTACTACAAGCACAGCGAGATTATCAAGAACAGTACTGTGTAACAGCTCAACAACACACTATCACCATGTGTCTGTTACACAGTACAATCCCAAATATCGGTGTGACCACCTACTTTAGTGATTATCCATGCAAAGGTTCTTTTATGTAAGAAGTGGTTCACTTGCCTCTGTTCTCAACTGTCTCTGAAAGTTTAACAACCTCAAAGCACGCAACTCAATCTGTGCTTTAATTTTGAGATCTTCTGCCATCACAGTTGGCAAATTGTTCAGTTCTTCAATTCGGTGTGCGATCCTTGCAGCCAATCTACCAACAGAAATGTGTATTTCAAACATACTGCAAAGCAGAAATACCTAGCATTTACACTTTCTGGTATCAGCCTTCAAACCTCCTGCACATAAAAAAGAAAACACTTCATTTTATGAACATTCTCCAAATTGCAAAAAGTGACTGTTAGCTTTGTCAGGTCAGTCAGTCTGCCTGTCTGTCTGCATGGAACAACTTGGCTCCCACTGGACAGAATCTCACAAAATTTGACATGTGAGTATTCTTTGAAAATCTGTCAAGAAAACTCAAGTTTCATTAAAATCTGACAAGAATAATGGAAGACCTACATACATTTATGATAACATCTTGCTCAATTCTTCTTAGAATGAGAAATGTTTCAAACAAAAGTTATAGAGAAAATCAAAACACATTTTATGTTCAATAACATTTTTCAAAAGTGGTGCCACTTCTGAGATAATGTGGGAGAATACTGTAGAGCCAGACAGGCCACAGATGACAATATGCTATGGCACATGCATTTGCGTGCTTGATAACTAAGGCCCCCCCCCCCCCCACCCCCGCAGGCGCGCCCGCGCGCGCGCGCGCGCGCGCGCGCGCGCGCGCACACACACACACACAC
>BLKM01008748.1:104651-374243 GCA_013340265.1 Coptotermes formosanus | reverse complement strand
CACACACACACACACACACACACACACACACACACACACACACGCACACAGAGATTATATAATACTTACACTTTCCCACAGGAACACTGGTTGCACGAATGCGCCTCTTTGTAATGTTATGTATACATTGCCTGTCTTGCTCTAATTTGCAGACACTAAGATGAAACACTCATAGAACTTACAAAGACTGCATGCATAAAAAAATGTCTTGGCTATGGAATCAAGAAAATGTTGCACATATAAACTCAAAATGAAATGTATATGGTAAATCAGCCTACCTGAAATTATATTTACACATCTTTCTGCATAATTAATTTAAATTATTTTGGTTCTGAAAAAATTAAAAAGATTTAACTCACCTGTTTTCCCTCTCCTGAAGTATGATCAGAGGGTCAAGGCCTGCAGGTTTGGCTATGGGGGTTACACGGTTCTGTTTCTGTTGTGGTGGAGGCTGTGCTGCAGATTGAGCACCTGCAGCCGGTCCCGAGGAAGGGAGAGGACGAGGGCCTTGTGTCGTAGATGTTGGCTGTGCTACAGGAGTCCCTGCTCCTGTTCCAGTGCCAGGAGAGGTGCTTGTGGTTGGAGCTGTGCCTAGTGCCTGCTGTCCTGGTGAGGGAGCCGGCTGGCCTGGAAGTGGGGACTGGCTTGGTGGCTGACCACCTACTGGACCAGGGGTTCTCATTGGTTGTTGCATCACTCCACCCATAATGCCTGTTGACATATTACTTGCAATTAATCTCTGCCTTGCAATGATGATGTATCAACTGCAAGCATGTCTTCGACATTAGGTTACTATGAACAGCAAGTTGGGAAGAATGTCAAGGAAATGTTCCAATTTCCATACTAAGGAGAACTACAAAAAACCTGTCACTGTAGTAACTTCCAATCAAAACCAAAATGGCACCCCTCCTCCTAAATACACGGCCCAAATGTGAACAACACTACTTTCAAACAGCACAAAAAAGAATTAATATCAGGTAAAATGCAGTTTGTGTATTGAGATGCAGATTACGGCCACTTTTTATCAGCGACCTTATTGATAAGTAATGACAAAATTAGAAACATCACCAACGAAGTATCCAGTAAAAACTAAAAACAGAACCTGGAAAAAATATGTTAATGCAATGAACTCTTGTGAGATCCCTGCTCCCACCAAATAATGATAAAATATCAGGCCCCAGAAAATGACAGTGGGGCCAACATCTACAGATGAATCATTATATTTTGTAACACCAACAACAGACCATCAAGGTAAAATAATGGGATGGATGATGGTGATGGTCAGTGGGAGGTGGAAAAAAGAAAAAACATGGTGACTTAACTGCATACACAAACCTTAGCAATCACACTAACATCCAGCTATTCATTTCCAGACTTCTCCCATTCATTTTAACTGTATAATTACAATGTTCATCCAAACTGCACATCTTCCAGTTCCAAGCTACATACCTTGATCACCTTGCTGCGGCATCCTCTGATGAGGAGCAGAATCTATCCGCTTACCCTGCACAGCCAGGGCCATCTGACTTGTCAGTGGCTGGTTACGGGCCAGTAGTCGGTATGCCATGATCTGCACCCGCAACTGCTGCAGCTGAACAGAACTGAAGATGTGCTTTGGTGTTCCATCAAGAAATCCACCCGCGCCCTGCGAACCCATGCACATTTGAGTATGCCTACTATGAATATTTTCAGTGTTACTGTTACCACGATTACCCAGTTAGGTATAAGATATTTTATTTTGTTGTAAAGCAACCCAGGTTGCCCTGTACATTTTCTAAAAAATTATAGTGTTGGTGTGTACCTAATGTGTTACATATACATATCAGTGAAGGAGTTGTGCACCTGCATTACTCGTGAGGGGTCTGCCTGGCCTGGAGCACCATATGAGACCTGGCGAGCACGGAGAGCCAACAGCTGTGAATACCGTGGATCATTCTGCATGCCCTTCTCTTCCATAGCTCCAATTGCCCTTTGCAGAGCCTGGTACGTGTCTTGTGGTGAAGACTGAGAAACCATCTCAACATAAATACAAGAAAATGCCATGACAAACTGTCACAAAGTCACAGGTGCAGTAACAAATTCAAACACAAAACACCCTACACAATGCCATACAAACATCCTAATCAAACAGTATACGTTCAGAACAAGAAGCAAATTTGTTCCTGATGAAGATAGTCTAATTAAATGGATGAAACTACACAAACGGAATACTTCAATTCTTCATACAAAAACAAAGATGGCTTTATACAAGAAGGCACTGCATTCTGCCCTCTCCAGTCATTGTGGTAGGACAGCTCCATGCACCCTGTACCTTGCAACTTAATGGAAGTCAGCACCTTTAAATGAAGATTCATGTACAATCTAATATACCACCATCACTGCTTTCACATGACATTCACTGCATGGTACAAGCTGAGACTGAAGGAACTGTTGATCATCAAAATGTAACAATCGAGTGTGATTAATTATAATGCTCCTCACTTAAACATCTCATTGGTTACAAGATATCAATTATGATTGACTACAAATCTCCCTGCTTATATCTTGACATTTTTGAGAAATTTGTTGACTGCTATTGTTACGACACCGAGAAATATTATGTTACAACCCCTTTTCCTGCATTTTTCTGAGAATCTATTACAAATTCAAAAGCCAGGGGCAGTAACAGAGAGAGTTTCTCTCCTACACATTCAAGCACACACACACACACACACACAGGGGCACCCATATACATACATTAGATGCACACAACTGTACCTCCAGTCCCACATCTACCTTCATGACAGGGTACCTGATAGAGCAACAGGGCAACTTAACCTTTATTGTAGGTCGTAACTGCACTGGATACCCAGGCACACAATTTGGCTTGCCAAATAATTTTCACTAACGAAGTTTTAAATGTCTTAGTGCACAGACTATACAGACACCAGTATCAGCAATGGTAGGGACGTGTCCTCATATAGGATAAAATGTGAAATTTGATGTTTACAGATAAAGGCATGGAAGTTCATGTGGTTTGTGCCTGAAGACCCATTAACAAGGACAGCGCCTGCAGTGACATGTTTGCAAAGTCATGACCTAGCATCCATCCTGTGCAAAATCATTAAGAACTGCCATGTACAACAGAACATCTCATACAAAGCAAATTAAAATTTTGTAACCTTCTAGAAATGTAAATAAAAATAAATTGTGAACACATCTGAATCACAACCACACACTGCAAAAAGCCTGGACAAACTACACGTTACTTTATGAACTCCCACTTTATGTACAAGCACATTTCACTCTTGCTTTGACATTCTTTTCCCAACCAATGGCATATCAACACTCACTTGAAGCTCATCCGCAAAACAGTGAGTGTGAAGATAAAAGAGACAAGCAGGATGCACTTTGTTGTTGTGCAGTGAGGATGTGTCACACAAACCTTTTATCTTTATGCTTTACAAGGTAAAAATATGGCTCCAAATGACTGACCTGTTAAGTCCATTTAACCCAACCACATGAACAATCATAGATGCAGTATGTGAGCTCTACACCAACATATAACTACAGCCTGTCCCTATTTTCATAGAATACAGAGCATTTAACTTCACCACTGTCACTGTCCCACACAATTTTAATGGAACAGGGCATAGAACACCACCCATCCACCCTTAGCCTTTTGATGTGACTGGCCTCTGTATATCATGTTCTAATCTGCATGACATCTATTATAAACACCAGAATGTTTCTTTTACAAAAGTACAGTCTGTTAACCTCAAAGTAAGTTACAATTTGTTACCATCCCTGTCAAAGAAAGGAAGCAGTTCAGTACTTTTAAAGCAGCTAGAACTTCTTTATATGGCTTCTGTACGATCAATAAACATTAAGTTTAATAAACATCAAAATTAAAACTAGAATGAAGTTTAATAAACATTAAAATTTGATAAGGAACACAAAATCAATACAACATACTTCCAAGTTACAAATGAAGTTCACAACAGTTTGACTGCATACCTGTCCTGGCATTTGAGGAACTGGAGCCCCTTGTGGATTCGGCAGCATGCCATTAGGACAATGAGACTGCTGGTAACCCATATGGCCATGGGTGTTCAAATGCTGATGTGATGGAGATGCCACCTGCTGGCCAGGACTAGGTGGAGGTCCTGGAGACATAACCTGCTGTGGGGGACCCATTGGGGATGAGACCTGCTGCTGCCCTGAGACAGAAGGGGGCGGAGTCTGTGGAGGTGGCATAGGAGAGGGAGTCTGTGGTGGAGGTGGCCCCATGGGCGAGGCCACAGGTTGCGGCTGAGAAGTGCCAGAGACGTGACAATCCATTGATCGTTTTCAGCAAAATCACCTGCAAGAAAACTGAATATGCAAATTCATACAATATGCTCTATCCCTTCCCAACCCAGCCAATTATACTTCAGGTCTCACGGACTGACAGTTTCACAAACAATAAAAACACCAACTACCAACCTATTTGATATCTTCAAAGATGTTATCAAAACTAAAAATATAAATGTGTTAATGTGTGCAAAATACAAGCAAACTTCCTTGAAGTTCCTATACACTTACACACCTGACATTTGCCACGGTGACAAGATAATGTTGTAATCAAAATCTCAATAAACAGTACCCTGATAAAGGTATACACAGTGGGCCAATCCCATGGTCACTAAGGTTAACTACATTACCATTCTTTGTACTTTCCATGGTGCTCTGTCGAGGACACCTTCTTTGTACCTTTAATGTCAAACAGCATCAAAGTGCTGACGGCCCAAATCACACAAACTATACAGCAAGTGGACAAGTCCGTGCTTAGCAGGATTTGAACAGAAATGAAATACTGGTGAAACTTATATGTCATGTTATAAAAGGAACACATACACAGGACTTGCAGAAAACCTCTATCATTTGATGCACGTTTCACAGAGCAGGTTGGTATTGCAGTAATGATCTAGATACCACGTTCAAAACTTGGAAAGATCATCATCATGAACTTTTCAAGATTTTTTTCAATCCCTCCAGGCATACGCTGGCACAGCACCTCCTTCAGTGCATTACTGCTTCTTTCCAATTCACCACTTATGTCACAGGTGCACAAATTCCAGGTACCAGGTCACTGTGGAGACTTGAATTTTGTATGAGGGTGCCTAATACAGTAAACTTCCATTAATCTGGCACCCATGGAACTGGGCAGGAGCCGCATTATTGGATATTCCACATTATCAGACAGTACCTATGTTGACCTAAGCTGATATACGCAACTTTTGTTACTGCTCCTATACTTCGGCTGCACGACTAAACAGACTAGTATTCCACTTTGATATCTCCTTCATCTGCTGGTTCAGGGTCACTGACGTTCTCCTCCGTGTTTTCTGGAGTCTCCATCGCTGAACAAGTTAAGGGAGTAAGAAGCAAAGGGTCAGCAGAAAAAAGGTTTGTGTACAGACATTCTTGGAGGCCTTTTAAAACATGCATGAGATCTTCATCAGTGAAGCTTATTTCTGGTAAGAAGTAAAACTTCCAGTCGTGGGACTACTGTCCTCATATGCCATATTATCAGATGGTGGATTAAAAGAATTTTACTGTCTCTGTGAGTCCTCAGCATGGAACTTGCTTCATGACACCCTTCTTCTGCCTAAGGTTTTAGGATGGCTTCTCAACTTTCAGAAAATTAGTGCACCCCTAATTTGTGTATCATCCTACAATTCAGTTACTGATACTGTTACAAAATAATGCATGAAGATAAACACTTTACATTCCTGCCTCCAATAAAATCAATGTAATATTTAAGCTGCTAAAGTTTATAATTAGTGTATGCAAGAATTATTTCTTCTTCTGTTCCTTCAGCTTGTGAAGTATTCTTGTGGCAGAAATGAAAACAATTAATGCAAAAACAGAATGAATGTGGGACACATACATCAAAAGTCTTATGATATGAAAAGAAACACAAAACACACACACACACAAATTCAGAGCATGACACAATTATGCAGTTGCATTCACATTAGTCAACATGTATAAATTAATGACACACACAGGAAACATACTTTCTGCATATTGTTCAAACATGTGAAATGCATTTTCTTCATTTGAATGAGAAGAAATACAAAGCGCATTATAATGCATTTAATATAAATAATCCCAATAGTATGTAACAAATCCCGTTGTCACAGTATTTCTTCTTGTGTCCTGTAAGATTTAATAGATTAAATGTACATTACTGTCTTACCCTATCTCGTAGACTGCACCATTTCTATAGTGATCTTCCTGAATTCCATTACTTCAAAACCCTACACCTAATGGGACGGAAGGTAGCTCACTCAGTAAACAGACTGCCCTATGGCCTCAATTCCTTGGCTTAAGAAAGATTTTTCAGTTCAACTGCATGCTCATCCAGACAATTTTGCATCATTATTACAACTAAGCTTAAGATATATTTACATTAATATGACATGCATGATTTTCTGACCCAAATGGTTTCAATTTTAATTTTTCATGAAGTATGTGTCTTCTTGTAAATAATTTTATGCTCAGTATATTCTTGCTTTGTTAGCACACTCAAAATTCAGCACATACAACACCCCATTTGCCTTTTGCATGTTAGCATCCTGTTGCATGGGTGCTAGGAGTAAAACGTGCAGGGAATGAAACTGACTTAACTTCCATCTCGTACCGAGAATAATAATGTGGAGGTACCCCTCCACTCCGCCCCCGCCACATACCCTCATGGCGTGATCCCTCATTACGCACAGGGACAAGTTCTACATTTACCTTCACCACGTGTTCGTTGTAAAAGCATAGGAATGCTACCATTACAAACGCTGCGTCAATGTAAGTTAACCACAAACATGAAAAACGCGTTATGTAAAACGAAGTAAACATGTTAGGTTAATTTGTGGAAGCCATTTATAAATACGACTAGAAAACGAAACATGACATTCCCCCAAACCAACCCATTTCCAGTGCCAACCACCCCGCGGCGCATATACATATACACCATCTGCAACACATTTACGCCTAGAAGACGTACAACGATGTATTTATTCCAGGACACATCTGCTTCAAAATAAAGTACGTTTCACTTCTTACTCTGAATCGAAGGTCACGTATCAGTCACACAACCACTACTTCCTACGCCTGCTGTAACACAACGCCACATACCTGCCAGTTTTAATAATCAAGAGTCAGTTACTCGTCAAAATGTTGCTTACATTTCTCCTTCAGCATGGCAACGTTAGAATTACACACTCAATTACATCCCCAGCCATACAAACCGCATCAGGCACACCAACACCTCTTCATGGAACGCCACACAAACCACAGATTAACACCTGTAACAGATTGGAACTCAGAGGAAACATAAGAGTACCCCGCGATGTGCGGCGCATTCGCGCGTTATAGGAGCCGGCGGGGCTCACTGGTTTGGGGTTGAGCATGCTCCTGGTGGTAGGTTGTGGAACTATGCATGACATCGGCAGAGCAGCCACCTACCTCGCCATACGCGCTACTTCATCACTACCAGTCCCCGCCCGGTCCAACTAAAAATTATCGAAGAAATTATTACAAACGAACTAAATACACTTATCAGAAGATATTATTTTTCATTATACTTTCTAAGGTATATTTGTGCCCCCATTAAAATGTGATGTAAAATAATAAGGTATTGCCTAATACGTATATTCTGTCATTTTGTAATAGTGATACAATGCACAGGAAATGTCGAAGATTCCAAATTACAGTCTTCTGAGTTACAGGACTCTGTACTCTGTTAGGTGCCAAGGTTTTGGTCAGGATATACTGCCTCCATCTTCCATCTGCCCGTGAAGATTGACCCACAATGCTCCTCATGGGCACTGCTTGTGGCACCACAAGACCTTGTCTGCAGGTGTCCACTGAATCTTCATCAGGGTGGTACGAACTACCAACTGTCATATGCCAGACAAACAGCTAAATGCCATGTAAGAAATCTGTATTTTTTTCCAGGTTGCCGAGAAATAATTTGCGTAACGTGTAGTATACATTTTCAATTATCGCAGTACTCAGTGCAATAACACAAGAAAACTCTGACATTTCATGCAATTGGAACCAAGTCAAAGGACAATTGCAGCCCAATGACACAGACACAAATACCAAAAATGATGCACCGTTGCTTCTTTCGTGACAATGTTATGATCTGTGCTGGTACTGACAGAACAGCACACATAATGTTGTCCTTGCACACGCAAGAAAGTACATAGGGAAGTGGAGGTATAGGTCCACACAAACCTACCTCCTGTGCTGAATGGAGACCGGTGATCAACTTCTTCCTATATCTGAATCTATGTTGGAATAATGATCCAGTGCTACTCATGGATGGGCCACTAAATATGTAACAATGATTGATCAAATTCTTGACCACAGATGGTCTGTGGTTAAGACGCCACCTCGTGGGAACTCACAGAACATTACCACAGATACCTGCGTTTGGGAGCTATATTACAGATTTGAAACCTGTACTGTGCAGACCACTGGCCATCTACTGCTAAATCATCACACTATCATCTCTGCATTGTGCTTGCTAATCAAATATTTATTTCACCGAATACAGTCACACATAACATCACAGTGCAACTCAACTGCACCAGCAGTTTTGGCTCTTCCTCTTTAAAAACCATTTTTAGTCAAAACTTTAACTGCAATTAGGAATGTGATCTCATCCCTTACAATACATGTCATAACTTGATAGTAAAGTTGAAAAGATGTTTAGACAATATTCAAACAAATATTATATGGACATATGTATAAAATATGTAATAATCTATTTTAAAAATCAGATAGACATTTAAATCAAGTAAGGTATACATGTTTGTCATGTTCTTTTTGAGACACATCCATCAACCAACAGATGCGAAGTGTTTCCTATTAAACTTGTGGTACACACTGTCAAGTTCTTTAGGATATGCAAAAGACATCAAACAGGTGTGAGGTGTTTCCTATTAAGCTTTCTACTTATTAATGTTTATACGCTATGAAAACCATCTTTTAGTTCTTTAGAATCTTCATATTAGCAGCTTTGAAAAGCACTGGTGTCTGTAAGACTGCCAATCAATACAGCTGTGATGAATGCCACTTACCACCTCACTTGCCAATGACAAATGTAATAGTGCTGCCCAGTGTGCCCAAACCTTGCATTATCTGAGTGGCAGGTTTTCTCCCCTTCTTAGCTGGTTGGAAAATATTAGTGAATGGTCAGATAAAAGACAGTACGCAAGCAGAAATGAACTGAAATAATGGTAATACATTAACACCGCGCATGTTACATTTCAGTACACTGTTACTACCACAAAACAACATTTAGAATAGCATTTATTTAATGCCATTTTGGTATTGCATTAGAAAAATGGAGCTTCGTGTTTGGTTTCTAGTAACGCAATATACGAATGTGAACAGCTTATAACAGCTGATGTACAATCAGGACATAATGCACTCACCCACCTTGAGAACAATGACTTTTAGCACACATTTAACTGGTCTGCATGTTAATAAAAATCATTTTACTTACGGAGAACGCGTACAATGAAGATGCACGTCATGTTCATGGCAAAGTTATGCAAAGAGGCAGACCATGGAAAGAAATAAGTGCTCAAAGTGAGGCATCTGTAAATGTATTAGCAATACATTCAAAACATTGTGCATTTGTTTGTTAAGAGCTCCTTCAAAGTGTGGCAGACAGCACAAGATACAGCTGGAAAACATGAACAGAAGTGGTCAGTAACTATTACTCCAATGTTGGAAGAAAGTGTCAAGAAAAGGAAAGGAAAGAATAAACTAATCCATTATTCCTGCTGGACAGACAGAATCTGTGTCAGTAGACACCACCTAACTGTGGACATGCAACTTGCTTCTCCACTATGCCTGTACCCTTGACTATATTAAATTAAGGATATAAATCAATTTCACCAATCAGAAACACCACTGACAACCTTGTACATATATCACTCATTTGAAAACATGACCAAAACTTATTTCCAAACATATGCTTCCAAATCTACAGGTTACCTGTAAAAATGAATTTTACTAAAATTCATTGGAATACCTTGGAATGACAACTGACGCATGGTCCACAAACAAATGTGGTCAGCTTTTGATTCTGAGAGAGGTCAACTACTGGCTGCGAAGCTCTTTACCAACACTGTATGACACTATTTTATTCCAGTCAATCTTGGCACGTGTGACTGGCAACTGACGGCGCAGAGCCTTGAAGGTGGTGTCAGACATAGTCTGGTAGTTTTCTGAAATTGCACGTTGGTATTCTGATTCTGCAGTTTCCAGTTGTCGAACAAACTCTTTTGCAAGTTCTGTAGGAGATGTAGATGTTAAGCTCTCCTTCACATCTTTGGAGCTGACAAGCTGAACATTCCCATCTTCGTAGTAATGCACCTATTTATCAAAACACATACATACATTTTAGTTATATAAATGTTAATTTTAATCTAAAAACAGATAAAATTCCAACATGGCAATTAATTGTATAAACAAGTGCAACAAGTTGAGATCTCAATCCATCTGTGCAATGTTTACTCAAACACAGAACCTTCAACATTTTATGTCAGAACTGAAAACTGTTTGATTTACACACCGACATATATTGTTGGTCAATGTGTGTGTTTTTAATACAATTAAGAGACGTGTTAACAGAAATTATTGTCAAAATACAGTGAAACCCAATTAATACTGCTCTGCTTACAAAGTTTTCCTGCCTAAGATGTCAGAATAATTTAGTACCAAAACGTTCCTGTATGATTAACACATATGTTTCCCTTTTAATACAATTCCCACTTTAAAGAATTCCCAACTATGAAGCACAAAAATTTCATTACACAACACATTTGTTACCCACTTATTATGTTTTCACATCCAAATCTTAACTTCCCAGTACCTCAATTTATTTCCAACATGCACTGATTACATAACACTTTTGGTTTATAAAGTTTAATCTCCGAAGTCATTTCCACCAAGAGTCAGAGCTGCAGCACTGCAACTCAGCGTCAGTCCATCAAAATGTATGGTGGGAAGCAGCACCACAACCCAATTTGCACATGTGCATTTCACACAGCATGATGCAACATCACTGTGTGTGCACTCCACAAAGTCAGTAATCATGGGTATGATGGAGCATACTGTGACTGTAACTATTTTACTTTCATTTCACTAATCTGAAGTATTCTGTGTGCAAAACTTTTATATATTTTTCATTAACTTCCAACTGCTTCTGCGCATGTGCGTGTATGTGCACGTGTCTGCATGTGTGCATGTGTGTGTACAGTTTTCATTCCGTAGGGCCATTAATTACTGAACATGTGACCAGCACAGCTACTTACACCAAAAACCAGCAAAAAATGTAAGCTGCTCTCAATTCGAGAAAAGCTAGACATCACAAACAAAATGGATGACACTCAAAATATACCTCATAAAAAAAAATGTCACTGAAGGTCAGCATTACTGTGTCAGCTTGGAAGACAATACACAGTACTTACTTAGTTTATAACAGCTCAGCAAGGAAATGTGAAGAACAGCAAACTATATTACGGCAGAACTGGTATTTATGAACTAGTTCTGGTAGGAATCAGCCCTTCCTCTACCACTTGTGCTTGTAAAAATAAAAATCTGGTCTTCTTTTCAGAAATGTCAAATTACGAAACATAAGAATTAAAAAAATGTGGTTCATGGTAAAAATGACTCATTTATTGTAAAATTTCTATGGAATAATATTTTAGTATCAGAAATGCCAATTTCCATATAGGATTACGAAATTTTGTTTCCAGGCTTACCCTTTGAAGACACTCCTCTGTGTAACATGCCTACTTTGTTTAATTTTCCCAACATGACATATGAGAGATTCACTTTAGATAATGTGATAACACAGTTGCTGCAGTAAATATGCTACACTGCTTTACATTATAATTTTAGCATATAATCACAGTAAAACTCATGAGTATCCAGCCAAATACGTGCAAACTTGTGACCACCCACCACATTATTTACCTGAACTTTGAGAATACCACGCAGCTCTGCTGCTGCTGATCCTTGTGGCAAAGTGATGCACCATTGCGAACGCCATCTGCCATTCCAGTAGTTATTGGGTTGGAACTGATGGTCTTCAATGCATGCCATTACAGTGCTTCCACCCTGGTGTCTTTTTCCAAATACACTGCAGACACCATTCTTGTAGTGGCCCATTGTATAGGTTGTCAGCTCTGATTCAACAGCTGTACGCCACTGTTCAACTGTTGCGTCTGGTGTCCATGACTAGCAACAGAAAATCAAAAACTTAATGATGTAACAGGCCTGGCTAAATAACAGTACTTCGAAGCTATTAATAACGAACTGTAAACCTAAGCCTCATAAATGTAACTCAATTCCACGTGTGCGTGGGTGTGTGGTTGCTCTTTGTTACGTCCTTTTGTGTTGCGACAGTAACCGGAAAAATCGTCCACTACATTCTAAATTTATGATTCGCTTAGGTACAATGGCTCCATTGTCTTTAAGTTCAACTGCCTGATGTCAAACTCCAATCTAGTATTGACTTCAATCATCCCGTAAAGAGTGCCTAAACTTTGTGCACGTCACGTCTTACAAACTACCGATGATAGTTAAACATAAAATTAACAATAACTCTGTGTACCTGATAATCTGAAGCTTCCTTCTTTAGGTGATCATATTTGAAACTTTGCCGTGATCTGTCATCAAAGAAACGGCCTCCTCCAAGGTCATTGTGCTCGGTAATCAGAGCTTTATATTCTGAACCTTCTATCTTGACCGGAGTTAACTGATCCTTGTTGTACTGGGAAAATGCAGACGAAGCACCTTCTTTCAACAAACTATCATTGTTCAGCAGCACCCTAACATCGTTGAAAACTTCGTTAAATTCGCCTGGAGGAGAATGTAAGATGAAATTCGTGACGATTCGAACCTTTTCTTGGTCCGATATTGGATCGTCACTATCAGCCGCCATTTTATCACCTTTCATTTCGACCAGAGAACGATATGGTCAAATGAACGGATCTGTTTGCTGATCGAGTTGACCCGGATCTCGATTTCTCAGATCGGTTGTTCACGTGGAACATTCAACTGGATTATTTCAATATTGCTTTCAAAATAGACAATGTCATGCATAGTGCGTGAACGGAGAAGACAGACGAAGCACAAATCCGAAATTCGCGTAATGAAATAAAACTAATTTAACCATACAGTCCACGCTACTGACGAGTTTCCAATCCATCCGTCTTACGTCACGCTTTACGATGTTAAAATGCCTTCTCTAGCAGGCTTCTCAACCCTCAAAGACGATCCGTGGCCTAAAGGTCATGGATTACGCGGTGAAAACGCCACAGGGTAAGAGACCCAACGCACACTATATTAGATCATCTGTGACGCCCACAATGCAATCAGTGAATTTTTTTACTGTAGCATGCTTTGAATGAATTATCGATGAAAGAAATGCACTTAGAAAGATGAAGGTTTACATTATCTGAGCTGTTACGTTGCACCGACTGGAAGGTAGTCACAGATCATACATGGGATCGAGTTAACGGCGTTTCGAAGGATCGTAGCGCCGTGTGTGTTTCAAAACGTGCAGAAAGCGATAAGGGCACCGGTAAGACTGAGTTAGGGATTAGGGACATGCCGCTAAGGCGAGCTTTTATCGTTGTTCAGCAGGTTATGTGGCTGGCGCATGCGTGCGGAGGGTAGGACTGTAGCTCAGTGTTCGGGACAGTGTGTTGGAATATGGTGAACTTGTCAACCCTCCCTGCTTTGTACTTTGCCGGGAACATGTAATGGCCTTGTAATCTCCCTTGCGATTTTACGGATTAACGACGCGCTAAAATAGTGACACTATCTAACCACTAACCGAGGCCCATTTCATAGAGTAGAGCTGAACCCGCACGGGACGCAACGACACTAGCCTCATGTGTCACTAGGACGGTTCTAGGGTGGAATTTAGTGTAGGTGATATTCATTTGTTTAGTGCTTAACCTACACGACCAATTTTAGCGTGCCATAGGAAAAGATGGACAATCAACTGGAATCCCATTATGTACACCCAAGATGGTGGCTTGCAATGGTTACCTTGGGGAATTTGTGTTGCACTATCATCTGGTAAATCATTACTGTCATTTTGAAGATGCATGCTGCCTCCATCTTCAGGGTCGATAAATAGCTCATGCACTGTCTCCTTGTGGTGGCCAGGATTATGTAGAGGGTATAGAAACTTACTACAGGCTGGACAATCCAGGGTTTGAACCCCAGTGGGGGCAAAATTTTCCATGCGTGTCCAGACTGGTCCGTCAGACCCAGGCTGCTGCACAATGGATACCTTGTCTCATTCCCTGGGGGTAAAGCAGCCAGGGTATGGTCTTAATCATCCACCCCCATCTAGTGCCCAGGTTAAAGAAAGGGTGGAGCCATACTTCTACCTCCCCTGTGTGCCTTCATAGCATGTTACAGGGGGAATTTTACCTTTTTACCACCTCACTATATTCTCATTTTCCCAAGTATGTAACAAATGCAAAATATGTGACTAGCAGTTTACTGGTCATGTCAAAATCCACATTGATGATCCTCCGTAATTGTGTCTTGAGTTAACAGTGAAAAAAGAATGTTGGATAAATTTTTGTATTTAGTTGATAACAGTGATATTCAATAAGTAATACAGTCCAGTTATCACCCTTATAAACAGGCACGGTAGTAGACTCCCTCCTTTGCTGAGGCATTTCTTCCATATTACAAATCAAATAATTAACAGATCTCAGAACATGCTCTTTAACCTCCTGACTTACCAGTTGTCAGAATTTTATCAGTACCTGTAAGTTTTTCAGTGACCATCTTGACCTCAAAGACAGTAGGCTCATTTGTTTGTGCTTGCCTAACATCAATAATCGACAAGTGGTTCCTCCACCCATTCACAGCGCTGTTTGAATCTGCAAGCAGATCAGCCTATTTGTCCTTTACCAGTTTAGTTCTACATTGTTAAACCTAAACTGCACCCTACAGGTCTCTAATATTCTTCTTCTTCTTTGTTTCAAGCTCATTAACCTTTTAAAGCCTAGCGGTAACTTTACATACGACCAGGTTTAACATTAAAAAATTCTGCGTGGTGCCCACATTGCGTTTATGTGTTTTGTACGGATCTCAGAACAAACAGCAACATTTGCCTTATAAAACATTAAGAGACTGGTTTTTATAACCGAAGTGGAGAGCGTTTACAGCACAGTACGCACTGAGTCCTTACATAAAACAGATACACTTCGTCTTTAAAGGGTTAATATCACTCACTTCACTCAGTTGAACTTCTTCTACGGGCCCACTAGTATCACCTTTCATATATTCCCTCTTTTTGTTCCTGAGATAGAGCAACACCATGATCATTATTCTCAAAAGCAAAACACAACCAAAATTAACGTGAATTGTGATACAACTGTACAGTCTTTGTACAGCTGTCACAGTCTGAAGAACACTGCTGTAAAGCTGTCACTGGTAACAAATAATGGAGAATATTCTGTACAGATTTCAGTAGAGCACGTAAGTTTCTTGTCAACAGCATGCAAAATGTGTGATGAGGAAGAAACATTGAATGAAGGATGTGCACAGAGTTGCTGTTACGTAACCAACTGCCTCAAAGACCACCAAGTGGCACAACAATTTGTTGCTACACGCCTTGCCATAGCAAGAAGTAACAACAACCTGTCAGTGTGCTATATTCAACAGAACAGCACACTTGTTATAACACTACCGCTGTATTCTATTTGTAAACATTAAAGAGACTTCTAACACCAAGTCACTTCTTACCATCTTTATGTTTCATACTTGTACCATGTCATTATTTTTATGTGACCAATATTGTGTGTGTGCAAACCACTCACTTGCCATGATTTATATGATACGCAAGGCGAAAGTAAGTGACAGTATTTGTAAAATAGAACAATGTCCCTGCACTGTGCCATTTTTTTAAATTCAAGACTCTTAATTCACTGAATATCAGAGCTCATATTTCATCCCAGGCTTAACCATATTTCCTTTAAAATATCCACTGAATTTTATGATGTTAATCTTGTCAGAAACACATTTTAGGAATATTGTTATGGTCACAACGAAATGCCACTATGTAATGTAAATATGATGCATCTGAACATACTACAGGCCTGAAGTACATCGCTCTGCTGCCAGGACATCCAGAATATTCCGACAGATATCTCTGACACTTGCATTCACCTCAGCATTGTCATATAGTTGGCACAGCATCACACTGCCACCTTCTTCCATCAGCATTGGGCAGTACCGTTTTGCTGCAAACACAATTCTTATTTTACATTCAGTCCATACACTTCCTAAATTACTGTTGGAAGCACTGAATCAAATATGCCAACAAAGTACACAGAACATATGTGCCACAGCACTCCATGTTGCATGTTAACTGCAACACATTTTGACTTTAAGCCATTGTCACACAGATTCTTACACAGTTCTTTAGCTGGTACACAAAGTAAACCTAAACCAACTAAAGAAACAATAACCACTGCCAACACAATCCTACAATGTAATAATACTGAAGAACTAATTGGATGAACATTTTTTATTGTTTAAAACTGTACTGGACCAAAATTACTTTCAAAGTGGTCAAGTCTTCTATAAACCAGAAAACTAAGTGGCTATGGGCTCCCCAGTGTCAGGATTAGCAGCCAAAATTTTCCTGCAAACATACGGAAATCCTCTGGTGAAGAACATACCAGAAGATAAGACAATTATATTTTACAGCAGGTATGTTGACAACATACTGCTAATATATGATCGTACTAGAATAAACCCAGAACACATCAATAGTAGAATCAACAAGTTACACAAGAATGTTCAGTTCAAGTTTATGGAATGAAATGACAATCATTTACCAAGACCTGGTAACTACTATGAACCCACAATATCTCGAAGAACACACACACACAGTAAACCAACCACTACAGACATGACTATATACAATGACTCAAATCACCTGACTGAACATATATTAGAAACCAGCAGGTCTGTACTCGGTATTAAACTTTGGATGCCAATGTCAAGCAAATGTCATACAGAGAATTAAATACCGTAACACAAAAAGCAGAAACTAATGGTTTCCTTAGGAACACAATAATTAACTTAGATAATAAAATCAAATGTCAAAAACAACCAATCACGCTGAACTAAATGCAGAATGATAGAAGACATGGGTCTGCTTTATTGTTTCAACGCCACTATACAAGAAGAATCAAAATCTTTTGCAAAATACGAACATAAATGCTGCTTTTTGAACAAGTAACACAATAAAGAAAAACCTAACCAAAAAAGAACATTGTTGCCCATCTGACACCTGTAGTATATACAAATTAATACATAAAACATGTAATGTCAACACTGGGGCCAAAGTGATTGAAAACAGTCTTTCAGAAAATACATATATTAGAACAAATAACTCACAACCATCATCCACAATGCACATCCTCAATAATAAACAGACTACGGCAACATGGAAAGCACCATGAAACAAATTTTATATGCAACAATGTGAAACTATGGCTATCCAGTAAAACCTAGTTTACTTGCCCAGAATGAACAATAACTTAATGGACGGAAATGTTGGGGCTTCAACTCACTGTAGAAATCAAGAACTGCCATTATGGCACAGCACACATGCAAACCTGCATAAGCACTTGTAGCAAGGTGGCCTGGGTTTGAAGCCAGGGACTGTCATTCCTAGACAGGAGACTGAGTGGCTTCAATCTTTCAATGTAATAATGAGGTGTTTCTTTTTTCGGGGGCGGGGGGGCTAAATAGGAAAACAGTGATTATAGGCAGGTTCTTTAGGATCTATTGTCTAAATCTGCTACCTCAGTGACTGAATACAGAAGCTGGGTTTACAGATTTTCAATTGTACATGTCATGCAGGAACTGACTGTCCCTCTTACCAGGAGTCAGGAAGTCCTTACATAACAGTTTTAACTGCCCATAACTGTTCGGGTGCAAGGGTCACCAGCTACTACTCCACATACACACACGCACGGACATGGACAATGATCAAGATCCACAAGTTAGATGTCCCGCTCCCCACTGAGTTACACATCTTCAGACTTCAGATATTAGTAACATGGATAGTTGTAGCAAAGTGAGTGGAGATAATATAACATAATCTCACAACTAATGTTGCATATTACAGCAAGCAGTGAGATGTGTGTAGGTGCATCACAAGATGTACAACTTACATTTTCGGGATGTAACTGTGTGAACTCAGACATGAAACTGAAGTCTCCATTCTGTGTGTATCAGACTGACATCAAGGTTCCCATGTGTGACTGTTGCAGCCATATATATATATATATTTTTTTATGACACATTTTAGTTTTCTGACATTGCTCACCACAGATACAAGTCTTTTCACCACTGAGAAGCATCTCATGAACACACACAATCACAGTACGACTTGTGACAGTTTACATGCATGTCCCTTTTCTGGTCTCTTGCAGGTGGGAAATGGAGAGTGAGAAGTATAAGGCCCTATTTATGTGGGCACAGAGGAAGGCAGTGTTTGCTGTGGGGAGATGAAACAACTCCACCTTTGAAGAACACAGTTTTCTTCCCTGGAGGACAGGACATCACATGCTGTATACTTTTCACATTTCTCATTATGCTGTGGCCTTGTAAAAGAACAATCATTGTACTTGCTCTGAGCTTTACCACTTTAGAGTTTCTACTCACTGAGACCAAGACCTATGCCCTCTATCTTTCGGTGGTTCTGACTGCAACCTACTATATACCTAGTCCACTTCCTTTCCCAAACCACTTCAGTGTCTGCCAAGAAAATTCCATCCCTGTAAAGACAGATGCAGCACATTCCTCCAAAATGTCATTGTCTACCTATGACAATACACAGTTTTAGTGCCTACCATGGAAGCCTGAAAAGAGTACAAAACTAACTGCAGATCTCAGCAAGACATTACTTGCTGTGTGTAAGAGGATAAGATACCACTGTCTATGGAGACACTCAGAATAATCAATTAGTTTCAAGAACTAGTTAAATGACCCTGGATTTCCGACCACTCTACAGAAGTAACACTGTGTCACAGATGCTCCACATATCAAAAGGTGTGTGTCACCGCTCTGAGATAAATGATGAAACATGAGACAATATTCCAAAGGAACCAACAATTTGTACATCAGTTTGTAGTTCATACAATTCAATTTCCACTATATGCTTCAGTCACTGTACAACTGTTCCTTCACCCTCAGTCCACACCTCACAGTGAACACAATTGTAAATAAAGTAAAACTTTGTTAATTCAAAGTGCTTGGAACCAAAAATTCGGCTTCAAATCATATGATTTTTTCAATTCACACTTATCTGTTACAAGGTTCCTTAAAATCATTACACAACCTTGTAAGCTATGGATCTTCTATACAGCAGCATAATTATACATTCATTTTTGCATTATTTTGTACACCCTTATAACGTAATACAATGAACAAACAAAAAGCCCATAAAAATGTTCACATTTGTCAAACTTAGATCAGTGTTTATTTTCAATGTTGCTTAAAGCAGAAGTCGACTGATCTTTGTTTCAAACTGTTTTCATACACTTTTGACACAAAATCTTGCAGTTCATCCATAACTTTCACGATTCTGTCATCTGTGTCACTCGCAATTACTACCACATCCAGCAACGACAATGCCATTACAGCAACTTTGTGAGGGGGTCTGGTGGGCAGGGGCTGGGTTTGCTCAAGCTTCTCCTCTTCCATCAACTGCAAGCCTGTTCTTTCAGCATGGCAAAACCACTCAAACGACTCGTCTTCCACACTGCCATGTTTTGCCGCATGAATCCTCATGCATTTCAAAATACTGTGTCCTTGCAAAGCCTGCTGTTCAATAGAATTTTTTAAATACGTTGACAAGAGTGGAGAGTGGGATTTCATAAGCCTGGGCTATTTCACTTTTACTTCTGTCATTTTTGTCCACTTCTCTAATCACCTTCAATATTTCCACTATTATCTTTCCCATGCTTTTCTCACCTTTTCACTCATACTTTCCACACTGTGTGTACTAACAATTCAAAACAAAATAATGTGACAGATGTTGCAGCAATTCTCAATGTGTGAAACATGTGCTTTCTTCAAATTTGACTTCCACAGTAGGCAGCACATGTTATGACTCATGCTTGCTTCATCAGGATTTGCTGCCCAACAGATAACACAATCTGAACTGCTGAATAAATATGGAAGGGCGTGCAAAGTACGTGCTACTAAATATTGTTTAAAGAAGTGCAAGTTTACGCTAAAATAATTTTGAATAATCCAGATTTTAGTTGCTGTTGAAGACGAAAACTACTTCGATTTAAAAATTAACCATATTTCGAATTAACCATTTTAAATTACATTAAAAGTCCTACACTTGCAGCTGGAGAATGACATTTGCTTTGACTTAACTGATACTTCAAATCAACCGATTTCGAATTAACGAGCTTCACTGTACTGTTTCTTCACCAAGGGCACACAACTCACAGACAACACACAACCTTGTAACAACCAAGGGATGGCTCACTCAATTACTCACACCAAGGGTATCACGTAAGGTAGACTAGGCTCTAAAAAATTCATAAGCTAAAGGATGAACTTTCTCAGATTTTAAAATATACTATACCATTTTTAGTACAGACATGCTGAATGGCCCATACTGCCCATAGCTGGACTTGGAATGCCTCATGACAAGTTAGCAGTGGGAAGAATGGGTGAAATGAACGGTATGCAACCATCTCAACGCCTGGTGTCTCCCAATTTATCACTACTTCACCCTGCACAAGAGAGGGCACAATTCTTACATTCAGCTTGTGTGATGAAATTAAATAACATATGGGGAAGCAATTCCTCGCTGAAGATTCAGTCTTCTAGAATGTGTCACCAAAAGTAGTTCCTGATATTTCAAAGGTTCATCGGCCTTTCACCTTCGGTGATCCTGAAGATGCAGGCACTGCAATTCTTTGAAGTCCGGAACTACTTGCCCAACACAGTTAACATTCCAGATGACTGCAACTTCAGCATCACTACTGCAAGAACCTCAAATCTAAAATGCTTCTCTGCATCTTCAAATAAAAACATACATGGGAGCAATACACAGACATGAAACAATTATTTTTAGTAGTCACTGTGAAAGAGCAGAGAATGATAGTTTCTCAGTTTATCTCAATTCTTTACTGCTGTATGCACCCACAATGACAGATTGTTTCTGACAAACACATATGTTTTAGCTTGTCTCAGTCTGATTTTTCAGAATAGGGAAAAACGGAAAGAAGTAATTGTAACTTCCACATTTAGTGAATGAATTACCATTAGTACAACTTACATAGTGTCTTTTTTATTAAAATTCTGGCTACATGTTTTGACTGCATTCTACAGTCATCATCAGGCCCTTCACATGCAAAATGTAAAAGGTAAAGCTGTTAGTAACTGAGATCTCTTTTACATAATTTAAAAAGTTTGAAATAATATAAAACTGTAATTAATTATAAAAATATTTTTGAAAGTATTTTTAAAACACGTGGGCTTCGTGATTTGGTTGTCTTATTCCAGTGTGGCGATTGGTGGGTACAGATTTGTTGTAGCTGTAAAGCTCCAATACAAGTATGTAATGAAACAGCAGGTCTTGAAAATTTTATCATAATATAATAGTAACTAGTATGCTGGTGCCCAGTGACCTGGGCAGGCTAGGGACACACATTTATGTATTTACCGTGGAATCCCAGCAACCCGTGGGGGCAAGGCACACTTCATGGATACAGTTACTGTGGAAACCCCACAACCCAAGCGGGGAAGACACACCCATTTAGTTACATTTGAAACTTCGCAACTCGTGGGGGCAAGGAACACTTTATGTAAGCAGTGACTGTGGGAACCCCGTGACCCGAGTAAGGAAGGCACACACTTTTACTTAGTTACGTTTGAAAACTCGCGACCCATGGGGGCAAGGAACACTTCATGTATGCAGTTACTGCAGAAACCCTTCCAACCGGGCAGGCAAGGCACGCACATTTAAGTAGTTACTGTGGAAACCTGAAGAGCGTATATGCCTGTGTATTATAATTTCGTAGTGGTGCCTGCAGTTATCGTGAAAACCCGAATAATGTGTGTGTGTGTGTGTATGTATATTATACAGTCATATTAGTGCCCGGCAAACCTTTACATAGTTAACGTGGCAACCCCAATTGGTCATGTCTGTTACATACCATCCGCGCGTCCATCAAACTAAATTCTATGTCGTCTTTTCCTGCCATTGGTGGCAGCCCATGAAACTTCAATGTGGGAGTGTAACAGAGACTGATTATGCTACAGTGTATATAAGATGGGCTTACTGCTTGCAGAAGGCAAAAGGTTGAAGCATTTGACGGAAAAGCAACAATATAAAACCCCATACCATGACTGAAGTTTTTTTTATGGAGAAGGACCCCACAGCGGATGCTACAGACGCAACGCAACCTTAAGGCTTCTTGTGCAACCTTATGATTGAAGCTTGTTGTTGTTGTTGTTGTTGTTGTTGTTGTTGTTGTTGTTATTTTCCTGGTAATGGAGCACTGATGGAATGAAATTGACAGGGGAAGACCGAAATACTCGGGGAAACCCTGTCCCAGTGCCACTTTGTCCACCATAAATCCCACATGGACTGACCCAGGATCGAACTCGGGCCTCCACACTGGGAGGCCGGTGGCTAACCGCCTGAGCCATAGCACAACCTTATATCATAAGTTACATCAAAGAGAACATTGTTTACGAATATTTCTTCGCTATTTTGTATCTTTGAGATTAACCATTTAACCATTTAAAGACTGAGATTACGCTGAATTATATATTACAGGCTAAATTTGTACTGCGCAGTAAACACACTCCGTCTCAGTTTTAAAAATCGATCAGTTAATGCTGTATAGGAAACTAATCGTTTTTTGTTCTGAGATCCATTCAAAACATGTAAATAATGCTGAATTATATTACAGGCTCAGTCCATACTGCACAGTAAACACACCCCGACAGGGTTTTAAAAATCAATCATTTAATACTGTGTGGGGAAACAATCGCGATTTATTCTGAGATCCATGCAAAACACGTAAATAAAGCTCAATTATAGTACAGGCTCAGTCCGTACTGCGCAGTAAATACACCCAGACAGGGTTTTAAAAATCAATCATTTAATGTCGTATGGCGAAAAATCACAGTTTATTCCGAGATCCATTCAAAACACATAAATAAAGCTGTATTATATTACAGGCTCAGTCCGCACCACGCAGTAAACACACACCGATAGGGTTTTAAATTCAGTCATTTAATGCTGTATGGGGAAAGAATCGCTGTTTATTCCGAGATACATAAAAACATGTAAACAAACCCGAATCATATTACAGGCTCAGATCATACCGCGCAGAAAACACAGTTCTCTGCATTTACGTTTCTTGACATCTAATGGCAGTCTGTGGAACTCTAATGTTCTCAAAGTTGTCCTGCCATCTGGCGGTGGCCCATGGAACTCCAAGCGTCACATACCTTTGCATTACTGAATTTTTATATAGATGTGCAGTTATATAGCATGAGGGCATTAGGCATGTTATATTAGAATTCATGCATCAATTGCTACAGTATTTTGACACTGAAATGCTATAGTATGTGCAGTTATATAGCATGAAAGCATTAGGCTTGTTATATTAGAATGAGTGCATCAATTGCTACAGTACTGTGACACTGAAATGTTGTAGTGTTATGTTATGTGCAGTTGTATAGAATCACAGCATATAAATGCTGTTGCATTCCAGTATTACCACATTTAAAACACTGGAATTTCATGGTGGTGTTGTATTACCTTCATTCATGCTTGATTCCATAGACATATCAAGCACTGTAACAGCATAAATAGCATAAGAGCATAAATGTGCACTGTTACCACATTCAAAGTTTGTGATTAAACTCAAATGCATTCTCATAGGCCTGTTTATTTGCATCTCCTGACATCTAGTACCCATCTATGGAACTCTGTTCTCATAGTTCTCTTGCCATCTGGTGGCGATCCATGGAACTCCAAGCATCTTGAAGGACCTGGACCTTACTCAATTATATATTAGAAGTATTATATTATGATAAAATTTTAAGACCTACTGTTTAATTAACTGTATTGGAACTTTACAGTTACAACAAATCTATACCCACCAATCGCCACATTGAAATAAGAGAACCAAACCACTAAGTCCACGTTTTAAAAATATTTTTATAATTAATTACAGTTTTATTTTATTCTGAACTTTTAACTTACGTAAAACTGAGATCTGAGTTACTAACAATTTTACCTTTTACATTTTGTATATCCAAGGCCTGGCCATGACTGTAAAAGGCCATCGAAACATGCAGCCTGAATTATAATAAAAAATACACTATACAAGTTGTGGTGACAGTAATTCATTCACTGAATATTGATCCAATCACAATGGTATGCCTAGCATACAGTTTTTGTAACTTCCACACTTAACCACTGGACAGGATGTGACATTTCCTCTCTCAGATTCTAAAAATTACAGCATACAAAATACAGCATTTGAATTCAACAGTGGCAAAACAGTACATCACAGCACAACAAGGAACTATACACGTGACAAAAATAATAACTGGTACTTCAACACAAGTACTGTAGCAGTTCATCTGGCATAATTGAGGAACAGGGTACCAAAAGATCGATTTTGTCAACAGAGAGTATGGTGACTTATGGGCAGCAATTTTCACATAGCATATGACAAAAAAAATATATAAATAAAAAAATGAGAGAGTATTTACAGAACACTACAAACAATAAAATACACTGCACAATATTCACCACCTCCCAGGTGTTCTCGGAGCCAATATGTCATTAACTTCTTCCTCTGGGAGATCAGCAATGATCAGATGTAGAAGTAGAAATCACAACAGACTATATAGAAAAATAAGCCACTAGAGCAAACTAGCCACTAAACAAAGTGCTACATGAACAAACATTTACTGCAGTACAAAATAGTAATACTAAACTCAATGATGCATAAAAGTCAGGAATAAAATATACCCTGGTGCTGGGTACAGACGCATGGAAAGTTTTGTTAAATTCATCATTCATCCAATAATACAGCACTAGAACAAGAGTACTTCATGCACAGTGTAACATTATTTGATAGCAGCTCTGAGTATCTGCTCACTTGTGTATGCAGCATTTTGAAAACTAGAGTTTTCCTAACAGATTCCAATACTCTCAATGACAGAGATCATAAAATACACTGTGTGTGTGTGTGTGGAACGGGGGGGGGGCACTGTGCGCACTGGGGTTGTACTACCCAAACTGTTTTATTGTATCTCCATGTTAAGGCCAAGCTGGGTCATAATCTATGAGTTCAAGGCCCAAAAACAAGTGGAAGTACTACAAGTTTCCACATATAATCATACAAAATGGTGCAAACATTATTTTAAGATTATGGAATACATGATATAAAAACAATGTATGTTATGTCCTAGTAGCATGTCAGGATCATACAAGGGGTTGTTACAGAAACTGCTGCTTCTATAGTAGATTGGTCACATAATGAGCAACAAATTCAAGACAAACATCCAGTGACAATAACATATGTTAGAAGCAGCAGTTTCTGTGACAATGACTTATATGATCCTAACATATTATTATGACATACATTGTTTTAACCTTTAAAGTACAGGAGATTTAAACCCAAACACAGCCACTGGCAGCCAGGGCTCTTTTCACTTTAAATTTCCATTTCTGCACATGCTGATATTATGGATTGTATTTCATACATTTTTAAACCTAAAAGCTTCAAATAAAAGTATGCCCTTAAGAATAGAGCCATCTACCCATTCACTAAGTTTTGAAACAATCCACTTATTTTTATGCAGCTTAGTTTAGAATCCTTCTTAAATTTGTTCATTTTTATTTTAAATCCTACTTTCTGGAATAACTGATTTCAAATATCTGCTTATGTCAGTCGAGCACACTGTCCTCAAATTTGGAGCCAAATGTACATGAGTATATCATGTTGTGTAAGTCAGCAACCTGCTTATGTTTCACAGAACAGTGGCTCATCTGAGTGCTCATGAATGTATTCATATTTCTTCTTGAAATCACCAGAGGAGGGAAACACAAACAAACCATCAAACTGGTTAGGGCAATGTGGGAACACAGGCAAATTTACTTCCTTCTGCTGTAACGATTTGTATGTGACCTTTGAGTACTGTGGTTTGACATTTTATGCCTATTTTGTGCTCAACAATTGTTTGTTCAGTCAAAGTGATAAAGCATGTATGGCAGGACACTGCTTGGTCACAATGCCTGAGATGCATACACTGCTAGCCTTCTTTCATGAATGTTATTTCCCAGTGCTTTACAATGGCAATGTACTGAATATGATATAACACAACTGACAGTAGAATCTGACTTACACATGCTCATCTGAAGCACTATGAAACATTACAAAACACTATGACAGGGCAGAGTCTTTCATATACTCAGACTTCTGCATTTCAGTGACAACAACAATAAACCTGACAAAACATACGAAAAATATGACCCAGTGTGGAAAAGACAATCTCAGTGCCTCATAAATTAATGTTACAACCCCACTGAACATTAAGCAGTAAAAATTATTGTGTTCTTCAAGACCAAATCATTTTCACACAACATACACAAAAGAAACACAAAAGGTTTGGCACAAAAATTACATGCTGTGTGATCTAAGAGTCATAGACCTACATACAATATGACTGCGTATTCAGGCAAAGAGGGGAAACATGCGACCCCCTCGATGACACCTACTGATGCAAATGTAATCAGACTTACTGCAAAGACTGAAAATGTGGGCCACAAAGTGTATACAGACAACTCATCTCCAGAGTTATTTTATGATTTATGTACTAAGACAATAAAACCCTGGGGGGCTGTTACACCAAACAGAAAAGTGATGCCTAAGACTATTGGACCGAAAAAGAAACTGAAACAGGGCTACACACAGACTAGGGGGAGGAGAAATTTGACAGCCATAGTATGGAAAGACAATTGAAACGTAAATGTAGTGCAAATTTAATGCACTCAAACTCATTTAACATGTCCCCTGTTAAGTTGTTTTCCCACGTACAAAGTCAGGATACAAAAGCACTAAAGCTCTCCCATTTGATTAACATTACACATTGCCCTTTTCATACGTCCCCGCATAACAAAATTTTCCACCTAAGAAGTAACATATCTGACAACGAAAATTTTTTTACCCATTTCATACATTGTCTGTATCAAAATCTTAAACAATTTCCCCGAGTTTCCATTCATTCTGTTTCCAAAACACAGCATTCAAATGGCCTAGTCTGTTCATGTACGTTAATCTCCAAGGTCATTTCTGCCATGCAACCTCATGGTCGGTGCGGGGGTGTCGTATTCCTTCCACGATGCAGAGACTGTAGTCACTCCCCACTACTCGGTCTCTGTCATGACAACCAAAAAATTGTATCGGGCAGCTGGAAGCCAATCCTAGCTGTTCCATGATCTGCATGAGCCTGCATTTGGTAACGCTGTCATGTGGAAGCTCAATTGCTGCTTCAACTGCCCAGGACTAGGAGTAAACTAACACAGCCAATCTCATTTGAAGAAGTTTAGGTGTGCTAGCCAAAGCCATCCGGTGTTCCATCTTGCTGGGGGGACAGACACCCAAGATAAGTGGATGGTCACTTGCGACAACTTGTTTAAACATAATTTATCAGTGGTAATATAAAAGCGTCGTGGTGTAGCATGACTGTGAAAAGTCTGTGGTGACTGTGTGCAGATAAGTTACATCAGCAATTCCAGAAAATAAATTCAAGACACTGCAGAGTTTGTGAAAGTGACCGGAACTACTGACCACCCCTCATGGTCCTCCTGATAGCAAACCCTGACTGTCATTTTCCTTAGACCTCCCTTGATCATGGCAAAATCAACAATGGGCATAAAACGCAAGCCATGATCAATATCTGAAAAGCTGAACATCATAAGTAAAGTGGATGGCACTCCAAATGCTCCTTGCACCAAAACTGCTGAAGAACTAGGCATTCTTGTGACAACACTTCACACAATCATGTTAAACAGAAACAAAATTCTTAAACAGTCACTAACAGAATAACCGGACAAAAAGAAAATAAAAGCAGCAAAATATGAAACGGCGGAAGCAGGTTTTATGGAGTGATTCTGACAAAAATGGGCACTTAACAGTTTATGGACCCATTCTTAAAAGAAAGGCAGAAGAAATTACCACGAAATTTAATATTAAATTCAGACCATCCAGCGGCTGGGTAGACAGGTTTAAAAAAATGTTCTGGTCTTGTGTACAGGAAAATTTGTGGTGAGGCAAACAGTGTAAATGTAGAAGAAGTGGTAGGCTGGAAAGACACAATTCTTCTGCATCTCATGACCAAGTATTCTCCCAAGGACATCTTCAGTGCTGATGAATGTGACCTGTTCTACAATATGCTGCCTGACAAAACATACACATTCAAAGAAGCAAGCTGCAAAGGCATAAAGGTTAGTTACGAAAGGATCACTGTTCTTGTATGTGTGAACTTGGCTGGCACAGAGAAATTGCCACTCTTTGTAATAAGAAAATCAAAACAGCCACGATGTTTTAGGAGCACAAATCTCTGCCATGCACCTACCATCACAACAAGACTGCCTGGATGACATGTGAGATCTTCCAAGAATTTCTGGTGTCTCTGAACAGGAGACTGGCATCAAAGAGTAGAAAAATACTACTGTTTGTAGACCACGGTCCTGCTCACCCAAAAGATGTAAGGAAATTTAAAAATGTGCAAGTGGAGTTCTTTCCTGCAAACATGACATTAGTGTTGCAACCTATGGACCAGGGTATCATCAAGGCCCTAAAACAGAAGATCCGTAGAAGCTTTGTTCTGAGATCGCTGCAAAGACTTAACTACAATGAAGACAGGTACAAAATGTCTTTGCTTGATGCAGTATCCATGCTTGCTATGGCCTGGAATTCGGTTGGAAAAGATACTATTGCCAACTGCTTTGGGAAGGCAGGATTCATCACAAATGCGGAACCTGCAAAACAAAATGCTGATGGTGATGATGAAGTAAGCTGTGATGCGTGGCCTAACCTCCAGGAGAAACTAAATATCAGGTCCACTTTTGAAGAGTTTGTACAAGCATGGAGAGTTTGATATAGATCAAATATGTGATAATGTCAATTCCAACCCTGATGAACTTGAAATGGATGGTCCAGTGGCCTATAACTGTCCGTCTGTTCCCACATGTTCTGAGATCGTCGAGTACTTGGAAAAGTATGAATATTTTCTGTGAAGCAACACATATATACTAGAGCACGTTGTTCAAAGCCTATGGAATCTGAAGGCCTATACTACAAATGTTTTCGAAAAAAGAGCAAGACAAACCACACGTGACAAATATTTCAAGGAAAAATAAACATCTGGAATGAAATGTGAACTTGTAAATGAAAAGTCAGTGACAGTAGAGTTAGAGGTGTAAATAAAACTGCAAATGAAAGGTTACAGACAAAATGGTTTGACAGTCAGACACAGGCAAGAATGTGTTAACGACAGCTGCAGATTATACAAATTCAGCACACATATGTAATAAGTTCACAAAAAAAAATTAAAAAATAGAACTTTTCAATCCTACCCTTTTAAGAAATTTCCTGCTTAAGAAGCAAGATTTTCTTGGTATTTTCAAAAATGTCTTAACAGGGTTTTACTGTATTACACATTAGCAGATGGCCCTGGAAATGGACACAGAAGCAATTTTTTCACCTAATGGAATTTACAAATCTCATCAGTTTTATTATTCTTGCTTCTCATGGTTCAAAATTAGCACCCACCAACTATTCAGACTGACACTGCTGACAGACCTAACATAACAGATGGGAAGGGTGCCTCAAACTCAAACCACAAGACAAGAAAGCCCCATTCATCAACCAAATAAAAGACTACGCAAGACACAACAAACACTGGCCTTTGGAAAGGAAGAGAATTGGATGCCATGCATGTTCTGTTGGAAACAAAGAAATAAGAATAAAATTCAAGTGTGCAGAATGTAATATGAGGCTGTGTGCTGGCGCATGTTTTCAGGTACCTCACGCCAAACTGCATTTCTGAGGACCAACTTAACAATGAAAGGAAAAAGCAGCACATACAGACATAAGTAAATGTTTCCATTGTTCTCACTGAACTGATATCTTCAGCAGCATTTTCTTGATAAAATAACAGAAGGGGTTGTGGATTTTACAAAAGGCTTTCTGAAAGACAGACTTGTCAGAATCAGAAGGGCCTTCATATGTGCATTTGCTTAGTTGTGTCACTTCAAGGAAAAATGAAATAAAAATGGCCACTTGGAGATGTGTGTAAATAATTCACATGTACTGCAAAACTTGTTAAGTGTGTTAGTAAGAAAAATTACCCCTCATAAGTGGCTATTTTAGCTACAATTAATTTTCAGACAAACTTTTATATCTACACAAGCACTGTAGGCAAATATGGTAACAACAGCCCCATGTTTACAAATGCACAAAATTCTAGAAACATCATGATGTTTCCAGAAAGTGTTTTCCCCTTCATACTAAGCGGACATTAAATTACTGGAACAGTGTCTCCAAGTTCAGCCATTAAGGGTTAATCACAGATTCCATAATTCTGTCTTAAAATAATGCACACTTTTTTACATGGTCATATTTGCAAATGTTTGGTACTTCCACTTGTTTTACATTAAAGCTCCTATAGCCCAGGTGGGCCGGAACATGCTGGGCACAATGAAATAGTTTGGATATCCCAACCTATTGTCATAATTGGTTTGCTTTAATGATAGCCATAATGTAAACGACAAATACACAACATTACCAGATGCTTACCAACTCCTGCAACAACTCTTGCCTTGTCACTACATCAACCACCCAGGTGTCAGCACCATCACTTGCCAAATGTGCAATGATGCCTGCAGCGAAATAGCTTACATCGATATGGTCAGAGTGAAGTAGCTTCCTGCACATCATAAGACATCATAAGCAATACAAAACGGCAAAAATATTCTTACATTAAAAAATGCAGAGCTAGATGTGGTGCACTCTACCTCAGCCTGGTCATGAACTCTGGCAACATAAGACATGGTCGCAGTTGAGATACTTCTGCTATGTTATTAATGAGACCCAGCACCTTTGTTTCGACTGCACATTCATCCTGAAATGTCACCAGCACTTCCAAGAACAAGTCCATGCCTCCTTCCTCTAAAAAAACACTGCATGTTGTGGGAGATTCATCTGAAAATCAAAATTGTAACAGTTGTTTTTTGGTTAAGAAGATCTCATTTAAAGCATTTTCCTGCCTAAAACGGTAAAATGATTTCATCCCAAAAAATCCCCATAGGGACAACATACTTTACCCTATTCAAAATGTTCCTGTGTACTAAGATTTCCCATCAAAGATTCAAATTTTTAAGTTTAAGTGCCTACATCCTTCCAATGCAAACATGCTCAATAAATCACTGAATGTTGTAAACTTCATCATTTTGTACACATTGTAGAAACTTATATTTCATGGAAGATTGAAAATTTTCTGCATCAATATTATTCTTGTTATGTAATTAGTAAAACTATAAGGATGACCTCGAAAGAAATTTGTTTTTGCAAAAATTTATAGGGTGTCTATAAATTTGGTAAGTTTCTGTCAATAAGTAAGACAGGTTTGCAAAGTAATGCATCATCATTCAATGTAATTATCAATACATGCTTCAATGGAAACATGTTTCATTTTGATCCCACTGGTTGCCACACGTGGTGGGCCCATCTTAAGTCTCACTGCTGTCAAAGCAACTTCTACTTGTCCTTCTCATTCTACCCTTCCTGTTACAGGGATGCATGTTGTTGATTATGGCAGGCAGAATACTTGGGAAGTCATGGTGCACAGTGTAGCCCAGTGATGTTGGAAACACAAGGTTTCTTTCAGGGCCTTGAAGGGATATGCTCTGGCAGTTTGAATGAGATTACTGAAGAATGATCAGAACACTTAGAAACATAGGTGGAATTGTTTTGATCCAATGGCAGATTCAGTCACAACTCTTACACATTCAAAAAGATTGCCCATGCACTGTCATACAATTATTACTTACCCTTCGGCCAAGAGTGGCTGATAGTTAAAATGTGGTAAGTTCAAGCTGACTGCTAATGTTGGAGAACTTTAGTTTGCTTGATACAGGACAGTGACTGCTACCCTCAGACCTATGACCAGAACTCTCTGACCTGGCAAACTACTATTTCCCATCACATTGTCTATTTCACATTCCAAAAATTGATATAACTGTGTGATTAGTCAAGAAACAAAAAAGGGCTTCTGTCAATAGTTGACCAGTATTCCTTACAGGACACCGTATAATCCTCATTGGTTATTTTTTATTAAAACTTCGCTGGAAACAGTGGGAAACACTGGAAAAGACACAAACAGCTTTGGTTCAAAAGGTCAGTAATCAAATATATCTCTAACTTTAGTGTCCACAATTTTTCAAAGTAAATTTTTTGAATTCTCCAAACAAGATGTCCACATGGCCTGGCTTTGTAGAGTGAATGCCATAAATGTCACATTCCAACACAAACAAGTGAAGCTCGAGAAGTTATGGATTTCGTTCCACCTAGAGTGAAGCGACAGCCATAACAACAAACACCTGTACTTCCCATCACGTGAAACTTAAAATTGCAAAATCTTTCATCATTCACATACCAAGGATGCATTGTAAAGGGTTAGAAACAACTAGTCTGAACAAAGAGAACCTTTTTTAGCCTTTTAAAGCCTAGTGGTAACTTTACATACGACCAGGTTTAGGATTAAAAAATTCTACGTGGTGCCCACATTGTGTTTATGCGTTTTGTACGCATCTCAGAACAAACAGCAACTTTTGCCTTATAGAACATTAAGAGACTGGTTTTTATAACCGAAGTGGAGAGTCCTTGTATGAAACAGATATGCTTTGTCTTTAAAGGGTTAATGGATCACTTCCACACGTTTTCTTGCTTGACACGTACACATTCTTTGGTCCCTTGGAAAACTTCTTATGAAGGAACCACTTAGTCATATATTTGGCACTTTGATTATTCATTCCTTCAGTGCTTCAACAGTCTTCTCTATGCCATCCTATGGAAGAGTTCCGATTACTACAAAGGTCATTCAAATGAAAACCCGGAAAACTGGGATCGTGAGGCAGTGATTTTTGAACATGACCTGGAGCAAAGAAATACAATGAACAGTGAAGGGCACTGTCATATGCTTTTGAATCAGCTTAAACCAGCAATTTGAAGAAAACACTTTGGTTTATTGCCTTTTGATGTGTGTCTTCAGCATGAAAATGGCCAATCTCATACAGCCCATCATACTGTGAAACAGATTCAGGATTTAAAATTGGACGTGTTACCCCACCTGCCATATTCACCACATTTGGTACCCAGTGATTTTCACCTCTTTTGGCTTCTGAATGACACTGTACATGGATGTCAATTCAGATCGGATCAGAATGTAAAGGAGGCAGTGTATGACTGGCTGGCACAGCAACAAAAAGACTTCTTCTTCCAAGGAATTTATGCTTTAGTACAGTGTTTCCCAAACTTTTCTGCTGGCAGACTCCTTTTGGCTTTGAAAAATAACCAAGAATCCTCCCATCCTTGTTCACATAAATATAGAATGTCCAGGTGACAGGTATCCAAAATTAAAAATTTATATCTCAGAACTAATTTTAGATAGCTACAAATACACACCAGTCGCATAAATAACAATGCATTCCATGATGTGACCTTAAATAAAATGACTGTCGCTTGCTTTGTGAGCACAGGAACTTTCTTAATTATATATTCTAATGGTCATATGAAATAAACACATCGCCAATTAAATAAGTTCCACAAGTATTTTTAGCAAAACATCAAACTTCAAAGTAGCCACTAGAGCAACATATCCACGGATCCCCTGGGAACTGCTTGCCAATCCGTTTGGATCCACAGAGCACACTTTGGGAACCACTGTTTTAGTGACACATTTGAGGAGGTGTGCAGAGTGTGATGGGGACTACACTTAAGATTAATGCCATTATACTGTATCTACTTTGGTAATAAATCACTTTATATGATTTTTCCCTTTTCATTTAAATGACCCTTGTATACTATACACCGATCATGTAACTCTCTTATTAACATATACAGGCAAGTTTTGTTATGGTAATTACAAATGAAATATGATACACAATGTTCAACTGGAAAGTGAGAAGTTAAGAATGTGGCAAGGATACACTAGGGTTAACTTGTGGAAATAAATAAAAGGCTGATCTTTATCTACTTTCACAGTACATATTGGATAAACTGTAAAAGCAGACTAGAAAACATGGTGCAATTCTCTATTTCTGGTTGCTCCTGGTAATATCAGTCATAAATTTATAAAAAAAAACCATAACGTAAATTCACTTTGTATTTGTACAGGAGAAGAGTAAACACTAATCATGGTTTTTAAATTGCTCTTACTTCTCTGTGAATGCCTGCATGTGTGTGAATTTGTTAGAAGCACATTCTGAAGTCTTCAGATACAGCAGCATGCCTTGCTACATAAAGCCATAAATTACATATGAAAAAGGAACACTGAGTTTTCAAATGCCAAGTTTTGAAACTTTTTGTAATCAATCATGTTTCAATTTGATGGACTTTTTGTTCAAGAAAAACCAGTATTTCCACCACATGAAATCGGATAAGAACTCCGAAGTTCATATCACTGCCATATACATACTTAAGACAATTCTTGACATTTCATTAAAATTCAGGTAAGAACCAATACCGCCTTCACAGTAGCCATCAACCACTCTGGGGAGAGGGGAGGGTTAGCCAGAGAATCACATATGGTCACCGTGTTAAGAGTGAAACAACTCACCTGTCAAGTTCCACAAAGCACTAAGCGTGAACTTAATTGTGACATCTACACAGGATGTCTGCACCTTGGACTTTACAATGGACAGAAGCTTGCGCATATACACTGGTTGTGATCCAAGAAGAGATGTCTCACTTGTCGAGATTTTTGCCGCTGACAGGGAAAAACAAATTATGTAACAGGCCACTGAATTAAACATTTATATATTTTAGAGTAACAAACAAATGCACATTTTAAAATTTACATAAGAATGTGTTCTTATTGCTTCTGTTGTTTTTATTGCAATTTAAAACAATGTTAAGCCTTGCCTTTCTTCCAAAACCATCTCAAGTCATTTCCCTGAGGATACCCAATGCAGCCAGAACACATACGAGTTAATAAACGTATTTGTAATCTACAAACCGTGTACGTTATTGGTTGCATTGTCAGTTAAAACTACTATTCAGTACCATGACTTCCAATGCAGATTAATGCAAAAAGTGTTACTATGTTAAAGAATCAAGTCTTCTGTGATGTAATTCTGAGTCACTGTGCAAATCCTGATGTTTTGAACTAACTACATTCCTTTAAAACGTTGGGAACTGCTGACCCTGTGACACAGTGTCAGCTGCCAGAAGACTTCAATCTTCAGTACCAACACTGTCACAACCTTAAATCTAACAAAACTGATGAATTCACCGAAACAAATGGGACTGTGTATTGGGCATTATGTAACATATCTACAGTTTGTCATCCTAGTTGCCTCTCACCACAATGCAACAAATCTAATGGCCTACCCAACACACACTATCCAAAGCTTCCGTGAAAACCTTGGTTGTACGATCTCCAACTGGAGACACCAGCTTCCTCACAGATCCCTTTCAGCAAACACTATTCTTTCTCCCATATCTTGGTCAAGTGACCCTCCACCTAGAGCCCAGCACCTATGCCCTGTACCCCCATGGCAGCTCAGAATTAAACACTACTGTCTGCCTCACACTTATCCTGTACTTAATCTGCAGATCTTTCAGCTAAAACTGCCAAGACTTGACAGTGCAAACCAGACTTGTGACTCGTTAGAGCACTACAGCTGGGAGGTTATAGACCACCTGCCCCAGAGTCCCAAGCTCATGCCCTGTAATTTTCTTCCCTTTGGTCCCTTAAAAAGCACCTGGCTGTCAAGCGATTTGCAACAGACAGTGATGTGAAGCAAGCTGTAACCTTCTGGCTACAAGCATTTGAAACTGATTTCTTCTACGCCAGGATATAAGCTTTGGTGGAATGGTGGGACAAGCTTAAATGCCAGTCATGACTGGGCCAAGGTCTGACATGTACTCTCTGTTATGCAAGTCCACGTACACACTGAAGTCAGAATATAGCTCTTGGCATCAGACTATATGTTAACTTATTTTTTGAAACTTCTTTGTATTATGTGTACCTAAAATACAACAGAAACCACTTTTCTGCTGTCGACAGAATTTCCTTACTGTATTCTATAAACAGTTAACATGACAACTTTCAAACTTTCTTATCAGGTCACTTCAGGTCTGCATACAGGAAAAGAAACTAAAGAAAAATTAAAATATATATAGACCCCTGATTGTAATATTAAAGATACGCAAGATCATAATTTCTGTAAATATTACACTCAACGATTTGTGTGTAATTTCTCCAGTTGTTTTCATGTATACAGACCTCAAAACAACCTGATGTCACCCTTCGTCAGGAATTTAAGTCATGAACTTACCAAGAATGCTGCAAATTGCAACACTCATTCGATTCATGGAAGGATCATCGAAGGTACAAAGACAGTTCATGACCAATCGGGCACAGCGATATTTGTCAAATTCCACAGCCTGCAGTATCCTGTCACTACACAGTGTAAGCAAACTGTTCTTCTGCAGCTGCAAACATAATCTAAACTTATGTGGGCTTCCAATTCAAGACAAAACACAAGAACAAAGAAATGGCAGTCACTGCGTTTTTTGGCATTCTTTACACAGTGTAAAAATGATGATGAATGTGGACACCATGTCCATCTTGTCTTGTCTCTCCACCTGTGATCTAGGATCAGCAAGTAAAACATTTGTCAGATTTTCATAAAATCCAACAGATGAGTTCTTTACAAAAGCTTATCCAGCATACATAGGTTTCATTGAAATCGGCTCAGTGAGTCATACCATACATAAGCGCATAAATACATTTGTCTCTGCACTTTCACCATTTATCGTCCAATGTGAATGAAATTCATTACTAGAGATCCGCAATTAATGCTGTTGAACGGTTCTGAGTTTCATAACAATAGCCGTGGGGCAGGCTGTATTTTTCTTATGGGCATAAAGTAAATTACATTTATGCATGCAAATGGTGTGATCAAAGGTCTGAGACTGAATTTATTGCTCCACGACAACACTTAGCTTCTAAATAAAGTAGTTCCCTTCAAAACAGTCCCCTTGGAACTTACATGCCACCATTTGCACCATTTCGTGACATTTCATTATATCAAATTCAGCAAGTGCAAACTGTGATTTTACTTGAATCATGGTTATACCATCAAATGTCCTTCCCTTTAACACCATCCTGAGTTTTGGCAAAGAAAGAAGTCATATAACACAAGATGGTACACACAACCAATGCAGGTAAAGGGAAGCAGCTTCAGAGGTTAACAATTGAACTCACCTGGTAGTGACTTGGGAAGTTCTCCATGGCTGTGAGTGTAAGTTCTACCACTTGTTTCAGAACACTGGGATGAATTTTTTGGACCAAATCCCCCTTTGTCAGGTTATACAAACAAGCGGTGGCTGCCATCTGTATACCAAACAACCCAGGGTGTGCTTCCATTCCAGGCAGGATCAACTGTTCAACACAACATGGTTAACACTCATTTCCTTTTACATCAAGTGTTTCTGCATAAGCATTATTTAGGCTACATAGCATTCCTCAAGAAACTAGTACTCTTATAGTATACATGCCATGTCATAGTTCCAGGGCTCTGCTGCTGGTCTCTGGTCACGGAGGACCAGGATCTGACACCATTGTTAAATAACACACTCATATGGAACACACACCACAACATATTAAACCACTGAATATAGAGAATGCAGCTGGGCCAGTGTCAGTACAGTGATGATGCACAACTTAATTACTAGCAGCAGCAGCAAAAGATTATTCTCCTCTCCAAAACGTGCAGACTGGGTCTGGCACCCGCCCAGCCACTGACTCAATGGGTACTACTTCTTGCTCCTGGGGTATATCAGCCAGGGCATGAAGCTGACCAATTATCTCATCTAGTGCCAAGGTCAAGAATGGGTGGAACTATATTTCTGCTACCCCCACTTGCCTTCCTGACAACTTTACCTTTACCTTCTGTAAGAATGATACACTAGTAATTCTACACATGGCATACAATGAAGTAGTGACTGTATTTCATGGTGATATGTGGTGATGATGTACACAGCATAATCACTTTAAAATGTATGTGTACAAATCAGGCCCATAGCCAGGGGGGTTAAAGTGGGTGCACTGCACCCACTACAAATCTGGCTGCGCCCACGAGTAATTCGCAGAATATCAAAGACAAACACACTGATCAAAAGTAAGCCCTGTGAAGACAATATCACAAAGCCAGTCCATGAGAAAAGCACAGCTGGGATTGGCAGACAGCATGAGCAGCAAGCGATTGACATGTAATAGGTTCATATGTACAGAATCCAATATCATGTTACAGTACTATGGCGAAAGCATGGGTGCCCTGGTTTAAGTGCTACAGTGCATTCTTCTTTTAGGAAGCCTCATGTTTGTAATGGTACAGAAGCTTCTGCTCACACCTCGACTCTTTTATACAATGTAGCATTTGTCGGACACCTCCAGCTACAGGTTAGAAAGCAGGCACCACATGATATCATCTGGGAAGCATACTACTGTGAGATGTAAAGCTCACTCATTCTCAAAAATGCATGTATACGCAACATGTGCTGTGCAATGTTTATAGAGTAACTAACTAACTAACTAACTAACTAACTAACTAACTAACTAACTAACTAACTAACTAACTACATGGAGCAGAGGCCTTCTTGAGAAGCTAAGAGTTTCTCAGCTAGTCAAGAAATTCCCCGCATTTTATGGAACCCAAAGGTTCATTACCGCATTCACAAGAGCTGGCCACCTGTCCCTATCCTGAGCCAGCTCAATCCAGTCCATGCCCCCCATCCTACTTCTTCAAGATCCATTTTAATATTATCCCCATCTACATCTGTGTCTCCCAAGTGGTCACCTTCCCTCAGGTCTCCCCACCAAAATCCTGTACGCATCTCTCTTTTCCTCCATACGTGCTACATGCCCCACCCATCTCATTCTTCTCAATTTGATTACCCGAATAATATTTGCTGATGAGTACAATTAAGTTCGTTATGTAGTCTTCTCCACTCCTCTGTCATCTCGTCCCTCTTAAGCCCAAACATCTTCCTCAGCACCCTATTCTCGAACACCCTCAGTCTTTGTTCCTCCCTCAGTGTGAGAGACCAAGTTTCACACCCATACAAAACAAAAGGTAAAATTATAGTTCTGTATATCTTGATCTTTGTGTTTTTGGATAGCAACCTGGAAGACAAGAGATTCTGCACTGAATGATAGCAAGCATTCCCCCGCTCCGATCTGCTCTTCATTTCTTCATGAATGGAGTTTTGATTCATTAGGGTTGCTCCGAAATATCTGAATTCTTCCACCCTTTCAAAGGATTTATTATTTATCTTTATGTTGTGATTGTGTCCTGCATTCTGATTTCGAGACATGACCACATACTTAGTTTTCTCAGCATTTACTTCTAGACCAATCTCCTTACTAGCAATCACTAAATCTTCTGCGTTTTTCTTTATACCATGTATGCTTCCACCCAATATATTAACATCATCAGCATAAACCAGAAGCTGATATGTGCCATTCAATTTCAAGCCCTCCTGGTTTGCCTGCACCCTCCTAATGAAATGGCTATTGTGTGGTCCTCACAAAGGCACTTTTTACACTTATGCATACAAAATATGTACACACAGCATATGTATAATAGAGCACTATATACATATATAAACATACGCACATACATGCACCCACACTGGAAACCACTGCACCCACTGTGCTCAAGGTCTGGCCACAGACCTGGGGCAAATCTGGCCAACAAGGCCACAGGATATCAGGAGCTCCAGTACAGATACACTAATCTTCATTATCCATGCTGTGTCACATCATACTGTGTTTGCAGAAGAGCACATCTGGTCTTGTGCTGCAACCTCATATTCTTATATATCACAAACATTATACCAGTTATATCTCGATTTGTGTATTTACACAATGTAACACTGACCACCTGGGAAGGGGGACCAGGACAGGGTAAGCAAGAAAGTGACAAGGCCGCAGGCTACATGGTCCAAGGTTTGATTCCTGGAAGAGGCAAGATATTATTTCTCCAGTATGTCCCCACTGGCTCTGGCAACCCCCCCCCCCCCCCCACCCGCCCGCCCGCCGCCCCAGTCAGCCTCCTCCTGGTCAATTGGTACTGGAAATGCTTCCCCCAGGAACAAAGCAGCTGTGGCATGAGACTGACCACTCACCTCCATCTAGTGCCACGATTAAGAATGTGTGTAGCTATACCTCACGGCATGCACAGGGACAATTTTACCATCTCAAAAGTGCCTTTCCAAAATTTAAGATTACACTCCAACAGTAAAATACAATTCTGTTCATCAGTTACTGTGCGAGGCTAATTAAAATGTTGTCTTGTCACAGAATATTACCATAACTGAACACACACATGCGTGTCACATGAAAATACAGATCAAAACAGGAGGCAGGGCATCACCCTGGCAGTTCTGGCAAGACAAGCCCAAGAAAAGAGATCTGTCAAGAATCAATATGGAGATGTTAAGTGGGTTTTCTATATGACATGTTACCAAAAATTACATATGTAAATCAGAATTCTTCTTTTGAAATGGTTGGACTTTCAAAAATGATGTGTGGTTCAAAGGTTTGGAGACTTTTTGACTAACACATAAAATTTCCTAAAGCTATAACTTAAAAAAAATAAAAAATAAATTTATTTTTGTTGAGATTGAAACCTAATGTACTTGATATCAGGATCACTGGTAGCAGTTTGTTATTGGCATCTGAGGCTCCGTTCAAATGCATACCTGAATGACATCCACACGGGCATCGCCAAAGTTTGGTGTCAGTCTGAACAGATTGTACAGACATTTCTGTATGTAGACCGGTCGATGCGTGTAACGTCGAAGGGCTTCCAACAACTGACTTTCCGTGGCAATACCAGTCACCTGCCATCAGATTTCCATCAATATTATGCATTGAAGTGTCTAAACCTGTGAAGATAATTCTGAAAAACTTTCTGAATTTACCTTTTTTATGTCAACTTCCTTCACTATTAAAATATTTAGACATTATTTAAACCACTTACAAGCCTAGCAACAGTAATGTTCAAGAACATACTTATTACACACATTGATGCAAGTAACTTATATCTGATTTGACATTAAAATACTAATTAGGTGGATTGCTTTCTTCAGTAACTGTATTCAAGATGAAGTTCCCAGTCTTCTGGGATGTGACACTGTAAAAGAATTCTTCTGGGACTGCTTGACCCTGAAGATAGATGCCAATAACTAGTCCAACAACAAAGCATCATCCCAGAAGACTTGCATCTTCTGCAACAGGACTGTCAGAAGCTCAAATTTTGCATGGCAATTCATTCATTATAAAATATGTTCCTACAGTGATGCACACACATGGCATCTACATGTGACATGAAATGTGGAGCACTACTTACTGGATTAATGTTTATGAAATATGTCAACATTACAGATATCAATAACTCTGTCTACATATGATTACAAAACAAACTGAAAAATGAATGCCCTGCAAACAAGAACTTACAACAAGACTGGGGTTGTAATCTGGATGCAGAGGATTCACAAAGACTTCATCACAACATGCCTCAGAATGGATCAACCCCAAAAATTTCAGCTCTCTGTGGCACCCTAAAAAATACCTGAGATCTGGTATGCAGATTTCATATTCTCCTGAAAGAAATTCATTTGAAATTCATTACTGTCTCAATAAAATAATACTGTAATTTGACTCCAGAATCAGCAAGGTACATTTAAGAGAATAGAAGAGCTGGCTTCATTCCTGCAAGACATACGCACAGTGCCAATGTGTCTAAAAATGTTACTGACGTGAAACAAGAATGAGTAGCAAACAGAACTTATGTCACTATTCAGCATATAAATTTGAAAAGTTCTTCTGGTACACTTTGACAGAAGTAATGAAGAAAGTACAGTGGTGAAATGCCAACCGCAGCACAGTTATCTTCATTTTGAATATTTGGTCTGGCAAATCTCTTATCCTCCTAAAATTACTGGCAGACTTTGAAGCTCCTATCAATATTTACTGACAAGTTACAGCTGCCACATACAGGCAGGCAGGCAGACATGCTCCTAATTTTATTATATAAATTACTTTGACTCACCACTGTTTCAAACTCTTAAAGATGGGGTCACTGTCCACTGTCTTTATTAAAGCACACTCCTTCGAGACTTGATCTGTCTGCCTCTTAAGGTTGGGATGACTGATGGGGATCCTACTGTTCGGCCCATTCCAAAAAGCTTGCCTCTTTTCCTGGACCGTTTTATTTCTTTCTAACATGCACAACACACTAGAATTCCCATTTCTCATCCCCAGTCGAACATAGAGACCTACTCATTCCTTCCCCGTTTCTGTTTGTTAATGAAACATGCAGGTATGTTTATTGGATGGAATACATTCAGCCTGGTTCACTCACTCCACTTATAGCATAAAAAACTCATCAGAATTATTAGCCACACAGACTAACTCATTTCTGATTTTATTGCTACAATAGGCCATAATTTTTATCTTCCTTAATTTCAGTGTCCCTGCTGACATCTTCAACTTAAAAACATAATTGGAACTGTGATATGTACTACATTTCACTAAAACCAAACTTACACACTGCTGACAACATCCAGCAACTGTATGTAATTTGGTTGCAGTTTCAATTTTCTGCTCACCAGAGATGTCTAGAACAGCCAGGTGCACCAAACAACTTTTTGAGTTCAGGAACTCAGCAATATGTGTCCGTGATGGATGGGGAATCTCAAAGGGGTTAGCATTCTTCTCGTAAGACATATCCAGCACTCGAAGCTGATGCAATTCAAGGAGAACAGACACCACATTCTCACCTTCTGAAACCTGTAAAGCAAACAATTGTGTTCTTTCTTTTTGTTACAACACACACAATGTCTGTCTCTCTCCCTATATAATCCAATCTCACCTACCTAATCTACCTACCTACCTACCTACCTAACTACCTAACTCCAAACAGCAGAGTACTTCATGAGAAGCAAACAGTTCCCCAGCTAGTCAAGAAACTTCCCACATTTTAAAGAATCAAAAAATCCAATATGACGAACACAAACACCTGCAACCTGCCCCCATCCTGAGTCAGATGAATACAGTCGACATGCTGCCATTCTATTTTTTGAAGATTCATTCCAATATTATGCTCCCATCTACACTGAAGTCTTGCAAATGGTCTTCATCCTTCAGGTTTCCCCAGCAAACCTTCCAGAAACCAACCTCTGGTCTCCCAGTTGTGGAAGGAGTAACATCTATAGGTGGCTAACAGGGGCAATGCTCCACCCATGCCCAGGTGTGTGGCACTGTGCCCAGGGCTGCATGGCACTGGGGTGGCGATTGCAGCGCCACTAATGATCCCCTGACTATGAAAAATAGTGTCTTCTGGGATGTGACCACCATTTAATCCAGTACCAATTCAGGCTGTATATTCTATGACTTTTGAATGACTGCCAACAACAATATCACCCTGTAAGGTCTGAGAATCTCACAGTGGCATTACTGAGAATTCAGGTCTCCCCAGTTTTGAACAATCATGATCCCTTCATATTGAAAGGTTAAGCAGACCCTTGACGATGAAGGCATTACGATAACCATTTATCCATTAACACAGCATCATATCCCAGATGACCTGAATCATATCACCTTATTACTGGAAACACACACAGACATAAGAACATCTCATTACTGACACAGTCCCAAACCCTTTAAAGCTTGAAATTAATCTGCATTATGCCGCATTTACTCGAATGCGAGATGAGGTCTTTCCCCTAAATTTTGTGCTTAAATATGTGACGTCACCTTAAATTCACGTATCAAGCACTGAACCACACAGCACCAAAATGGATCGCTCTGAACTGGACCATGCTGAGCCAAACCAAGGCCTGCATCCCCATATCGTCATGTGTAGACAAAAGAGATAACAGGGCATGACTCAAAGTTATCTGACACAATCTTTTCTTTGACTTTGTCTATCGTATAATTTTTTAGACACACACAAATTTTCACTAGGTGGCTGTGTTTCTGTCCTCAGGCAAAGAAGTGCCTAACCTGGTGGACCCCTTAGATTGAACTATTTTCAGTCATTGGGCACTATACGGATAGTAAACTTGTTAAGATATGCACTTCAGAACACATGTAGTCCAAGGGTAGCAACAGGAAAATGGCTACTGAAAAATTAAAAATTAGCTACGAGACTCAAAGATAAATCTGGACTAATCCACAAATTAAAAACCATAAAAACATCCATGAATACAGACTCATCAGACCACAGACACAACATAAAAGTCCAGAACGCATACACAGTAAAACTAATTTAAGACACCCCCGGTTAAGAAAATTTCCCGCCTAAGAAGTCAGGATAAATAAGCACCAAAATTCTCCCATTTGATTAACATTACGTGTTGCCCTTTTAATACATCCCCGCATAAGAAAATTTCCTGCCTAAGAAGTAACAAATTTGATGATGAAACAAATTTTTTACCCATTTAATACATTTTCTGTTTTAAAATCTTAAAGAACTTCCCTGAGTTTCCGTTCGTGCCGTTTCCAAGATGCAGTGTTTTCAAATGGCGCAGTCAGTTCATATAGGTTAATCTCCATGGTCATTTCCACCACGTTTCACACAGCAGAATGATGCAACCTCACAGTCGACACCGGTGTGTCCTGCTTCTTCTGCGATACAGAGACTGTAGTCAGTCAGGCAGTCTCCACTACTCAGTCTCCCACGACAACCAAAAAATTGTATCAGGCAGCTGGAAGCTGATCCTAGCTGTTCTGTTCTGTGACCTGCACAAGCCTGCGTTTGGCAATCCTGGCATGTGGCACCTCAACTTGCCACTTCAACTGGCTGGGACTTGGAGGAAACGAAGGTAGCCAATAACACTTGAAGAAGTTCAGGTGCGTGCTAGTCGAAGTGACACTATGTTCCGGGGGACAGCGGTTTGATGTGAGATAAGTGGGTGGTCAATTGCAACAGCTTGTTTAAATGCAATTTATCGGTGGTAATATAAATGCGTCGTGGTGATGCTTGATTCTGAACCATTTGTCATGACTGTGTGCAGATCAGTTACATCAGCAATTCCAGAAAATAAATACAAGACACAGCAGAGTTAGTGACAGTGACTGGAACTACCGACCACCCTTTATGATCTACCTAAAACCGGACCTATGGAATCTGAAGATGTATGCTGCTACTGTTTTTGAAAAAAGAGCAAGATAACCCACAGCTGAAAAAATCAAGAACAAGTAAACATCTGGAACGACACGTGAACTTGTGAATCAAAAGTCAGTGGCAGTATAGGTACAGGTGTATATAAAACTGTAAATGGAAGGTTACAGACAAAATAGTTAGATGGTCAGATACAAGTGAGAATGTGTTAAGACAGCTACAAATTGTACAAATTCAGCATACATATGTAATAAGTTCACAAAAAATTTTAAAAATACAACTTTTCGGTCTTACCCTTTTAAGAAATTTCCCCCTTAAAAAGTCAGACATTCTTGGAATTTTCAATAATGTGTTAACAGGGTTTTACTGTACTTAAAATTCTTAAGGCCACTAACAACATCTGTGCAGAAAATTGTGTATCTTCTTCATGGGTTCAAATAAGTTAATAAACCAAGGAATAAGAATGTGTTATTTAGTCAATGTGGATCATAATGGCATGGCAGTGCATCTCACCAGAAGTGATTCTGAAGGGTTTCAAGAAGTGCTGTATATCCAATGCAATGGATGAGACTGGTGATGATATGTTGTAGAATGGCAGTGAAGAGGATGGTAATGTTCAAGTGAGTGTGAGGAATATGAAGGCACTGATTGTGAAGATGGAAACAGTGACACTGATTGGTAAGGGTAGATAAGATCTGACATGCTTTGTGTATCAAGTGTAACAAATTAATAGTAAAGGCAAACCATGTTAAGACATTTTTGAAAATCCCAAGAAAATCCTACTTCTTAAGCGGGAAATTTCTTAAAAGAGTATAACCGAAAAGTTCTATTTTTAAATTTTTTTGTGAACTTATTACATATGTATGCTGAATTTGTACAATTTGCAGCTGTCTTTAACACATTCTCACTTGTATCTGACCATTTAACTATTTTGTCTGTAATCTTTCATTCACAGTTTTATTTACACCTTTAACTACACTTTGACTGACTTTTCACTCACAAGTTCACATTTTGTTCCAGATGTTTACTTTTGCTTGAAATATTTGTCAAGCGTGGTTTGTCTTGCTCTTTTTTCAAAAACATTTGCAGTATACATCTTCAGATTCCATAGGCTTTGAACAACTTGCTCTAGTACATACGCATTGCTTCGCAGAAAAATGTTGATACTTTTCCAAGTTCTCCAAGGCCTCAGAACATGCGGGAACAGATGGACAGTCATAAGCCACTGGACCACCCATTTCAAGTTCATCTGGGTTGGAACTGACATTATCACATAGCTGGTCTATACTGAACTCCCCATGTGATGGAAGGGCATCATCTGCTTGCATAAACTCTTCAAAAGTAGACCTGATCCTTAGTTCCTCCTGGAGTTTAGGTCATTCAACACAGTTTACTTCGTCATCACCATCTTCATTTTGTATTGCAGGTTCTGCATTTGTGATGAATCCTGCCTTCCTAAAGCAGTTGGCAATAATATCTTTTCCAACCAAATTCCAGGCCATAGCAACCACGGATACTGCATCAAGCAAAGACATTATGTAGCTATCTTCATTGGAGTTAAGTCTTCGCAGCAATCTCAAAACAAAGCTTCTACGGAACTTCTGTTTTAGGGCCTTGATGATACTCCTGTCCATAGGTTTCAACACTGATGTCGTGATTGCAGGAAAGAACTCCACTTGCACATTTTTAAATTTCCTTATATCTTGTGGGTGAGCAGGACAGTGGTCTACAAATAGGAGTATTTCTCTATTCCTTGATGCCAGTTTCCTGTCAAGAGACACCAGAAATTCTTGGAAGATCTCACATGTCATCCAGGCAGTCTTGTTGTGATGGTAGGTGCATGGCAGAGATTTGTGCTCCTAAAACATCGTGGCTGTTTGGTTTTCTTATTACAAAGAGTGGCAATTTCTCTGTGCCAGCCAAGTTCACACATACAAGAACAGTGATCCTTTCGTAACTAACCTTTATGCCTTTGCAGCTTGCTCCTTTGAACGTGTACATTTTGTCAGGCAGCATATTGTAGAACAGGCCACATTCATCAGCACTGAAGATGTCCTTGGGAGCATACTTGGCCATGAGATGCAGAAGAATTGTGTCTTTCCAGCCTACCACTTCTTCTACATTTACACTGTTTGCCTCACCACAAATTTTCCTGTACACAAGACCAGAACATTTTTTAACCTTTTAAAGCCTAGCGGTAGCTTTACGTACCACCAGGTTTAAGATTAAAAAATTCTACGTGGTGCCCACATTGCGTTTATGTGTTTTGTACGGATCTCAGAACAAACAGCAAATTTTGCCTTATAAAACATTAAGAGACTGGTTTTTATAACCGAAGTGGAGAGTGTTTACAGCGCGGTACGCACTGAGTTCCTATATAAAACAGATACGCTTCGTCTTTAAAGGGTTAAACCTGTCTACCCAGCCGCTGGATGGTCTGAATTTAATATTAAATTTCATGGTAATTTCTTCTGCCTTTCTTTTAAGAATGGGTCCATAAACTGTTAAGTGCCCGTTTTTGTCAGAATCACTCCATAAAACCTGCTTCCACCTTTTCATATTTTGCTGCTTTTATTTTCTTTCTGTTCAGTTGTTCTGTTAGTGACTGTTTAAGAATTTTGTTTCTGTTGCACATGACTGTGTGAAGTGCTGTCACAGGAATGCCTAGTTCTTCAACAATTTTGGTACGAGGCACATTTGGAGTGCCATCCACTTTGCTTATGATGTTCAGCTCTTCAGATATTGATCATGGTTTGCTTTTTATACCCACTGTTGATGTTGCCATGATCAAGGGAGGCCTAAGGAAAATGACAGGCAGGGTTCACTATTAGGAGGACCATGACGGGTGGTCAGTAGTTCCAGTTACTTTCACTAACTCTGCAGTGTCTTGAATTTATTTTCTGGAATTGCTGATGTAACTTATCTGCACACAGTCACCACAAATGTTTCACAGTCACACAACACAACGATGCGTTTATATTACCGCCAATAAATTACGTTTAAATAAGTTGTCGCAACTGATCAGCCACTTATCTCACTTCAAACTGCTGTCCCCCAGCAACGTGTGACTTCCGCCAGCGCGCACCTAAACTTCTTCAAATGTTATTGGCTGCCTTAGTTTCCACCAAGTCCCAGGCAGTTGAAGCGGAAAAACGTTGCCAAATGCAGGCTCATGCAGGTCATGAAACAGCTAGGATCAGCTTCCGGCCACCTGATACAATTTTTTGGTTGTCATGACAAGAGACAGAGTAGTGGGGTATGACTTACTGCAGTCTCTGTATCGTGTAAGAAATACGACACCCTGCCACAGCCGTGAAGTCGCGTCATTCTGCTGTGTGAAACATGGGGGAAATGACCTTGAAGATCAACCTATGTGAACTGACCGCGCACCATCTGAATGCTGCGTTTTGGAAACAGAACGAATGGAAACTCAGGGAAATTCCTTAAGATTCTGAAACAGAAAATGTATTAAACAGGGAAAAAATTGTTTCATAGTGAACTTTGTTACTTCTTAGGCGGGAAATTTTCTTATACAGAGATGTATTAAAAGGGCACCCTTTAATGTTAATCAAATGGGAGAATTTTGGTGCTTTATTATCCTGACTTCTTAGGCGGGAAATTTTCTTAACCAAGGACGTCTTAAGAGTTTTACTGTAATATATTTTCTCTTTGCAGACATTTTATTTTTGGGAGGTCATCTTTGATTTGGATAAATACATTTTCCCTTGGCAGATGTGTTTTATTTGGCAGTGGGGTGGCATCTTAGATTAGAGTAATCTTGCATTGGGGTAAATATGGTATATGAATGTTCAGTTCACACCTCTGACAGAACACAGTCTGCTTCCATTAGAAAGATAAAATGGTGAACGCTGTATGAAGAAGTAATGGCTGTTTATTGTGAGAATTATAACAAACACATAAACGCATTGTACAGACAGAATGAATAGTGACATTGTGAGGGTCTCACAGTGGTACTGCTGAACACTGAAGTCCTCTGACATGGGACACTGTGTCACCAAATGAGTGGTTTCCAACTGTTTGAAGAATTGTTATGCCTTTGGAATGAAGAGTTCTCAGTGTTAAACCTTACTGCACATGTCCTACAAATTAGGTGTCAGAGGTTTAATGACAAAAGAAAATGCTTACTTTGAGGTTATACATGGTGAGAGACTTCAGGCGATCACGACACTTGCGCAGTGGAGTAATATCGTCTACCCTGGTATTTGAAATATCCAAACACTCAAGCTGTGGGAGATCCTCAGCAACAATCTCCAGTCCATGCCTATTGAATTCTGTACCGCTGACATTCAAGCTCTGCAAACTGCGCAGCTTAGACAGTGCTACCACAACACAGTACCTGCACAAATTTTTCCAGCTTCAGCCATACATTCAATAAACTGCACCCACAGAAACAACTGAGATAAGTCAGGATAAAAAAACACATTATTTACACAACAGAAAAATCTACAAGTTAAAATTCTGCATGAAAACTGAATGGGAGGAAAACTAGGTCCCACAGACACACTCACAACAGATGGTAAGTGGTTCCGGTACACTTGTCCCTTTGTCACTTTCTGATACAGGTCCATGCACTCAGATTCAATAATGACTGTGCAGCACATCACAAACAGAGCAAATACAGGTAACAAGAAGGCGAAGTTATACACAAACTTTCACTTCCAACTTGCTGCACAATATTTATTTACTGTTCCAAAATGCTTTGGCCACAACAAGCTGGAAGTGAGAGGTTGTGTATATTGGCCAGTTGCACAGAAAATGTACAACACTAAAGAAGGTAAAGGTGTCATTGTGCAAACCATGAATGCATACAGGACGCACAGAGGCACAGCTCCACTCATTCTTAACCTTGGCACTGGAGGGAGGTGAGTGATCAGTTTCATGCCCCAGCCAGTTTGCCCCAGGGAAGAACCTCCAACACCCACTGAACAGGAAGCTTGATGGGCCCCAGACCCAGTCTAAATGTTTTTGGACAAGAAAAAAACAGAGAAATATCTGCATGTTCTGGTACTTGATTTTCTACCTGAAATATGTTGGGTGTATTTTAATGTATCCATGGGCCACTATTACCAAATGCATCCATTTGCTTTACCTGTACTATTGTACTGACTGTAAATACAAATGGAAAATCATCATCCTTGAATGTTTTAGTTAGTGTCCAGACATGTCAGTGTGGAGTTTATGTTTCTTTATCATACCGTGTTAACCACAGCCATCACCGTCTCCTATTTGTTATAACCTCCTCAGTCCTTTTTCCCTTATTCTCTGTGAGCGAAAGACCGCTGGCTTGAGGTTTTCAGGGTTTCTTGGTAGCAGCTCAAATAATGGTCATCTTTTGCATTTTTATACCATGTGGTGTGCCTTGTTTGATCCTGCATTTCAGAAGAGTGTACTGCCCCTATCTTCAGGGTGCCTGAATTGGTTCAGGTGGCTGCTGACATGACAGCATTGGAAAAAATGTGTTGGTTTTACACCACTGTCTGTTCACCACAGTTTGTGGTAGTTACATTAAGGTTGGCAGTAACCCGAAATACTTTAGCTGTTAAACTCATAAAATTTGCTTAAATTATAACAATACGTTTATTACACAACAGGAACATGTTACAAGAACATTTAATATAGGAGTACACCCACAAGACAGCAGGTCCCAAGTCACCTTATGGTGATGTATAACAGACACACTACCTGGATCCATCCACAAAAGTACTGTGAGCCACATTAAGGGATCGCATATTCTGCAAAGTCCATTCTCCAAGGCAACCAATAAGATCATTCACGGTAACCACCATTCTTGATACCTCCAAATTTGAAATCTTGTGACCCTTCAAGACACGTAATCCTTGGATTGAAAGCTTGCCTGCATCTGGTAACTGTACGTGCCTGATGACAAAAGAGCATTCAATGAAGCAGAGGCAGCTTGAAATAGGCCATTCACTCATAAACGAAGCAGCAGTCCCATTACAGGCCTGGACAGGCCCAGAGGGTTCCAGGAGGTCAAGGCTCCCAGATTTCTTGACAATCGGCACATGAAGGTGGTAAGGTTGTCAGCCATAATGAAAGTTAAGCAAAATGCATGGAATGAATAACTTCAAAATAGTGAATTCCCAACAGGCAAGATTAGTTTACAGCTACACAAACATCAGAGAAAACTTATTTAAATCTAATGCAACTCTACTGTATGGTTCAATAAGATGTGCAGGATTAACCATCTAATGCCTACATACATACATGTTAAAACTCATGGCAATAACCTATGAAGCCTAAATACAAAACAAGCAGCAATATGGTATAGATTTAGTTAAGAACTAAAATTTGTATACAAAAAGAAAACAAAAGCATAATTAACAATTATATAAAATTCACTAGTGTAGACTGTACTAGTACTAGCACTGTGTATTCAATGATCGTGCACAATTTGAGTACCTAAACAATGAATTATCCAATCCAGTTTAAATGAAGAAAACATGCCAGCACCACAGATATTGGGATATGGAGCATTATTTTTAATACTTCTAATACCTGTAACTTTTTAATATCAATTAAAATACAGTTTGAACATTAAAACTACCTATTTATATAATGATGACTTATGTATAGTGACAGTTATCATTGTATTCTTATTACACGCTATTATATATATGTGTCTAATCTGCCAATTATCTATGACAGGTTACAGCCCAGTACCCATATCTTGAAATTGCGGGGTGAGGAAGTGGGGAAAGACAAAGAAAGAAAGAGGGAAGGGCACGGTACGAAGATGGTAGCTGCTTTATGGCAGGAGATATCAGCAAACAATACCAGTTCCAAATACACTGGCTGCTACATTAGGAGCTGGCACAGTCACTCTAATATAAGTGACAAGTGTTTTTGAACTGGTGGTATTTGCCGAGTCACATACACTGGCCAGACGAATACCTACCCCACCCTCCCCACATTCCTTGAATACCTTCCAAGTATCAAGATATGGGAACTGGACTGTACCATGTATGCTGTACACAGCAACCAAACTTATAACTCCCTGAAGACGGCCAGGATATATGGCAAAAACATGTAGGAGCTTTGTATAAAAAAATAAAAAACATTGTGCTACTAGTTGGTTGCAAATTGTGTGTACAGGGTTCTTATTTGATCCATATTGTTGGTCACTTTCTGTCAGCTTCATGATCACACTACTGCAAGCCAATCAATTGACAGACCACACCTGCAGCAACAGCAGCAGCAAAAAGTGATCAAAGAGTTGTCAGATAAAACAGTGATCCTACTCCTTTAAAATGCATTTTAATATCATCCCAACATCTACATGTAAGTCTTCCAAGTCGTCCCTTTCTTTCAGATCTTCCCCCAATTTTCCACTGCTTTGTTTGTTTCAAAGGATCTGTCCAAGTATGAGCCTGTAACATTCCAGAACACATTGACTTTTCACAGTAAGGGCATGTTAGCTTGTTGCCAAACACCCAAGCTGGAGGACCACCCCTTGATGGTTGTCCATAACTACTTATTCAATATATCCACAGCAAACCTCTGCCTCTAGAGGCCATATCAATATATTTACAATAATGATATAAATTTAACACTGCTGGTAACTACCTCAGTCTAGTGGTATTTGAATCAAATAATGTCATTGTCAAATCAGACAGTTTGCCCTTCTCACTCAGTGCTGTCAACAACTTCTCTGACAAGTCAGAATGGAAATACACTTCACTATCCTTGAATACGAGACGGCTCCCTGGGACTGCTGACAGCAAAGATGCACATGACGCAGGTTGTGACTGGTGTTGGGCATATTCTTGGTCACTGCCGGAACCTGTATTCACTGCAACTGTAAAGAAACAAAACTGATGCACAGAACATCTGCAGTAACAATTTTCAATTACTATTCCTAGTGTTCAGTATCTCATACTTCTGCATATTTGAGGTACTGAAGGATGTTCGATAGGTAAGGCTCCCCAAGTCATAAAATTTATATGAGAAGTCATTACAACATTAAATGGCAGCCCATTTATTCCAAGTAATTAGTAATATAAAAGCCCCAAGCACACTGACGTGTCTGTCCTAGCTCTTTAACTCTGGTCAAATTAATATGGAAAGAGCTGATTCATTAACTAATAAAGGGTGGTTGCACACAGTGGAGGATAAAAGCAAGTGACTCCTTGCCAAGGAGTTTCACAAAATTAAATACATTAACCCTATACTCCTCACGTATGCACGAAACACAAGGGTAGCTACATAACTGAGAATACAGCACACCAGAAATGCATAAATCCCAGGTGCCTGATAGCATGGTGACTAAAGTGGCCTAATATTTGTGGGTCCTCAGTGTGGATTTTTCTTCATGTCACCCTTTTGGTGACTAGAATTTTCTGGTAGCTCCTAGACTTTTGGAAAATCTGTGCACCTGTGCAGCGCGCTCCTGCAAATGAAAAACTAGTTCTAATTACAATTAATCTGCATGTAAGTTCTCAGGCCTTCCTGGCGGGTGTCACTCAAGTGATTACCTTTGGGTTATTACAGATCAATGACATGCTACCTCCCTCTTCAAGGTGATTGAATTAGTTTTGGTGGCTGCTGAAGTCACTGGCAAGAGAAAGTGTGCCAATTATATCAGAACACTGAAACGACTTTGGTCAATCAGAGCTACAGAAGGCGGAAGAATGGATAGGGCTTGCACATCCCTCTAATTACATTAGACAAATTTAAAAGTTGTTACTGTTTTATCAAATAATTTAATAACCTACAATTAATCAATTAATGTCATAAGCATATTTTCCTATGTGAATGTGCACAGAAGATTGGAGTCTATACCATTAAGCCTACCAGTGCAGATGGTAAACATTTCAATAAACTCCCAGCATCCACAAAACTGTTTAAAGGCACATTTCTCTTTAAATGAAACCTATGCTGATTCTTGTTAAGGGCTATTAGTACTCAGCTGAGGAGGTCCTGGGTGATTGTTTTACTCACACTGGCAGTTAATGTCTAGTATAAATCACACCTCCGTAACATCCACTATTTCTGTATTACCTGGACTTGCTAATACATGTAGATTTGCTTACATGTCCTCCTGTCCACTAACATGGTATTTTTTTTAGTTTTAATTTGTCCCCAGCATGTTCATCTCATGTAAGATGCTGCTGCTCTTTCTTAGATTCTTTACTGTTTACCTAAAAGCCAAGTATATGCTTATGTCATTTCATACACTGTTACTGATTCATCAAAAAATTTAATAACCTACAATTTTTAATACAATGTGATAATGTACATGCATCCGTTTATAATGTTATTTTGGTTACTGTATTTGTAACATGTTCTATATTAACTACATGTTGATTAATTGGACTCATAAAAAATCAAACAGCAGCAGAGAGCTTAGGATTCTAGTCTTCTGGGATGTAATGCTGTGTCAATGTGTGAGTAGTTTCTCATGTTTCAAATGAATGTAGCACCATGACCTTTTGGGTCAAGCAGTCCAAGAAGAATGCTGCTTGAACTGCTTGCCTCTGAAGATGATGGCAGTACATTCCTTCAAACCATCAGGAATTTTTCAGCCAACAACAAGCGTAACGCTCCAGAAGCCTAGCACCTTCATCAATGTGCTTGTGAGAACCTCAAATCTTGCATGGTAAAGAGCTTCTTCATACTGCCAAAATTTCTGCAGTTTTCTCACAATGAGGCATAAAAAAGAGATAAAGTCTCTACTAAACTTTACAAAATAAAGCCCCTATTTGATCATGTGAGGAAAAGATTTTTCAAGAGTTACATTCCAGGACATTGATTTCCCACTAACAACAGTCCTTGACCTGGACTTCACATACAATTTTAAACATACTGAGCTCAAACTTTATTTTATTCTTTAACAAAATACCTAACAAGTAGTGTTCACCCATCACTAGGGACCACATCAGTATCACCTAAGTCCATGGGAAATCTTCACAAACATAGACCAAGGTGGAGTACTGCACAATATAATGAGGAAAAGGTATCAGACTGTGCAATTATACTAACATTTTAAAATGCAAAATTTTACTCAACCCCCTGAAAGAGTTGCATGTGGTATTTCACATTCAACCTACATCTACTCCCCTTTAACTCGAATGCATTGGGTCTCGGTTATGAGATTCTCTTAGTCAGCCATTTAAATTTTTGTGCAAGAGTTACAAAAAATCTTGAATATTATTTAAAACAGTGCTGTAAATTATCGAATTACTTCCACCTTGTAGGAAACGACACTTTTTGCAGACCATTCTACAAAGTCAGCCGTTTATCATATTGCCTAAATATACACAATAAACTTCCATATTCTTGTCTAGTTGGAGTTTATTTTGCTGAATTTACAATTTGTTGAAAATTTCTGTTAGGGGATTTCATATTCTTATGTTAGGTATTTGGAGGGATAGCAGAATGCAACATTCAAGCTGCTATAGACCTATCTTTGTCAAGCTCAGATACGTTTCCTTCTTCTCAGTACAGACTCAGAAAACAGTACAAGACAGTCCGGAACCCAATCGGTGTACTAAGAAAATGGTAACCCATATAGGAATGCAAAGGGAGGATCAGGAAACACACAGAAACTCTCACAATTAAGATATAACTGAAGAATGTATTCCTGATTAAGATGTGTTGGAAACATGGCCATTAAAGATAGTGGACACTAAAAGCCTTGGGGTATTAGAAAGGAAAATTTTGAAAGCAATTTATGGTCCCACCAAAGAACGAGATGAGTGGCACATTCGAAACAATACGAGTTATATGACATTTACAAGGATGAGGATATAGTCACGTTCATAAAGTTGGGATGGCTGAGACAGGCAGGACATGTTATTAGCATGGAAGATACGCCTGCAAAGAGAATCGTCATTAGTAATCCAGGAGGTGCAAGGGGAAGAGGAAGACCGAAAATTAGATGGGAGAATGGAGTGGATGATGATAGCAAAGCCATCTGAATAAGGAACTGGAAGGGTGTTGCCTTGAACCGGGACACCTGGGATAAGCAACTAAGGAAGGCCTTGGCTCTTGAAGGGCTGTTCCCCCAATGATGATGATGATTCCTAATTAAGAAATTTTGAAAAAATAACATTTTCAAATAGTATAAAGGATTTCTTGATGTTTTTATCAGCATGGAAAATGTCAGTGCATAGTTCATTGTAACTCCCATCTTCCAGCTGTGGGTGCAATAACAGATGTGGAAGCCAGAGCAAATTCACAGAAAAGATAAACACCATTATTAGCAATATTAGCCTTGGCTTAGTCTAAACACTGCAAGACTCTGTGCAAGGAATGTCCATGTTGGCTTTCAACGCCACTTGTATACGGTGAGCCATAAGTCAGTTTGCACCTATCGTACACGTATCAGTATATTCCGACAGTACTTACTAAAATACATTTCTCATACTTACAAAGTTACAACAAATGTTGTAAGTGGCCCTGCACATGCTTACAGAGATGCTGCTACATGTCTTATCTTGTTTGAAAAGACATGCAACAACTCAGTCTGCAGCATGTTCCTGATGAATGCAGTATAGGTGCACACTGACTTCTGGCTCAGTTTATATATCATATCTTTGCACTGCACAACAAACCTGCAGTCAGTATGGCTGTGTCTTTGAAATGGCAGCCATGCGGCACTGAATCAACCCTTCCTCTGTTCAATGCTGGAATATATTTGGAAATCCCATCACCTTGTATCAACACACTCAGTACTTCAGCTAGCAGTAACATATGTGCCTGAACATACATACCAATGGAAAATAAAAAATACAGCATAGCCCAAGTGTCAAAACTGACTCTGGAGATCACACAGTCTCCTGTTCAATGGGTACCTTGGTTCTTTTCCAGGGGTTAAGCGGCCAGAGCAAGAAGCCAACCATTAAACTCCATTCAGTGCAGAGTTAAGAATGAGTGGAGCTATATCTCTACTCCCCTTTATGCCTTCATGGTGTGGACACAGAACGCTTTTATGGGGCTACAATTCTGCCATTCTATATTTAGGATGGTCATATGGAAATGGCTAATAAACTACATAAAGGGCCCTAGCTTCCTCAAGTACACAAGCTGCTTAAGAATGAAAACAGAGAAGAGCACCCTTCCCTAAGATAATTAACCACATGAAACTACAGATTACAACAGGAAGGCGCACTTATGTACAGCCAAAAAGATCTTCACATGGAAGTCACACTACAGTCTACAATCTAACCCAAAATATACCTGATGATATATGCTGGATCACTGGTGTAAGGTCACATAAAGCCTCCAGATTTTCACATATGAAGTCCACGCAGACTTCCTGTAGCGATCTGGGTGAATCATACATTTTGCAGAATTTTTTCCAAAGTTACAGCTGTATGTGTGCTCATACTAATCATTTCATGACTTGATATGCTTTTAGTATCATATGCTGCCTTTCTTCTGCAAAGTTAAAGAGTTCACGTACAATCATTCAAGAGTTTGCCTCAATAGTTCAGCAACAGGGCAGAAAATGGCTTCATTACTCAAAACAAAACTCACAGAATTATGACCCCCTAACTGTTTTAACAAATTCAGCAGCTGCCTGAAACATATGCACAAGCTTAATAGAAATTGCTGCCGACTAAATCTACAGTACAAAAATATGTTCCTACAATAAACCACTTCAAATACAAGTTATGTGAAAAGTAAATATCTACCTCTATAACTGTGAGAAAATACACTTCCATAGATCTAATATGCAATATACCAACAAACATGAATTTCCTGATGTGAAAAATGGCCTGCATGCACACGTACATGCGTCCATACATATGTACACGCATACATGCGTGCACATATACATACATATGTACGTACATACATACATACATACATACATACATACATACATACATACATTTCAAGGATCCACAGTTCGTCAAAATGACAGCAGATTGTGGAACATGTCATCATAAACAACTATACAAAGCAAGCAAAGAATACAGAATTATTACAGTGCAAAATACTACAAACATTTATGTGCAGTATTATGGATCATCTTTACACATAAAAACTCATATACAGACTAACAGAAATACGTATTTAAGCATCTCCTTAGTGCTACTTTAAATAGTGCCTTTTTATTATTAAGACTTGTGAGACTATGTGGTAAACTGTTGAAAACTCTGACACCAGCACAGAACATACTTTTCTGAAAACAAGGTAGGTTGGTAATTGGTCTACAAAGATGGTGCTTATTCCTTGTATTAATGCTGTGTACTGATGAATTTGAAAATTCTCTTGGTTATCAAAAAAGAAGTTCATTAACGAAAATATATATTGGCAACGAAAACGTAAAATCAGTAACTTTTTAAATAGATTTATATATGGAGTTCTGGGTCATGCACCTACCATAATACTGACAATTTTAATTTGTAAAGTACATATCATTCCACTACGGGACGAACTGCCCCCCAAAAAAATTATTCCATACTTTATGATAGAGTGAAAGTATGCGCAATACATTGATTTGAGGGTGTTAATCTGGCTGCTGGTGTGGAACATCAATGTACTGTGTAACATGCTCTAATTAACTTGGAAATAACTGGGTTGATAGCATTCTTCCACTTTTGGTGGTTATCAATTTGTAAAGCAAAAAATTTCATACTTTCTTTACAACCAATACTTAACACACAGTGTGATGAATTATTTGCTATAAATTTTATTACATTTATCTAGATTTAGGACCAACTTACTAGCAGCAAACCATTCAATCATATGCAACACAACTACGTTTGATACTGAGAACTGCGCTCTTCTGCGGTATAATGAAGTGTCGAGTGCTTATACCCCACAAGAGTGCAGTTCTGATCAGCATCACAGCAGAAGCCTGAAGTTGTGTTTGATACTGTACAAAAGTCTCCAAAACTTCTGGTAAGAATTATGACCTTGCAAACTTATGTCAGAAATTTTTCAGTCATCGCATCCAAATATAAAACGTAAACCTACATCGACTAAAGAAATAATAATAATAAAAAACAAATCTCTTAAGACAAAAAACTCACATGGATATGATGCAATTTCCACCAAGTTACTAAACATAAGTTGTCCCTTCATAAGTGCACCCTTAAATTACATACGTAATAAAACTCTCTCTACTGGCATCTTCCCCAATTGATGATACCAGCATATTATTTACTAGTTCCAACCTCACTAGTTACAGTAACGATATCCATACAGTTCTCAAATTTAAAAAGAAATGGTTTAAATGGAATTCTCTTTCATTAAATTTTAAGAAAACACACTATATTCATTTCATAACCAAGAATAACCAAACTATTAATATGAAAATTGGTTATGATAATAAATTAATCCCAGTGTTTCACATACTGAATTTCTTGGAGTAAATACTGACAGTACATTGTCCCGGAGAACTCATATAGAACAGCTGATGTCCAAACTAAGTACTACTTGTTATGTAATTGGTCCACTAAGCCACACGTCTCATACAACATGGATTATGGTTTATTATCCCCTTTTTCATGCTATTACGAATTATGGTTTAATATTTTAGGGAACTCTTCTTACAGTTGTAAAATCTTAGGAACACAAGAATGTAATCACAATTATTGTGGGATGCAGGAGCAGAGATTCTTGTCGTAATCTATTTAAGAAACTGAGAACTTTACCACTAAAGTCACCATACATATTTCCTCTACACTTATTTGTAGTTAATAATAAAGATCAATTTATAGTAAATTTGGAAATCTATTGTATAAATACCAGACAAAGTATTAACCTCTATTTACCTCTGGCAAATGTGGCTATATATGTATATCAAAAAGGAGTTTACTGTCTGGGTATTATGATCTTTAATAGTCTCCCGTCCAACCTTACAGACTTTTCTAATAACCCAAAGAAATTTGAAACAGTTTAAAAAGTTTTGTACGTACAAATTTCTTTTACTCATTAGATGAATACTTTAATGTTAATAAGGGAAAAGTAAGCAGTTATTCCTATAATTAATTCCATATCAGATTCTCTGGGTTTGGTTTAACATCTGTTAAATGTTTCTTACTATGTACAGTCAGCTACATTTATATATCTAATCGGGCATTCAATATTTTATCTTATCTTACATAACTTGTAGCAACACATTCATTGTAATCCATTTGTAATTGTAATTGTATTTGTATGTACATTTACTTCATGTGATTTTTTCTATATCCAGTAAGTTTTCCAACCTTTTTGGATCGACTTGAATATAAATAAAAGCATAAATGACCCTAGCGTCATCCACAAATACGATGCATTCTGATACAGAATTTATTCCCAGGGGAAGGTCATTTATACAAGTAAAGGCCCTTGTAAGAAATTCTGAAAACAGCTTCCCCTTCATTTTCGTAGGAAAAAGCACAAAAGCAATAACTGGATCACAAATGGAATTAAAATCTCATGTAGAAGGAAAAGAGTGCTATATTTACTTAGAGGGAATAGCAATAATCCACAGATAATAAATGATTACAATAGATATTGCTCTTTATTAAGAAACGTAATTGTGGAAGCTAAAAAAATGCATATTCATGATCAGATTCATAATTCTACAAATAAAATAATAACAGCATGGGAAATTATAAAGAACTGTACTGGCTCATCTCGTTTTATGACTCAGTTGCTAAAATTAATACTGAAACTGGTCCAATAACTACAGCTGAGGAGATAGCTAAAGCTTTTAATAATTTTGCATCAAAGCAGCCGAGAATGTAAATAATAAACACACTGATTTAAACAAAGCTATAAGTCTTCTAGTAAAGATAGACATTGATGGTATTAAGGAAATGAAATGAATTTGAATTACAGAAACTGAAGTAATAAACACAATAACTTCCTTGAAAACAAAAAAAATCATCGGGATATGATGGAATTTCTAACATAATTTTAAAACACTGTGTAAAAGCCATAAGCAAGCCTTTCACATACATATGCAATTTTTCCCTAACTTGTGGAACTTTTCCAGATAGATGCAAATATGTGTTAGTTATACCAGTATACAAAAGAGGAAATAAAGCGAACTGATCCAATTATACATGCATATCCTTATTATTGCCATTGTCAACAGTACTGGAAAAAATTATGTTTAATAGTTTAAACCAATATCTACACTCAAATAGAATAATAGCTTCTGAACAATTCAGATTTAGAAATGGAATTAATATAGAAAATGCAGTCTTTTCATTAACTAATACAATACTGACCTCATTAAATAATAAACAGCTGACAACAAGTCTTTTCTGTGACATATCAAAACCCTTTGACTATACCAGTCCCTCCATCCTATTATATAAATTAGCATATTATGGACTTTGTGGAACATATCATACATACATACATACATACATTTCATTTACATTTCATCAATCCAATATCAGCCCATCGGCTGCTGGATATGAAACATGTCATAATATCACTAATGTTAACATCAATGACAGGCACAGACAAGAAACACAAACAACAGTATCACAGTACGACATTACACACAGTACAAGCAATACAATACAATACAAAAATGCAAAAAATATATAAAAGTATAAAAGTAAAAGGTAAAAAGTAGAAAGGTAAGACAATTTCAATTTTTGCCAGTTCAAAATACACTACAACAAAGCATTTATCATCACCAAGCACTTCTAATGAATCTTCTAATTTGGGGGGGGGGGAAGGTACAAGAAGATACTGTTCAATGACTTTTTGAATTGCACCTCATCATATTGGAATTGCCTGATACATACAGGTAATTTACTAAAAACCTTTATGGCAGAATACCTAATGCCCTTGGACTACGCAAATGATTCCCTTGCCTAATATTTACACAATGTAATGCTAGATTTGTTTGAAAATATATACAAACATGGTACTGTTAATATTTTTTTGACAATAATTTAAAAATTCATCCACTGAATAAAACGCATTATGTATTAAAATTTCTTTCAGCCTTTCTACAAACATTGTTCCATCCTCTAGTAAATCAACTAAAAACTTTGGTAAACTATTAAAGATTTTAACACTCATATAATGTACTCCTTTTTGCCTTATTGATAAGCGTGATTGAAGTACATGAAGATTTCCTCTATTCCTCGTTAGCTTATTATGAACTGTACAACTAAAGGTAAAGAGCTCCAAGTTGTTCTTCACAAAAGTCATCAATGATAATATATACTGTGATGCCAGAGTTAAAATATTTAATTCTTTAAAAACTGGCCTGCATGAATTTCTGTGATTTATTCCCACCATTATTCTTAAAGTCCTTTTTTGTAAAAGGAAAACTTTCTTAGCTTCTGCTGAGTTACCCCAAAAAATAATCCCATACTTCATGATTGAGTGAAAGTATGCAAGGTATATCATCCTCAGTGTTTCAATATTACTACAAGACTGCATATTTCTGATTGCAAAGCATGCATTACCAAGTTTAGGTAATATTTGTTCAACATGCGCTTTCCAGTTCATAAGCTTATCAATTTCTATTCCCAAAAATTTAATATTCTTTACATCTTGCAAGTGCTGATTTTTGCACTGTAATTGGAATAACATGTTATTTTGAGAAGTAGTTTCAAATTTTAAGATTTTAGTTTTTGTTACGTTTAAAGAGAGTCCATTATTCGCAAACCAATATTTTAGCGTATTCAAGGCCTTGACAGATTTTACTTGAAGCTCATGTGTGTTATTGCCAGATATTAACACACTTGTGTCATCCGCATATAATGTTATTTTATAGTCAGTATTCATTCCCAATGGTAAATCATTAATATACATTAAGAACAGCAAGGGACCCAATACAGAGCCCTGAGGCACTCCATATTTCACAATATCCCAACCTGAATATACTCTTCCTTTCTGACTATGACATACCTCAACTCTTTGTTTCCTCTGTTCAAGGTAGGACTTGAACCACCTTAATATTTCTCGACGAACACCATAGACGACCAATTTATCCAACAGAATATCATGAATCACACAGTCAAATGCTTTTGTTAGATCACAAAATATGCCTAGTATTTGACTATGTTCGTCCAAGGTTTTTAGAATGTGATTAGTTACAGTATAAGTCACCATTTCCGTATTGCGATCCTTCCTAAAACCATACTGTTCAGGCGCAATTATATTATTTACTTGTACATGTTGGTATAACCTGGCATACATTACTCTTTCAAAAATTTTTGAGAAGGTTGTTAACAAGGACATTGGTCTGTAGTTTGAAATGTCAGTTCTCTCTCCCATTTTGTATATAGGTCGCACTAAAGCATATTTCCATCTTTCAGGATATATACTCTGTTTGAAAGACTCATTAATGATATGACTAAGTGGTTTGCTTATTACATCCATGCAGTTTTTTAATATTCTACTTGAAATACCATCATAACCTGTGGAATTTTTTGTTTTTAGTGTTTTAATAATATACTTTATTTCAGACTCAGTTGTGGGTATTAACCTCATCTCTGTTATATTATCAGCCTTAAATGAGTCTAACAGTCTAATCGCTTTATTTTTAGCAGACCCTACAGTAGTTAATATCTCGGTTATGGTTGTAAAATATTCATTAAACGCATTTACTGTTTCATTAGGATTATTTATTTCATTATTTCCTAATTGAATTTGTGGTATATTATCCATTCCTTGATTTTTTGCAATTTGTTTTTTGATTATCTTCCATGTTGTTTGTATTTTATTCTCTGATTTACTTATCAATTTATGATAGTATAATTTCTTAGCTTCTGGTTCAAATCTTATGTAACAAACAGACAGCAGAAAGTGATTATCTCAACTTCTGGAGAAAATAGTTCTTCCTACTGGGGAACTAACTGATGGAGTATCCCATGGCTCGGTTCTGAGACTTGCTGTTTCTAATCTACATAAATGACCTTCCACATAAAATACATTACACTGCAAAACCTGTTATTTATGCAGATGATACCAGTATATTAATTAATGCTACAGACATCACAGAACTACAAATTGAAATCAATGACCGTATACATCACATATACAAACGGTTTTCAATTAACGAATTAACTTTACAGTTTGATAAGACAAACATAATAAAGTCTAGCTCCAAAAAAAGTAAAGAGATACATAACCACTTCAGTTATCACAATTCAGTCATAATAGAATCTCACAATATAAAATTTTTAGGTTTGGAGTTAGATAAGTTTTTAAATTGGGAAAAAACATATTGACAAACTCTTATCAAAATTACGCAGGGTATGTTTCGTCATCAGAACAATGTCTTCCTACAGCAACATATCCATTCTTAAAATGATATATTTTGCTCATTTTATTCACTATTAGAATACGGTATTGTATTTTGGGGTAATTCTAGTGGCAAAACTTAGTGTTTAAACTACAGACAAGGATATTCAGATTAATTACTGGGTCAAATGCTAGAACTTCTTGTGGACCTTTACTCCCAAGACTAGGAACAATGACTTTGTTTTCTCAAGACATATTTTCTCTGATGAGATTCTTATCTCACAATCTGGAGGTTTATACATTTAATTCTACTATTCATAATTACAATACACAAAATAGAACACAGTTACATAAACCATCAGCTGCATTAACTATATAACAGAAAGGGCTGTATTATGAAAGCTTAAAAACCTACACCAAATTACCATATGATATTGCTGAACTGATTTTACACGAAAAAAATTCATGGCAAAATTTAAAAAATACTTGACAGCAAAAGCCTTTTATTCAACAGATGAATACATGAATGATCGATCAGATGGATGACATGAGTGCTGGTGGGTTTTATATAGTATACACACCAATACGGTTAAATTGTTTTTAATACATAAAACTGCATATTTTAATTATGATCTTATCATTACGTGTACAGGTCAACAGCATTATATACGAACTTGGTTAAATTGTTTTATAATAAGTAAAATTTCATCTTAACTATGCTTTTATTAATATGTGTAAAGGTTTTAACCCTTGAAAGTAATGCTTCTTATTATAGAATATTTGTATTCAGTTTGCAGTAGTTTTATGCAAATCTTATAAGGTTATAACCACACATGTGTGTATTATTGCTGATAAATCCTTGTTAAATGTGTTTTTCCTTGACTTCTGATTGTTTCAGTTAATTGTTTTGTGGTAAATCAAATGTATCCAGTCAAATAGTTAAGTGTATTCGCACAATGCTTAATAAGGGAGTAAAAGCACCCATACAACTAGCCTGGAGAGCAGAATGTGATGTGGCTGTTAATAATCCAGTTGGGACCAGCTTAACTTGTATATCAATAGCACTACATGTAAACACTGTTGACAAACGTATTAGAAGAAAGCCAATAACTAGGAGTACAGATTTTTTATGGGAGGATTGACTCAGGGTTTGAATATAAACAAAAACCCTGATTTTTTATCTAGATCCTATGAGAAAGTGAGTAAAACACATACTAATAATTATGATGATGAATGTCACAAATTTAATACCAATATTTTAACACATGGAAATAATGACCGGTTTATGACTGTCAACACAAACAATCCCTTAATGGTATGCAATCAAAATATAAGACGCCTACGAGGTAAAACAGAGGAATTTCTGAGCTCCTTACTATTTGATCCCGCACACATAATTTGCCTGACAGGACATCACCTTGTAGATCTTGAAATGGATAGCATATTGATTGATAACTATGTACTATGAGCTAAATATTGTAGGAAAATCCACAAAAATGGGGGAGTATGTATATTTATTCATGACTCGATTAAATTCAGTGACGTATCAGTAGTAAAAATTGTGTAGAGATGGACATTGAAGCATGTGCAATTAAATTAATTTCAACCAACATCACAATTACTGTGCTAGCAGTTTATAATCACCTTCCGGGAACTTTGATAAATATCTAGAGAAACTGCATAATATTTTGAATACTTCACACAATAATAAATCAGAATTTATTATTTGTGGAGATGTGAATGTTAACTACTTAGAAAATTGTGACAGAAGACAGCAGCTCGACACGCTTTTAAGTACATATAACTTAATAGGCACGGTTAATTTCCCTACATGAATTGTAAATGGTTCAAGTACCGCAATTGGTAATATATAAATCCATAGGTCACGGAATTACATCATCAAACCGTTAATAAACAGGCTCTCAGATCATGATGCCCAGATGATATTAACCTTTTAAAGCCTAGCAGTAACTTTACGTACCACCAGGTTTAACATTAAAAAATTCTACGTGGTGCCCACATTGCGTTTATGTGTTTTGTATGGATCTCAGAAGAAACAGCAACTTTTGCCTTATAAAACATTAAGAGATTGGTTTTATAACCGAAGTGGAGAGTGTTTACAGCGCGGTACACACAGAGTCCTTATACAAAACAGACACGCTTCGTCTTTAAAGGGTTAATCAGTCACATAATGTCGCCCAGTCATGTATGCAGTCCTCGATATGTCAGGAATTACAGCAATTATAACATATCTAAAGTCCAAGAGCCGTTAAGTTACGAACGTTGGGATGATGTCTTTGTAAGTGATGATGCAAATACCACATTCAATGCTTTTCTTAACACATACTTAAAAATCTTTCAATCTTGTTTTATTAAGAAAAAAGTTACCCCCAAACCAAATCATAATCCATGGATAACCAGTGGAATAAACTTCCTGCAAAAAAAAGGGAGCTTTACCTAAAACTTAGGCAAGATAACGACCCAAATCTTAAGCTGTACTACAAGAAATACTGTAAAATACTTGCTACAGTTATCAAAGAAGGAAAGAAATTATATTATGATAATGCAATTTTGAAATCTAAAAATAAAATAAAAACTACATGGTCAATTGTTAAAAAAGAAACTGGAAACAAAAATTACAAAAATGATGTCCAATTACTAAAAATCAGTAATACTATGATAAAGGATAAGGTGCACATTACCAATATATTTAATGCATATTTTTCCTCAGTAGCACGAACAATTATAGGAGACGTTAATAAGGATAATAATGAACCCACAATCAACACTAACCCATTAAACTACCTACATAACAGTTTTAACTCCTCTTTTGAAAATATTAAAAGGCACTACACCTCAACCACAGAGATTAGGAAAATAATTAAATCCTTAAAGACCAAATCCTCTTGTGGATATGATGAAATTTCTGCAAAAGTATTAAAAGTTAGTATGCCTTATATCATATCGCTGCTTACTTATATTTGTAATACATCTTTAGCCCGGGGTATTTTTCCTGACAGATTGAAGTTTGCCATGGTCAAACCAATATTAAAAAATGGTGCTAGATATGATCCATCCAATTACAGGCCTATATTTTTGCTATCTTCATTTTCCAAAGTATTCGAAAGGCTTATATATATAAAACTGTATGAACATATAAATATAAACAATATCTTGGACATTAATCAGTATCGCTTTTGGCAAAACTCATCTACAGAAAAAGTATCTTTCAAACTAAGAGATGAAATATTAAAATCAATGAATAATAAACATTTAGTTGGAGGAATATTTTGTGATTTGAAAAAAGCATTTGACTGTGTCAGTCATGATATATGTATTAAAAAACTGGAATTCTATGGAATCACTGGTAAACTTAATGCCTTAATCAAATCCTGTTTTAAAGGAAGGTACCAAAAAGTTATGCTTGACAATAATAGCATCTCATCTAAGTGGATGGAGATAAAATTTGGGGTGCCCCAAGGATCAATCCTTGGTCTGCTTTTTTTCCTTCTTTACATAAATGATATAACCAAAGTATCTATTAACCTTTTAGAGCCTAGCGGTAACTTTACATACCACCAGGTTTAACATTAAAAAATTCTACGTGGTGCACACATTACGTTTATGTGTTTTGTACGGATCTCAGAACAAACAGCAACTTTTGCCTTAAAAACATTAAGAGACTGGTCTTTATAACCAAAGTGGAGAATGTTTACAGCGCGGTACGCACTGAGTCCTGTATAAAACAGATAGGCTTCGTCTTTAAAGGGTTAATGGAGCAAAAATCTTCTTATACACTGATGACACAAGTATAATTATGACTAATCCTGATTATAATGGCTACAAATTAGCAATGAATAAAATATTCCACGAGGTCACTAAATGGTTCAAAATCAACCGGCTATCATTAAATCTAAAGAAAAACCCATTATTTACAGTTTAAAACAATGCCCCAGATTATTCAGATTTGGATATTGGTCTTAGTCACACATAAATATCCAACGCTAATTGTACCAAATTTTGGGCTTACTTATTGATAACAAGCTATCTTGGAAAAATCATGTAGACTATCTTACAACCAAATTAAGTGCATCATGTTTCATAATGAGAATTATTAAACCCATAATGTATCAAAGTACCCTGAGGATGATATATTTTTCTTATATACACTCGATTATGACTTATGGAATTATCTCTTAGGGCAATTCACCATATAGTATAAAAATTTTTACACTCCAAAAATAGGTAATAAGAATTATTACAGGTTCAAAGAAAAGAGATTCATGTAGGGAATTATTCAAGGAACTGAAAATACTGCCTGTGCTCTCAATATATAGTTTCTCTGATGCTCTATGTTGTAAATAATAGACGTTTACAAAAAATTCCGAAATTCACAAATATTGTTACCACACAAAATAATAGCTTACACCCCCAGTTACCTCTTTAACCAAAGTTCAAACGGGAGCTTACTTTTCAGACATAAAGATATATAATCACTTACCAACAAAAATTAAAGAATTATCTAATGATCAAAAACCTTTTAGGTCTGTCTTAAAGAGACTTTTGTATTCAAATTCATTTTATTCAATGGAAGAATATTTTAGTTATAAATGTAATTTGTACTCTTAATTAAATAACGCATATACTATTTTATACTCTTTTAACCTCTTTAATTATTCATATTCAAATGCTTTTACGTTTCACTAAGCATTATAATCTTCACATTCATGAATGTTATATGACATGCTGTATTATCACAGTTGTTTAAGATAAGACTGACGGTAACCACATCCAGTGGAATGTAATTCTCATCGGATTTATGGTGGACTAATAAATGAATGAATGAAAGTACGATGTGCTTTACATCATCGGGCCTGTGAGCTCTTCTGATTTAAGAAAGTGATATAGATATGTAAGTATATATGTAGGACTGACGCTTGGGGAATTCCACGTCTTCATTTACACCAGTCAGAAAAACTTTTAAGTGAAGATGAACACAATACCCACCCTGCCTCAGTAATACGCATTTTAAGCGTATACACTTACTACCCAACCATTTATAGCTGCCATGTTGGTTCTGGCAACCTAGATGTAACTTGCAATTCCTGTAATTCCTTTTAACCATGGATCAAGGGTCCTAACGAGACGCTAGATGTTGGAACTACGCAAAGGGATCCGTGAAAGGAAATGTCAGGAGCTGTGATATGATGAATAACAATTACCAGCACGTAGCCAAATGAAACCACATGGAAACACTTGCAGTTGTTTGGATACGCAACACATGTACTTCAGGCGCTTGAGAGAAGAAGGCTCTCCATTAGGATACATAACAGCAGTTCCGCCTGCCTGTCTACCGTAACTGACGATAGCAAGGTGGCGACTGTTTGTCCTCTTTACCGTTTGTAGCGCTGCTATATTTCTCCCTGCGCTACCCTACCACCTTTACAAACCCATGACTACGGACACGACAGTCGCTAGCGCTGGCTAGTGCTAGCGTCATTTGTGTCCGCGCACGTACGGTCGTATGCGGTGGAGGAATGACTTCACAACATTCACAGCTCCGTTCGAGACGGATGTACGTTTGCCGCGATACGGTAGTGCTCGTGACAGGGCTCTGTTCTTTCAGTAAGTGTGTGCATCCGTGCTAAAGGAATAGCGTCTCATACGATCGCGTATAAGTCATATTGCTCGCGAGCACCTTCACCACTAGGAAGCAATCGGTGCTCGAGGTTAATCCGTACTGTTTAAATATCCATGCCATTCGAAAAGCACGGATTAACAATGTGGTCACGGTGCCTTACCACATTGTAACGGTGATTTCGCCATGCCATAATCTGATCCGTGGCGTTGACGTTGTTATTTCTACATGTCTGGGTGTTGTGTTAATGGACGCTGTTATTTAATAAGGCGGTTATGTGCCCATGTGACGTTGAAGCGCAGTAGTGACGTATTTGTTATATATAGCTAAAGGCAGCGAAAATGATGGTATTTCCCACTGGAATACGAAGTCCAATATGTCATCACAGGGTTGTAACCTTCAAAAATAATGTGAAAAACCAAAAATATATTTGTGTTCATTTCCTGTTACTGAAATGATAGTGATACAGACGTGAAATGAAGATAAAGCATATGGGGGATACATTCACGAAGATACTGTTAACAGAAGATCTTGCTTTTGTGAGATGCGATGCTGTGTCTTCGGGTGACTAAGTAGTTTCTATTGTTTGGAAGGCACTGTGATCCTTTCGAATGCTGAAAAGTGCTTGAAGACTTGAATCTTCAGCAACACTGTTGTGAGATTCCAAAGTCTGGTAAATTCATCAGTGTTGACCCACAAATTAACACCGAAGTGCCAGAGTGAAGATGAACCTTTCGCAGTGGGATGTCAAGTCACAAACCATGATGAATACTAACTTCACGTAATACTAACATTAGGATGGAAACAATATATTGCAACTTTGTCATGAATTATGTTGTGTGCCTCTTTGATACAGTAATGAAAGACTAATTTGTCAAACCCCCCCCCCCCCCCCACATGGATGTTTCATCCAGCATGTGTATTTTGTCAGTGATGATGATGAAGAATATTTATATGGATAGTTACCACTGGTCAAGGCCGACTTTAGTTTGGAAAACATGTTGGTCACTTGGCTCAGAAATAACATGTGGTAGGCATGCTGTTAGTTGGTATCATCCACTTGGTGAACTTTGTTCATCGTCTCTTGTTCAAAGATAACAAATTAAGAGAACACATTCTGGGGGCAGATTCCGTCCTTATCCTTAGGCTATAAAATAAGGTTAGTGTACAATTTGTTGTCTCTCTGAAGGTGACCTAGAAGGGTCAGAACGTGTAGTAGAGTGAATGAACATAAATAGTGAGCATTAAAGCATAGTGTGCATTTGGTTGGTGTTTTGTTGTTTTAAGGTTAGACCTATTTGTTCGGGCTCCAGAGGCAGAGCTGCTCACAAGCTCTGGGCCATAAAGTGGGTGATGCTAAATATAATGCACCACCATTACATTTGGTGTTACTAGTTTTTTAAATTGCAGTAATGAAAATCATACAGGAATGGCATTTATAATAATAATGATGCAATTTTTTGGTAAATTTCGTAGTTTGTATTCTGAATGTACCTGCCCAGCTATTCATGATTTTCCTTAAAATGGGACATAACCATCACCTTGGTATCCCACTAAATTACATGCCAGGAACAGTTTCTGTTAGTGGGGTGTGTTTATAGACATCTCAGGTGAAGAGCTCTAACTCGGATAGGAAGCATTTCTGAACCCACGTTCATATAAAATGTATGTGGGACCTAATCCCCAAGTTTTGGTAGCTGCTACAACTTTTATGAGAAATGTGTAAACATATTTATTGTTTCCCTCCATGCCTATACTTCATGTGACTCCACGGGCAGCAACATGAATATTTTAAATGAAAAAGATAGATTTAATGCACTCAGTTTTTAAAGGATTGAGAAAAAACAGGAAATTCAATAAATAATTGCGATTTTTTTAAAGTTCATTATTTTTGTTAGGGTTTGCTGTTGTGATTACCCTTCCCAGGTGCGAAAAACCTAGCTATGCCATTCCATGATACATCATTTAACCATCACTACACTATACACATTTTAATTGGTCACCATGTTTGACTTTCATTTCATAGAAACATGACATTAACAAAAGTTGACATAATTTTAAGAGCTGTGTCATCATACAGATCTTCCAAGCTGACAGTGCACGTGCAGAAGTAAAAATTAAGTTGTGATACACATATAATAAAGAATGACGTTTGAGGGTTCCAACTCAAGTAGCAATGACAATGACCAACCAGCATTTGCAATTCAATCCAGCCACTGGTGGGCTGCTGAAGATACAGTCATATGGTCCACACTATGAACGACAGCATGGCAACAGCTGTACTGCGGCTTGTGCAGTTACTCACTGCAGAGGCCCACGTTAAATCCTGCGCCAATCCAAGGAGGATTTGTGATGGACAGTGGCACTGGGACCGGGTCTTCTCCAAGTACCTTGGTTTTCCCATTACTACCCTTCAACCAGTGCTCCATATTCATATTTCATTCATCCACTCCCAACACTATGTAATCTTAGCAAATGACAGTGTTATTTATTAACACACAATGTGATTAACAAACTGGGAACCTCAGTACACTACTGCTGATTTAGCTGCAAATGATTTCATTCATGCAGTGCTGACAGTCACTGGTGGACGGCACAAATATTGGTAGCACAATAAGAGAATCAAGATGTTACTTAGTCAGTTGGGTGACTGAAGTGAATTCAAATGGACAGCAGTAAAAGGTTCTGTGTGCAGTACCTCAAAAAAACATTCTCTTAAAGGTGTAGCCCCTGACCCCAGTTGGAAATTCGGAACACATTCATAAGATTGAAGAAAATGAAATACAGACAACAGGAGAGTTTTTCCCCTTGTCGTAAGTATAATGTAATTACCATATATAATTTGTAATGTTTACATTACATTAAAAGTATCACACAACAAAAGGGACATACTACTTGTCTTATTTGAAATTTTTATTTGGCTTGGCAATGTATAGCTTAGTATAACAAAATATGAAACTGTCTTCATATTATGTTCAAACATACACACAAAATTAAGGAGCCAGCACTCAGGGTTTTCAAATTACCAGACATTCAAGGCAAAGGGTTTTAATATGCAGTAAACATGGCAATTTATCACAAAATGATATAACAAAAAGTAACTCCCAAATAAAAACTTCACATTTTCTTAAGTGTCTGCGGTATAACTTCCACACTTTTTTTAAAAACAAAATCTGTTGATAGTTGCCTGACTGTAAGATGGAACAGGTCCAGTGAGCTAAGTAGGACACCTCTGCCAGCACCACATAGTCTCTAATAATATCCAATACTGCAGTATCTGGTAAGGAGCAGAAAATACCACCATGACAGATAAATGTAGAAAAACCAAAAAGTAAGAAATAACTTAAAATGTTTACTGTTTGGCCTGCAATTCTTATCAATAATCTCTTTTTTCCTCTTGTATGACAAACCTGTTATAATTACCATCAGGATATGTTTAGCAATGTAAATAAGTCTGCATCAAGATGAAGTAAAATGTCATGTTACACAGCTCATCTTATGAATTCCCTTTATTGTGCCTGGAAATTTTACACATAACCTTTAAAAGTTATGTTTAACAGCACACTGAACTCTCAATTCCAACAACCGCACGGAAAAAAGTAACATGACCTTAACATTAGGGCAGAAATCGGAATGTTCTAATGGCCACAGAAAAAGTAATCATTGTGGTAAGTTTGGAAGAGCACTTTGTACAAAAATCATTTGAAATATGTTTACACTTTACTAATAGAGAATTAGGAAGTTGTTTTTTTAAGTATCTGAAATATCTCACCTTCAGTGACTAATGTGGTGAGAGTACATTTTCCTTCATCATCATCATCATCATCATCATCATCAGTGCCAGCGAATGTCACTAACAGATACAATTATGCAGATATACACTGGATGACTTCTACTTACAACATAATAATTAGACAAGCACACCATTGACAAAATGTCTACTGCTTTGTTTAATGTGTAGTCATAAAGCCATTCATTGTAAATAAAGCACTATTAAACAATCATACCTGCCATAAAACCCACTGCAGCAAATCAATATATAAATTCCTTAAAATAAGAATCATTCAGAACAGTATAACTTTGGGATAATTATACCTAAAATTATTTAAATGTTAAATTAAATTCAGTGTAAGTAAGGAACACAATGAACACAGGAGTGCTTCTTCCTTACAATAACTTGACAGTAAGATAAGAACAAGGCAGCTACATAAAACCGTCACAACATGCCTTCTTCCAAAGTGTCTTCTGTCAAAATTACAAAATACCATTCAGCCCAGCAGTCTTAATTCTGCTCCATCAAAATTCCTTGTGCTATCTCTAAAATGTTTCATCTTAATGGAATAAGCACACACACAAATATTCACACAGTTTCAGGCACTGGAGCTGCTTTTGTAAATGACCAGACACAATTATCTTTATCGGTTTCATTTCTTTGCCAACTCATTTGACAGCCAGTCCAAACCTTCATACAAGCCATGCCCCTGGGTAGCACAAGTAGCCTGAATGTACCACTGAAATGAAATTAAAACTGCATCAGTGGATTAGTGGTTCTGTCTCAACCAATTATGGACAGCCAGTCATTTTATCACATCCAATTACGAACAGGAAGTTATGGTATGATTAATTCTTGTGTTCACCAACTTTGCATTTCCAAAAGCATTAACAGATTTGTAGAAACATTTGAAAAATTAGAGTATGTAAGTGTCTCCAACTTACAACACCTAACAGCTTCATTATGAAACAGTTACGTTGGTTGCAGGTTGTACAGTTCAACCATCAAACTTATTTCTTAACATTGATCAAGTACAAAATGACTAAATTTAGCCATTCTCACAGTAAAAGGGATGTACTAGGTATGTTATAATGAAGGCTGTACATTTTATGAAGCAGCTGGTATGGGTCAGGATGCAATGGGTGATGAATTAAAAAAACCCAAAAACTGAAAATCTTCACACATAAAATCAAATCAAAGAGTGAACTACTTTAAACCATTATGTATTATTTCAACACAACAGATATACAGGAATCTCACAGACTTAGATCCACTGTGTATTTAACATGGTACTGAAAAATACACGAGTTATTATAGTAATACGTATCCATATAAAAAAATACAAACTAGGTACTGATATCCCCCCGAAGGTATCCCTACTTTGACGTAGTGGTGGGGCTTCAGTGGTCACATGATCCCGAGAACTATGCTGGTGGTAGCGTGTGCTACTGGTAGGGCCTCCCATGCCAGACAGGTTAAGGGTGATGACCCAGAAAAAAAGGGATACCCTGGTCCTCCATGTTGGGGGCTTGGCGTGGGGCTAACAAGCCCACACAGTAAAAAATTTATTGTTATGAAAGTTGGGCAAAGAGAAGAGCTGGATAGATTTAATGATGATGAACGGAAACAGAAAAGGACTAAAGACACGAATATAACCCTAGCTACATGGAATGTACAAACCATGTTGAAACCTGGAAGAATGAAAAATTATGGAAGAAATAAGCAAAGTGAAAGTGGACGTAGTGGCTCTGCAGGAAACCCGTTGGCAAGGACAAGGAAGAATTGATAAGGACTTCTCTCTTTTCTACAGTGGACCCAAAGAAAGAAGGGGTAGATATGGGGCAGGATTTATTATAAACGCAAAAATGAGGAAAAGTTTCCTTTCTTTCGAGCCGCTTAGTGACAGACTGTGCAAATTAAGATTATGAGGAAAACTCAGGAATAAAACTCTTATATCAGTATATGCCCCAACTGAGGATAGCCCTGACATAATAAAGGATGATTTTTATGATCAATTAAGTCAGGAATGTGAAAAGGCCCACAGATATGACATCCTGATATTGGGGGACTTAAATGCGAAAATTGGTAGAGAAAATGTTATAGCAACAGTAGCATGGAAATACACTCTACACGAAGTGACAAGCGAAAATGGGAAAAGATCGGAACAGCTTGCAGCCAGAAATAATATTATTATTAAAAGTACCTGCTTCGAACATAAAGTGATACATAAAGGAACATGGATGTGCCCCAGAACTGATGTAGTCAATCAAATTGACCATGTAATTATAGATAAGAGACATGCATCAAGTATTATGGGCATGCAGTCGCGCTGCGGGCCAAATTGCGATTCCGACCGTTTCCTGGTAAAGGTAACGTTAAGGGAAAGACTACCCAATGCACTTAAAAACCAAGGAAGAAAAAGACGGAGATGGAATACAGACAAACTGAAAAACAAAGATCATCTTAATTTGTACCAGCAAAAAATAAATGAGAAATTGGAGGACATAGATGAGATACAAGATATCCAGACAGAATGGAATAAAATTAAAAACGTAATAGTGGAGGCAGCGACGGAATCACTAGGCGAGAAGAAAGCAAAAAGAAATGAAGAATGCAGAGCGGCTATTCAAGAAAAGAATACCATGAGAATAGTCATCTTACAGAGGATGACAAGAAACAATAAGGAAAACTACCGAGAATACAGAAAGAGAGCAAAAAAAATATGTTGGGAAAAGAAAAGAGAGATGTTAAGGAGACAAATAGAAAGTATAGAAGTAGACATGGAAAGAGCTGACACAAAGAAATACTATCAATCTGTGAACTGTTTCAGGAAAGGTTTCCAACCCAGAATAAACGCCTGTAAAGACAATAGTGGAAAATTAATAGAAGGGGGTGAGAAAATATTAGAACACTGGGCAAAATATTTCACAACTCAATTTGAAAAAGAAAACAGCGAAGAGGAGAGTGATGAAGAAGTATTTTTGACTGCTGAACCCTTAGTAATAGAACCGTCCCAGGAAGAGATGGAGAAAGCTATTTGTAACCTCAAAACAAATAAGGCACCGGGAGAAAACGACATTACAGCAGAGCTTATTAAAAATGCAAGTTATGAATTAAAAGAGAGGCTTCATGTATTGATATGTAAGATATGTAGAGACAAAAAGTTGCCAGATGATTGGAAAGTAGGACTGATCGTCCCCTTATTTAAGAAAGGCGACAAAATGAGGTGTGAAAATTATCAAGGAATAACGCTATTAAATGTTGCATATAAAATACTATCAAGCATCATACTGGAATGGTTGAAAGAGTACTCAGAAGAGATTTCAAGAGAGTACCAATCGGTTTCAGACCATGAAGAAGAACAATGAATCAAATATTTGTAGTAAGACAAATATCAGAAAAATTTTATGTGCATGATATTGACCTTCACCTCCTTTTCATTGATTTTAAAAAAGCTTTCAATAACGTAAACCCAAAAAAGCTTTTGGAATCATCAGTAAGTTTTGGGATACCTACGAAGATAGAACGACTTGTGAAAATGACACTAGAAGGAGCCCGAGCTAGAGTGATAGTGGATGGGAAAGTAAGCACCCCTTTTGGTATAAGCATAGGGGTTAGGCAAGGAGATGGTTTATCGGCAACTTTGTTCAACCTTGTTCTTCATAAAGCCCTGAAAAACCTGCAACAAAATAACATGATCTTAAACAGATGAACACAAATATGTGGATATGCTGAAGATATCTTAGTAATTGCAAGGAACCTCTCAGCTCTTGAAGCCCTATGTACAGAGTTAAGAAGAGAAGCAGGAAGAGTGGGCCTGGCAGTAAGCCCCAACAAGACCAAGTATATGAGATTTTCTGCGTCCCCATTCGGGAGATTAGTGAATGGGGTAACTATAAATGGTGTAACTTATGAAGGAGTGGCAGAGTTCATTTACTTGGGCACGCTAATTAGCAATGATAATAGTGTAGAAAAAGAAATACAAAAACGCATTTTGGCTGGCAATAGAACTTATTTCGCCCCCGTAAGTCTCTTCAGGAGTAGACTTTTATCCAGAGTTAATAAAATTCTATTATATAAGACACTAATCAGACTGGTAGTGTCATATGGAGCGGAAGCATGGACAATAACAAAAAAAGATGAACAAGCTCTCCTAGTCTTCGAAAGAAAAATATTTAGAAGGATATATGGTCCTAAATATGAAAATGGAGAATGGAAAAGTAGGACGAATCAAGAACTAGACGAGAAGAACAAGGGAGAAAGCATAGTAAAATGGATAAAAGGGTGAAGGATTAGCTGGTTGGGTCACCTAGAGAGAATGGAAGAGGATAGGATGCCCAAAAAGATCTTCATCCAAGAACTGGAAGGGACGAGATGAAGGGGAAGACCCAGGAAAAGATGGAAAAAGGAAGTAGAAAGAGATCTTCAAGTGCCGGGAGTGAGGAGATGGAGAGAGCTGGTGACAGATAGGGTAAAATGGAAGGATATTGTTCGACAGGCCAAAGCCCAGAGTGGGCTGTAGTGTCAATGGAAGAAGGAGGAGGAGGTACTGATATTTTAAAATAAGTTTCATCATTGACTTGTAAAACTTGCACCATGTTCCTGAGATCCTGCATACATGTACCCTTGATAAGGTCTCTGGACCACAACACATTATACTAACAAAAAGTATATACAAAGCTTTAAAGCTGTTATATGCAGATGGTTATACGAGCTATTACATCTTACAAAATCAGTCTGTGAAGTGATAAACTGGACTAAACAGGTTCAAGATACGATGATCTTTTGTAAAAGTAGCCAATATGTACTGTGTTCCAACTGCATTAAAATTTTCTCCCATGGAAGAATGTTCATGAATAATTATTCTGATTACCAATAAATTTCTTGTGGTATTCTGCAATCAACATGCAGGAAACCTGTTTTTTGCATTATAAGACATATAAATCACTTACGTGACGGTTACGCAGTTGGTTAAGTCCCAGTTTGTCCGTAAGCTCCGCAGCACTCATTGCATTAGGCAAGTCCTGCTTGTTTGCAAAAACCAACAGGACTGCATCACGAAGTTCATCCTCTTGAAGCTGTAAACATTAATATTTGCAACAAAATGAAATGTATATGACAATGCAAAAACTGTTCCCATAGTACCCCTCTAGTGCAGGTGTGACTCATGGGCCAGATTCAGCTGATTAAGAGCTTCTGCTCTGGTCTGTGAGTCTAGTGTCAGTATTATGTCTAATTTGTGATTTATTAATAATCATGACTATTATTTTGGATATTATTTATCATCGTGGGTTTTTCCAAACACAAAATATTTTAAAACTATATCTGTTTCTATCATCAGGTCTCTCAGTGAAGTCACTTAGAAATCAATCACTGGAGACCAAAAGAAGTGTTACCTAGAGTGCATCTACCAATAAGGGGCCCAAATGAGTGAACTTGTATACCTAATGACAGAAACAGATGCAGTTTCCAAAACATAGTTTTGAAGAACACAAAATGATGTACAGTGCCCAAAATAACAGTCAATTGAATTGAATTCATTTCACATTCCACAGATCCAGTCATGGGTACAACCTTGGATATAGACCATTGTCATAAAATCTATAAGCTCTATGTAACATAGATCAGTCATGTCAAACATAATCTAAAGCAAATAGATTAATTCATACAGTATTAACACAATTTATGTTTATTTTAACACACTATCATCACAAAAGTTTAGACATTTTCAAAATTAAAGCCTGCTCTTCTCAATGCCACAGTTTTATAGTCTTTTAACACAAGAAACTGAGAAATTTACTGTGGGTAGGTCTGGCACCAATAAAAACCTTCTGAATGCTCTATTCTGGGATACCACTTCTTCATAGAGTTAACATGGTTAATGCCAAATTCTTCCAATTGGTCTCTTTGCTTCAGGCTTTCCTGTAAAAACTTTGTATGAATTTCGTATCTCCCCCATGTGTGCCACAATGCTATATATTTAAAAATAATTAAAACATGGACATTTTACATATAATTTGACATTTGAAATGTGCCCAGCTGCCCATATGCTGGTTATTTAACCTTCCACCCTGCTACAGTGAATATGACTGTAATTACTGCATCTTTAAAAGGTTAAGGGTATTTGCCTGATAGCCTTTGTTGAGGTACAACAGATGGGTAAGGTTGGTTTTTCAAGTCAGTGTTATTATATACTGAACACTTACAGAATTATTCAGCATTCAAAGAAATGCATTTTTGCACATTTGTAATTAAAACCCTTACCATGTTTTGAAGCTCCTTCTCTGCTTCACCAATCCTCTCCCTGTCATTTGAATCCACTACAAAAATCAGTCCTTGAGTATTCTGAAAGTAGTGCCTCCACAGTGGCCTGATCTTGCCCTGCCCACCAACGTCCCACACAGTGAAGCATATGTTCTTGTACTCCACAGTCTCCACATTAAAACCTGCCCACGTAAAAATTTGATTATTCAAACCAGCATCAATGATAAAAAAGAGAAAAATCTCTATTTAACCTGTAACATAGGTAACAACAAAATATCTTCCATTCATCAAGTTATACTTACCAATAGTTGGAATGGTGGTAACTATTTCTCCTAGCTTCAACTTATATAAAATTGTTGTCTTCCCTGCTGCATCCAGGCCAACTACATGGAACACAAAGAACTTCATATATACTTAACCAATTCGTTTCTACAACTGGATTTACTCTTCTCAAAATACATTACACAGGTCACGTCTAATACATCTAAATAAAGGCCTCCACTCTAGCACAAAACTTTTGCATATGCACAATGCATGTCACCCCGTTCCAAGTATTTTGACTACCGTTGCAAACAGTCACACTTGCTAAAATGGTTAATACTACTTGCATTAGAAGACTTCCTACTACAGCTGTTACAGTATGTAAATGGGTTTATAAGGAAAAGGGTCAAAAATGACAATTGTATTACAAGACACAACAAGACAAAACATAACTAGGAACGTTAATGTGCAGAAAATCTTGAGCAGTATGTGGCATCAGTGCTGGCTACTGCCTGTAGATATACAACTGTACCTTTCTCACATGTGCATTAATTTATACTTCTTGCTGAATTTCTTATTGCACCCTGCAGTCATAAGAGGGAGAGATCACTATCTTCCAAGTACTGGCAATTTATAAATAGTACAAGAGATTGGCTGCTTTATTGACAATTTATAAGGCCATAGAATGAACAAGGTTCATAAAAAGTTGTAAGTTATATTCTTCCTGGACTACACAGAAAATAATTTCTTTCAAAATTGTTACATTTGTGCATAGCACTTAATTTTCTAAGTTCTGCATATTGCCAGGAAGGCATTTATGTTTAAGGATGAGGTACATTTAGTACACACTTAGGTGAGTCAAATTTGATGTCTAGTGTGTTCAGATAAATGATCATATTTTGAGCAATCAAGTGCCTAGAATGATCCAAAATAGCAAGAATGGTACTGACAGTATGGTAACTGGCACAAACCTCCAAGACTTGCTACCTGGCAAGAGGGTACAGGTGAGCAGAATGGTGCAGGGGTAGGTAGGTCAGTCACTACCAGACCTCAGAGTGTAAACTGACAGTGCTGGTTACATTATGGAAGCAAACAATGGCATGCACAATACAATAACTTCAGATAAGGCAGCCACTTTATCTATGAAACTGGATGCAGTGCAGGTCACGCTCGCAGTTTTGTGCCAATCATCATACCACTGTTGTCATGCAAACAACAGCTGAATGATGGCTGTGTTTCCACGTAACAGAATACCGAATGTTTCTTGCTACATATGCTATGGGCCTGCAGGATTTTAACCTGGATCACTCCCACCCCACCCTCTTCCCAGTGGTTCATCCCCTTTCATCACCACATCTTCAACCGCAGTATCAATAATAATAAGCACTTTATGCATGCACACTTAAGAATGAAGAGCGATGCTTACACATATAATATACAAAGACACTCGTCACCACAAACTGTCATGCTTGCATATTCATATGTTTAACCAATTTCATGTCACTGTGATATCATAAACATGATCTAACTTCTAAAAATGATTCAGAATCTTCCGTCACGTAACTGGAATAAGGCTGAGTTTCCCCAGCATACACAAGTATGACATGACCAGCTGAAGACTGTAACAATGGCACAGTGCCCTGCTTTGTGTGCAAGGATGGCTTCAAACCTGCACAGGGCTTAGAACTACAGCAGGGAATACCAACAATACAACCAATGCAATGTTATTCCTAGACGATGGAAGGAAATGCCAACATGATCTAAACCAATCTAACACAGTGTTACGATACAGATCAGTGCACTTGAACACTAGGTGCACTTTTTGAAACTACATTTTCTCCAGGCATTTGCTATTCATGTGCTTATGTTTGTACTTTCAGGGGGTGGAAACTGGTGTATGTGAATCCTTATCGGTCACTGCCAGAATACGCATAGAACTACAGCACAAATAACTTTTTCTATTGTAAAAGTTCATACTGATGAGACATAACTACCAAAACTACACACTAATGGATACAGCAAATATCATGTATGTTGTATTTGCTTCAGCAACTTCCCAAGTGTGTTTAAATTTTTTATTACTCTTGTGTTTACAACATTTATGTGGGATATGAAGCACATGATGGCACCATTTTTCAAGTTCTACATAGTTAAGTAAAATGATGAATATCAAATGCCAATAAAATAAATTTACAAAATATTGTGCAATGTATTTTAAATTAAGTTTAACTTTGATAATACTTCTTATTTGGCTGATACTTCGAGACAACACTCAGTGCTCATCCCACAGTGTCCCCAAGTAAAACATTCAAAAGCTGTAACACTTGGAAAAAATCTGTGCTGGACTGCAACATTATGATTACAGGACATCTACCCATGTTCAGAGCTGGTCATCACGTGTCAAAAACAAGAGGAATTTTGGTGTGTTTTCACATGACAGGAAGGGGTTATGGACATCTTAAGCTGTTAATGAAAATAACCAGAAAAAGTAAGTACAGCTCTACCACTGTAATTGAATGAATAACTTTATTCCAGTAATTGTTCAATGTAACCACCACCTCCTTTCAAGCCAATTAATGCTCTCTCTAAACTAGAAGAACTGCTGTGCAGAAGTATGGCGCCACTATTTCTGAAGTGTGCTGCAGTTAAATATATTCAAACAGCTCACTTCCTGCTTAGAAATCCTTCCTTTAAAAACACAAACTCTACTTAACTCTTTCAGCACTTAAAATATGTAAAATTATTACTCTTTCTTTTAATCTTGTAATGACTTCACTTGAATACAGGTAAAGTAATAACTTCCCAACATGGGCACCTACATATAACTTGATATCTGATTTTGCAACTTTTATCAATGACAGCAGTGTATATGTATTTATAATATTTGTCAACTCGCTGTTAGTATGCAGCAATAAAATCACAGTAATAAAACCTCTATTAACCCCTGCACTGCCATAGCATATGCCACAATACCTATGAAACACAAGTGTTAAACATAATCAGATTTTGCTTCTTAAGAAGGAAATTTGTAAGAGCATGTGTATTTCTAATATATGTAAACCAACCCTTAAAACAAAGCATAACCCACAGTCATAACTCCTTAAACAGTGCAGTCACAACAAGTGTCACAATATCTATCAGCTATAAGTGCTGAACACGATCAGATTTCATTTGATTAGAAGGAATTTGGTAAAAGAAGAAGACATGAAAAGTTTATTTTACACCCAAAAAAAGTCGCCAACTCTTAATATGGCTTCGGGAAACAGCACGCAATCAATAATGCAGCTGATTCTAATATTATATGCGGCTACTATCTTACAATTTCTGCATTATGCTCACAGATTTCATATTACTACATTGCTGATTCCACAATCTATTTCAAATATGTCAAGAAAAACAGTATCACTTCATCTCTGTCAATAAAAGTAAAAATACAAATGAACGTGGATAAAGCTCTCAAAACACCCAACAGGATCACTCATCATCAAGTGACAAACACAAAATATCTTCTTATTCCTGTCTGTCATATAACCTCACATCCTTACAAAAGGATACAAATATTTACTAGACATACACTGTCCTTCAATAACTGGATACATGTGAAGTGTACGTACTGATGACACTAGTGTTATTATAATTAATAACAAGAGCATAAATTTCCAAGACAATACTAATAAAGAATTAGATAAATTAAATAAGTGGTTTGCTGCAAATAAATTGGTCTTAAATTATGAAAAAACTAAATTTATCCAGTTTAAAACAAGAAATTCAGTTAATCTGGATCTATTACTATAAGTAATACACATACTACCAAATTTCTAAATTTGTTATTCAATGATACATTAAATTGGAAAACACACATAGATTCAATACAATTAAAATTGAACACAGCCTATTATACTATTAAAATTCTGAAACAAACATCATCACAGGACACTTTAATCATGATTTATTTTGCCTATTTTCACTTGATAATGAATTATGGCATCATTTTCTGGGGGAATTCTAATTACAGTGTAAAAATTTTCACACTACAAAAAAAGTACTAAGAACAATCACAGGATTATGGAAGAGAGATTCATGTTGAGCAATCATTAAAGATCTTAATATCCTCACTTTAACATCGCAATACATATTTTCAGTATTGTGTTTTGTGGTCTTGAATTGAGATGACTTTGTGTTGGTTTCAGATGTGCATAATAAGTTTACAAGACACATCTAACTTCCATCAATCAATGTCCAATTTATCACTGTATCAAAGAGGTATTTTCAATATGGTATCAAATTATATAATAAATTACCACCTTCCATAAAGAATGCAAAGGCAAATCCTTTACATCTCTTTTAAAGAAATTGATTTATTTAAATTCGTTTTATACACTGAATGAGTATTTTAACTATATACGTTCTTAGATTTTAGATAAATTCATATGTATTGTTGTTCATTTGATGTGTGATTGATTTATAATTGTTTATTCACTATTTGACTCAACCCTGCTGATTTTATTTTGGACAATGTTGTGGATTTGCAACTGATATATTATTACATATTTTGTGGCAACTTCTATATCGCCTGGTATGTAACCTTTATGGATCGCTGAAAGTGAATAAACCAATAACCAATATCTGCCAGTACACTGTCACATTTATCGTTTCCAACATCCACGAAGATGTGACTTTCTATTTAACGTGGCAACAAAACAGAGCTACTCTTTACCACAAAATTACACACTGCCTTTAACTTATTCCTTAACCTTACCTACTGATACACACACTTCTGTATAAAAAGCACACACTAACCCCAACTTATCATATACCAACACTATACCAGAATATTAATAACAACTTTTACAAAACTCATACTTGCTCCGCTGCCCTTCTACTGAAACTATTACCCATACAAACTTACCCATCAAAATTCTCATTTGCTTCTTCCCAAATAGCCGTGTCAAAACACTAGAAATTGTCAAACCCATGACTACAAGGGAAATGTTACTAGGCCACCTACACGCCTTGGTGTATGTACACACAACCAGAATACACAAGTGGAAATCAGAAACCTTATTACACTTGCAATTCAGAAAATATCACGCGTCTGCCACGTCAATTTAGTTCATACATTCAACCATTGAGCTACGTCACTAATCATACGGAGAAAACTATTCCCACCAACATGTAAAACACGCACTATCGAGAAACACATAGGGCTGCACGACAAATATGGTAACGCAGGTTAAAAACTTATTTAATCACACACGTACGACATTTTATGTCAGCTGACACTTCGTATAATCCAAAAATCCATTACCGTGCGGCAGTGGAAAATTTTAATATCTTTCATCTTCAAAGCCTTTGATCTTCAGCGCTACCAACATGATATACGCCACATCGTACCATCTACAAAAATCCTACGTAGCCGATTACACCATTTTCGAAATGTTTATGCCATATAGTCATTTACTACATCAAACGGACTGCATCTTTGGAATATCCAGTAATGTTGCAATAGCGATGCAACATGCTTACCAATGCTCCTCAGCAAGAAATTGAAAGATTTCATTAATTTCTTAACCCTAATGTGTCTGACACCAAACTCAATTATAATTGCTTATTAAATCAGAATACTATCAAAATTGCAGTTACTCATTGAGCAAACTTCTACAAGCTTTGTTTACATTTCTGTATAAAAACGTGACCAAAACAGACGAATATTACCCTCAGTTTAGAACACTACATTTCAAAATACTGGAAAATTTTTCAGAAAATATGTGCTGTCATTTGTCACATTAATGTGACAAGTACTGATAATAAATCTATTTATAAAGCTATCAGTGTCTGTCGATTCTGAAGACACTTAAAATAATTACTTCCAAATTGGCACCATGGCCTTGTCATAATTTGTCCTCATATTTGTGTTTAACTTTCAATTCCCTTCATTCTTTTGCTCTCAAAATTTGCATGTGTAAAATGAAGGATGGCACAGTGAGCATCTTTCAAGTTCTGAGATTCCAGACAAAAAACTTTGTTTTGGCAAATATTAGCCATTAGTTACTGACATTAGCTTAAAGACACCTACATTAAATAATGTTTGAAATAAAATGTGCATATAATAAGACATATTTGTGTTACATAAGGATTTTTGTAACATAAACTATTTTCAGAAACGAGATTAAATTAAACTTAGTGTGATGGACATCTGTAGTTACTATAAACATACTTTAGTGGAACATAATACTCTGCTACACACTGAAATGTGCTTCACAATGTTAACATGACAGGACAAAACATACTAATGGTGCACTTCTTTCTCAACACATTCACTGTCAAAATTCACTCCAGTAGATTTATGTGAGCGTCTATGACACTAGCAACACAGGTTAGCACAACCCTCATTATAATTTGAATGTGACTGAATGATTGCATCAGTAATAAATTCAAGTTGCCTGAAGGATTATTTCAAAGCAGATAAAGGTAAATTTTTTCCTGTCCACACCATGAAAGCATGTAGCGGGAGAAGGGATATAACTCCACTCACTCTTAACATTGGGATTAGATGGAGGTCAGCGGTCAACTTCATGCTGGAACCGATTTATGCCCGCGGAAAGAACCCCATTACCCACAGAATAGGAGTCTGGGTGCCACCCAGAGATGGTCTGGACATTTACAAGAAAAATTCCTCGCCCCGATTGGGATTCAAAACATGGACTTCCCAGTCCCAGTACCTGCTATGCCTTCTATTCCTCCCATTTTAGTTTTCCTTTTTCTATCCCTGTTACATGCTTTTGCAAAGTTGCAAGAACTTGACTGTTGGCTTCATTATGTCTGTCTGCCCACCTGCCTGTCTGCAAAGAACAACTTGGATCCTACTGGACAGATTTCTGTGAAACTTTATGGTGAGGGCTTTCATTTAAATCTGTCAAGAAAATTCATGTGTGGTTGAAATTGGACAAAAATATCAGGCACTTTACACAAACACCTAAGTATGCTTATGACAATATCTCACTGTATTCTTCTGTGACAGTGATGGATACAAAACTGTGAGCAAGAACAAAAGGTGTGACCCCAGCAGATAAATGTTATGACCATTCCCGAGGAATCCAGCACGAGAATTGAATTAATTTGAACGTTATGTCATACATAAAATTCCCTACTGTGTATACACATGTTACACCATTGCATTTAGTCTACAACTCAGGTAGCTTGCATGTGACATACGCTGCTTGCATGTCACAGCTGATTGCTGGTGTCCAGAATGGCTTTCTGTCTGTGGTTGAAACTAAACTACAGCTCTAGCTGCGAAACATTTATATGAGTACTAACAGAAAAGAAGATTGCAGACACGGAATGTGCAGTTGAGCCTGGTTTCAATTTTATGCTCAAATTAAGTTTATCATCATCATCAGCAGCAGCAGCATCAGACTATCAAGGAAATTTCGGAATAACCTGATTACATCAGAAAACCAGTTCATACAAGCAATCAAACTTCAACTTCTTCATTGTTTATAGCTAATCCTACAGTGTGATTTGCACTGTGAGACAGCCACTACCTGAGTAAATGCACATTTTATGATCACAGGAGCCACAACAGTTCATTCAGTATAGTGACCATACAATGGGCTGGGATACTGATGAATTTTGGTTCAATTCCTAGCAGGGCCAAGAGATTTTTATTTTCTTCACAGTGTTCAGACTGGCTGTGAGGCTCACCCAGCTTCCTCCTGAATAGCTACTGGGGGCACTTTCCCCAGCAATAGAGCAGCTGGAATGTGAAGCTAACCACTCGCTTCCATCTAGTGCTGAAGTTAGTTATGAGTGAAGCTGTACCTCCACTTCCCAATATGCCTTTGTCACCTGCATTGGGACTGCTCTACTTTAACTTACGTAAAAGATCTTTGAGAAAACCAGTTTGTATGTACAACAAACTGCAGCAAGCTTGCCAAAACCAGGCACAAATATGACATTCTGTAATATTTTTGCAATCACATGTCAGGACAGCATAGCCGGGTCCAATGTACAAAAACCCTCTTGGGACAAAAACATCAGGGCATGTGGAACTATTTGTGCAAGTCATGGTCTTGAGATCTTTGTCCAAGACATTAGCCACAGCTTATGGACAACAGTGAGTGTGAGCCCATGTCATGCCCCTTCTAGAAACTTAGTACACTATACATGAGTGAAATGCTCATAACAAAAGCATAATAGGACATTGTTTATAGTAATAATACCAAAATTCCTTGACCAGTCTACAGAATGTTGCACTAATCATGGATCCTCCGCATTAATGCCATGAGAACCTCAAATTTCACAGGGTGTACTTGTTCTCATGTTTCTCAGAAAAGCTAGCAGTATCAACAAGGTAGGCAATGTACATATAATGTAACAGTGTGACACATTCATGTTACCATTGTTGCCATAAGAATGCAACCATGCATTCCCTGTAGTACTGTTGTTCAGGGACAAAATATTTTACACTGCTTGTACTTTCTCAGCTGTCGCAACAGCCTAACACCTTTCTGCTTGAAGAGATAAATAATGTGGAAGTTTTATGTCACTGTCAACAATATAGACACACCCGTTCTTGGACTGTTGATATACATTAAGATTCAGTACAAACCTCAGAAAGAACAATGTGTGCTTCTATTAGACAGAATCTTCACTCAATGTTCTTTCTAATGAAAGTATATGGTGTTCTGTGAGGTACAAAATGAATCTTTATATAAAAGACATGCCATGTCCACAGTGTAATCAGTATTTGAAACATTGCCATAAGAACACAATAACACACTATTTCTGCATTGTTGAACTACACGTCACTGTGAGCAATGCATTTATGGTGATTTTATGTTGCTGGCAACAATAAAGGACACTTAGGTCTTCATCTAAAGCGCCTAATATTTTTCTCCAATTCTAACCAAGTTTTGATCTTCTCAACATATTTTCATAAAGGTTCCCAATAACAAATTTCATGAAAATCTATCCAGTGGGAGCAGAGAAGATAGACGCAGATGGAAGGATGGCTGGACAGACATGATGATACTAATAGGTGCTTTTCATGAATATGCAAATGTGCTGAATAAGAACTGTTACCAGAGCTGAAGAAAATGCTTCATATCTCCTGTAGGGCGTGTTCTGCAATTTTTTCCTCCTTCTCCAACAGGTCACAGGGAACATTTGTTGGACACTAGTAAATTCTGATAATGAAATTTCTTATCCTGTATAAAACGACTTCCACGTCACTAAAATAGGCCCCTAACAATGAGTGGAAGTCTGAGAGGCTAGGATAATTAAAAACCACACGTCACATATTTCTGCCACTAAAGGTGATAAATAACCCAGTAAGACACTGCAGTGTCCCAGAAAAATCAAGAGAAAAACTAAATTTGTATGGTCATGGTTCTCTGCAACCTGAAGACTGCCGCACACAATATTACAGTCTCAAATTCTATGGTCAGTAACGAAATATCTTCGTTAAGGGTAGTCCAATATGTTCCCTCAGAATGTCATTACTTACCAACTGACATGGCACAATGTCCCAGAGAGAAGAATCATCAGAAACACCGCTGTGAAAGCCTCAAATCTCATAAATATTTTCATATTCCTGTCATAAATTTGCTAATATGTCTTCCTGCATTCAGGTAATGCAAAACCTGTTATCTCCAATTAAAAGCCTGACATTTAAAGTAAAGCCTGAGTTCAAAAGTCTGGCAGTAAATGTGTTAAGGTCCATTACATATTATTCTGACAAACACAAAATTCTATTCACAAAACATTCATGAAGAAGTTCTCTCAATCAAACTCTTGTCTTTTTCTGGTTTAAATTGTAGTAGTTTTGCATATCTTGTCAACAGTTTCTTCCAATAACATAAAATATCTTTCATTTTCAGGTGATTCAGTATCAGGTCATGACCTCTTTGAGCAATTTCTTGTGCTTTATCATCATGGTGGGATACAAACTCCAGCAACTTTCTGCAATAAATTGATAATCATGAAATTAAGGTATCATGTAGGATATGTACCTAGTTTATTTGCCTAGATTAAGACTTTATACTTGGCTGCAACATTACAGGATATAATACAGAATAAAGAAATTTTACACATTACAGGAAGTACTTCTCAAAGCATACTTGAACTAAATGACATTTACACATGCCATTTGAAGAAATGGAAAAACATTGATGGAGGCCATCCTGTTGTGCTACTAATATTCAATAAGCACGCAGTCCAACACTTGTAACACAACTGTATATCTTCATGTAAGCTACATGTTTTGCTCCATGTGGACCATCATCAGGCTCTTTACATAAGAAAACTTAGAACAAAGGTAAAAGCACAAACACACACACACACACACACACACACACACACACACACACACACACACTCACTCACTTCCTTGCGAGCTCTCACAATTACATTGTATTCATTACAATTTTGTTTTCATTTTTGTTTTATAAGATACCTTTGTTGTACCTATACATTTATTTCTAATCTTTTATGATTATTAAGGCCCAAAATTATTTCAAATATATTGAGGTCCGTTGACTGCACTAATCTAAAATATTTTTAAAAGTTAAAAATAGTTACAAATAAGAATAAAATAAAACACTGTTAGACACAACACATCTGTATATTGCATAAAAAATTAGGAGAAACCATACAATGGTTGGCATCATTAAGACACCTTCCTTCGTTCTTTCATCACTGTACATTCCACTGTGACATTATGACTTATTCTGTCCACGGAATTAAATTAAGGAGAGCTGAAGGATTATAAGGATATATTTTTTAAATTTTCTGTAACAGTTGTTTAATTAATAAAAAATGTTCAATAAAAAACACCTAAAAACACAGTTGTTGGCACTCACTAGAATAACATAATTAAGGATGTTGTTGCTATTCAGAAAAATCCAGAGCCATGCCAGAGGGACTATATGCATACTGAAAGCATGTGACAGACATTGTAATCTTCTTCTTCTTCTTCTTCTTCTTCTTCTTCTTCTTCTTCTTCTTCTTCTTCTTCTTCTTCTTCTTCTTCTTCTTCTTCTTCTTCTTCTTCTTCTTCTTCTTCTTCTTCTTCTTCTTCTTCTTCTTCTTCTGCAGGAGGTATGTGCATTTTATTATGATTTGGAACACATTTCTTATGGAAAAGTTTGTTACATAATGAGCATGCTGGGTATGTCAGTTTTAACACTGTTATTGCAGTTAAAACACATTCCCCTTTTGTCATTAGTCTTTTCAACACTAGATTTACCACCTGTGATTTTCAAGTTCTTTTTTCTTTCCTCTTTACTTCCTGCTTTCCAGTTTAGCAAGCTCTTCTTCTTTGTTCTTATTTTCTTTCTCTTGAAATAAAACTTTCCATGCTCTACATGTTATTATGAATTACATCCTGTCTGTAAGTCTCTTAAACGTTCTTTTTGCTGTGTTTGGCCATTGCAAAACTTCTTGGAGGACAGAAATGTGTTTATTGTTAAGCCTGATTTCAGATCTGGCATGTACATTATTTGTGCAAGAATTTTCATCCACAGTACTTGGAGTAATCTCTGCTACATCAAGACCAAAGGTTTGATTGTTTGTTTCTCTTCGTTCCTGATCTGTATTGCTTGATTGTGCGTTATCACACGGGTTCCTACCTGGATGTTCTGGCTCTTCTGATGATGTTTCTTCTAATGCATCCTTCAGTCTCTTGAGTGCAGATTCTGCCTCATTTTTCCTTCTCTTATCTTGAGCTCTGTTACAAGTTGACTTGCCACAAGTTCTTTAAACATTCTGTATGTTACGTTTTTGCAATGGCTTCTGGATGGTGCATTTCTGGTTGGCTTTTTCCAAGACACTGAGAAGTCTGCGTCTTCTGGATCCCATGGGTACAAGCCACAGGCTCGAAAACCCAATATAGCTGCGCAATCCACAGAATATTTCTTGAGAGCTCCATCCAGGACAGGAGGCAACCATTCCTTGTCTAATATTTTGTCATGATTTTTTCTATGCCACTCTGGGACTGATGTTTTCCAACCCAATTTCAGTGGTCTGAAAGTTGCAACATCCAGTTGTTGGAGGAGTCTTGTGGCATTTGGGTGGATAGAGACCAACGTTATGCCCAATTCAGAGCAGAGTTCACGCAGTTGATATGTTAGACGAGTCCAGTGTCCATCAACAGAAAGGTTAGCAGGGAACTTGACATTATGTTTTCCAAGATGTGAAGTGAGAACATTTCCAGCATATTCGTAAGACTTCTGCTGTCATCCATCCAGCAGGGCTGTGTCCTACCCACCAGTCATCAGCAACTCTCTTTGTGATTTCAAGTGATATTCTTTTTTTTATGGATATATCAGCATGGATGGACACCTCATTCCAGAAGCAGAGAAGGCAAGCATATCTGTTACGGACACTTTTGCAAGGCCCCTATCAATTTCATCAGCATTTCCGTCCCCTTTGCATTTTAAAACTTTTTCAGCCTGTGGGCAAAAGTGAAAACTTGGTTTATCATCATTGAAAATTCTTGTTGGGTCCTGAAGAATGCCCAAAGATTGTGCTTTTTTTGCTGCCGCTTTTTTGGCCATACTCCCTTGAATTCCTGTTAAAGCCACCTCTAAATCTGCAGGGTTGTAAAAGCATTTTATCCGGTATCATTTTTCCCCTCTTTCTTCCTAATTCTCTTAGATTTAATCCTATTCACATTGATGATTAAAAAAATAGGAAACTGTCATCAGGCAACATTTTTGGCACTGCCAGTAACTATAGAATCGACAGTAGCTGGCACACCTCATAGTGACTTGGTACCCCGTGCCAACTACTGTTAAATTTCATTCTAGGCACGTGAGAATGAAACTGGTGATTGGTTGATCAATAAGGTAAATCTAAAGGTAAAAAAACTTATCTTAAGAACATATGGCAGTTTTATGCAGTTCTTGGCATAGGGTGCCAATGACTAAAATTTTGTATTTTTTTATTACAGTTGTCAGCACCCTGCAATTTTCTGACAATAATGATTAACACATCCAAATTTACATTGGATCATACAGAGCAACTTTTCAGGAAAAGATATATATAAGTTTCATAAAACTGCTATGTACCATACAAAATAAAATCCAGAAAATAGAAAGTGAATTGCTTAACCCTTCTGTTAAGAAACTGCCTTTCTTTGCTCATGCTGTTAACAGCGTCTCGGACCAAGTAGCTGTGACACTAAACAAAGCACTTCTGGCTGGTAGCTCAGGTACAACATGAAAGACTAAACATCCATGAATCTGAATATTATTCAGAAATGGTTCCATTGTGGCTGAAATCCTTATTACAGGGCAAAATAATGAAAAGATGCCCATAACTGTCACAGTGCCAACCACTCTATTTTTTTCCCTTATATTACATGTGCAACATTTTTCAGTTCACATCTGAACCATCATCAGGCACCACGTACAAGATAATAAAACACAGCACCATCAAATATAGTGTGCAAAAATGTAGTTTTTTACATGCTATATTTGATGGTGCTATGTTTTATTACCTTGTACATCATGCCTGATGATGGTTCAGCTGTGAACCAAAACATGTTGCATGTGTAATATACTTTTTTATGCAATACACAATTGTGTTGTGTCCGACAGTTTCATTTTATTCTTATTTGTAAAACTAACACAACGGGATGACTTAGTGCAAGTTTGTTCTTTAAAAATAGTTAGTTCCAAGTTGAAAAGAGTGAGAGGTGTACCTATTCTTTTTCTGAATTTATTTTCTTTTTGTACCTGATGACAAAGCTTTTATTTTGTAGATATAACTTTACAAATGTATTTATTAAGTTTTTTTCAAATCTCTTAATTGTCATATTATTTCCTGTTATGGTATTGTATATATTCTTGTGTAGTCTTCTTGTTGTAAAACCTTGCGTTGTTGTCAATGTGTTAACTTATGACAGTCATAAGTTGACGCTTATGACAACAACATGAGGTGTCCAAAAGGACTCAAACACATAGCTTACATGAAAATATACAGTTGTGTTAGACGGTATTTGACTATTTATTTAATGAAAACAATGTCAGCCCTCATTACACTGGGTTCATTTTATTACAATGGGACTCGTTCCTTGGGGGTTAAACAACTGGGACATTCAGTAATTAGTTGCCCACCAGTCTGACAGGTAACAATACAAATAAGACCCTCCTTTCAAAGATCTGCATAGTAAAACTCTCCCTAAATCCTCTATCCCTTTCAGTTCCTGTACATACAGTCATGTGGTTATAGAATCTCTCATCACATCAGAGTCCTTACGTGTCTGAATTCTGTGTGAAGTGGCAAATACAGTGAAACTCCCACGTAATGCTCCTTCAGTTCAGGTACTTCCCAATTTAATGTTCAGATTCCATAATCCAAAGTCAATATCAGTTTCAGACTTCCTCCATTTAAGATTATTCTCAGTTTTGAGTTCAACTTCACTTCTTTCCCCAGAAACCTTAAGTTGGGGTGTCACTATATTTCATCAAAATTTGTAGCAATAATTGGTTTCCTAGATCCTGATTAAATTCTCTACCCTTACATGACAAAGAAAAATTATGTTTGTGCCATGTTATGTTTTCTTCCATTTCTTAACCTTTACGTTGTTCACGTTGGTCACAATAAACAGAGTAATACAGCTTACCTAATATCTTCTTTAGTAGCATTGCTGTTGACTGGAATGTAATGAACCCATGGGTGTAAGGCAGGGTAGAAAAACTCAAGCCATTCATCACCAACATGGAACACCAGAGAGCGACACAGGAAAAGATGCTTCAGACGAAAACTAGCGGCAACACCACGGAAATTGAAGAGATATCGGTATTCACAATGGTCTTCCAGTGCCACTTCATCAGCTGGTGCTGCATACAAAGTGTCCTGAAACAAATTCTCTCAGTCTTTGTTTGCTTCATTTTCTGATGAAAACAGTAGCTTATCAAAGGCTTATACTTTTCTCTGCATGCCACTAATTCATGAAGCTGAAAATTAATAATGCTCACAGGTAATGCACTCTCCTTGAAACCATGTCCTGTGGCGCAGCAATGAAACGTTTTGGAAGTTACTGTATGAGAATTTAAAAGGCACTTCATTTTTTTCAACTCAGACATTTTCAAAACAACATACAGCATACACAAAAATAAAGTATGAAAAAGAACCAGGTTTTCTGTGTAAGAACCCAAAAAACCTAATTAAAATTTATTTAAAGGAAGACATCACTTACTGCGTCAGACTTCCATGCCTGGTTCCTTGTGTACTTTGCATCCACTAAGTCTGGCCAATCTCTAGACAGGAGAATTAGGGAATCTCTCTCACTGCTTGTCCGAGAACCACGGAAGAAGGCTACTGGTCTCTTGCGTTCCCAAGGCCACTTGTTTGCTGCCACTTTCAGGGAGATGCGATGTTCATCCCAACGACCCAGACCTTGTGGGTACAATTTGATGGCAGGTCCTCCTTCCCAGAATGCCCACGTTGGGTACATAATGTCATAATAGTCACTTGTCTGTAATTACACTGGGAGTTTCAGAAAGTTCACAAACACAAATTTCATATTTAGTGCCCAGTATCACAATTTAAGAATCAGCAAAATATATGGTTTAGTTCCTTTTAGAATACTGAAAAATAAAAAGTACACAATATTAGGTATTTGAATTCGACTTCTGAGATGTTATGCTATGTTCTTTGGTGAGTAGTTCCTGCTGTAGGGAACTACTCACCCAATATGAGAGTTTAACATCCCAGAGGACTTATCTTAAGCAAAATCGCTGTGAGAACACCAAATCTCTCACAAGGTATTTACCTACTTAAAGCTACAGTTTTTATCCTTTGCATGTCATGGAATACATGTGTGCTCAAAAAGTAAAGTAGAACAAGAAAAAGGAGTTGAAGAACTATAGCAAAGGATGGAGACTTATGGGTACACAGCCAATGTTACACAGTCAACTAATTTTGCTCCTGGTGCGAAGTTTGAACAGTGTAGTCCCTGCCTCTATGTCACTTAAAAGGCAGCATTTCTTATATATGTGCTCGTGTCAAGGTCAGTGCTTAGCAGGTGATGACTGATTAGCTTAAAATAAAGGACCTGCAGCACACTGCCCAAAACCTCACACTTCTGAAACAAAGCAGAAACAACAAAAACATCGGTACATATAACAGTACATGTACACTCACCTTAAAAACATATCTGCTTCATCTTGGTATCTGGAAATGCATCAGTAGTTAACATCATAGTTTTACTTCTGTGCCAATTCTTCTTTTGTACAGATAAATAGCATTTTAAGGATGTTTTTGTAAGTTTTGCTGATTGAAGATCACTCCTTATAGGCTGAAGTTCACTGAAGTCATGCTGACAAGAAGCTATGGTAACTGGTAAAGTCTTATTGCAATCTTATGGCACTCGTGTGTGTGTGTGTGTGTGCGTGCGTTAGCGCGGCTTGCTTACACCCTGGCACACAAGAGGAGTGGGAGGTGAGCATGGGCAGACAAAGAGCACATATGTCTGTAGAAGTGTCATCTCTCTTTCCAAGGAAATGGGTTTGTGTTCTTATCTCAGTACAGCATATCTATTTTATTTAATGCTTTTTCCAACAAGCACTTCCATACAGTGCCATATTACAGCATGAATATTCTATGAAGAACAATAAAGAGATCTGTGGTTCGGAGTGCCATAAGCTTGCCACTGGAGTCTAATATGCCAAGAACCTGCAGTGCTATTTCAGTCCTCAGATGCATCTCTCTCTCTCTCTCTCTCACACACACACACACACACACATCTAACGGGTGGTTTATGTTCAGAAAGGAACTTGTATTGCTGTCATTGAAATTTGCTGCAGCATGTGCTACAAAATATTTTAAGATTTTGAGTTTTGATGCAAAGTTCAGTGTCACTGACATAATATTTGTATTTACACATAAAATCTACTGCTGATATTTTTTATCATTAACTGGCTGAGCATAAACAATTTTATCATGCTAATAACTAAAACTTAAGAACCTTCAAACATGTGAGAACTCTAAAATCTCAACTGAATTTATACAAGAATATCATTAGCATGGCAAAGGATTTTGATTTGACAGTTCAATCAAAAGACATCTCTACACTTAACTAAACTGATCACAATTGCATACATTCAGATATAACATATCCCCTTTGATAATATCAATACACTGTAGCAGTATCACCGATCTACAGACATGTCAGACTCCTACATTACTGACAGCATAACAAAGTAGGTCCTATCCAGATAGAACCTGACACCTTGTGAATATCATAAAAACCATGGTTATATCACTGAAGTTCATAATTTTAAGTGATAGTTAAACTATGCAAAGCTCTACAACTTACTTTTAAGGCAACTTTTAGAGCATTTTACATATATGGCATGTTCACTAGTATATTCTATTACAAAGGGCCACAGATTTTCCAGAAACCTTGAAGCCACCTTATGATGCTAGGCACTAGAAGCGTGACACAAAGCAAGTTCCATTCTGAGGACCCATAAATATTAGGTGTCACAGGACAAAATTTAGTTGCTTGGGATTTGTGTATCCCTGTTCTATTGCATGTTATGAATTCTTCTAATGGATAGATATGACTGTAAAACTAACGCAGTTGATTCTAAGAAGTTTTGAAAACTGCCGTGTGAATGTATACCCCTTATGATGATTCAATGGTGGATCAAAACATGTTGGATAAAAAATAAAAATATTATCAAAGTAAAATAATTTGTGTCCTTTCGACAGAAAATCTAACCCAGTCACTGACACAAGCACTCAGTAAATACAAACACAATTAAAGTAATCACAAGTGGTGTATGAACACTTTTTGAACATGCATGGCACATCCCTGGTATGGCTTAGAAGTACACAGTCAAGAGCCAGCTGTTCATTCACCAAGTCCCCTCCAATTTTTAATGGCCTGTGTGTGCAAACATTTCAAGTTGTGCAGATTTTTTCCCAGTTACAAAAACCTGTGCGCACTAAATTGAGTGTATGTAAAATTATAAACTTGAAATTAGTTTTTGTTAATATAGACACTCTCATAGCTACTAAAAATGTAATTGTATGTTTTAACAAACCAGGAAATAAACACGATAATAAACAATAAACATAAAATTACTATGATTGTTGTTTCATTATGTCATACCTTTCAAAATGCAAATAAATATCAATACTATCTGTATAATTTTGATTTTTTAATTAAGAGTCACGTTTGTTTTATTATCATATTTTTCTTCAATTAAATTTTTTGTGCTTGTTTCAATTTCCCATGTGCCTTGACTTCATAACCTGTGTGCCCACGCACACACAAGCACAGGTTAGGGGGAACATGGTCATTCACTGTTACAATTACAAAAGTTAATGTGAACAGTAATTGTGAAACACATATTTGTGCCACCTTTGTCAGTCATGACCTGTACCTTAGAACTGGTCATGCTGCTCTTGTTATTACTTTGAGTTACGTAATGTGTCATGTGATGTCTAAATTTCTTCTACATTGCTTTAAACAACTTGGTGATTATTTTCTCAAATTGACATGTTATTCAACTGTACTTTGTAACATTATCATTTTATGCCAGTGCTTGTAGTACTGATATTTCATGGTATTAGTACAGTAGCTCCCTGACTTATCTTGTTCATTCATTATAAACACAATACCCACATAAGCTGCAAACCATGTGAGTCTAACATTGCTTGGACATGATACAGTTTTTGACATATATATTTGTTTCAATGGCTAAAGCTAAAGAAATTAAAAAAAAAAGTATGTTGATAAAGATCAACGTAAACACAAAATATAAGATAAACTAGTATGCTGATGCCCGGTGACGCGGACAGGCTAGGAACACCCATTTACATATTTCTGTGGAATTCCCGCAACCCGTAGGGGCAAGGCACACTTCATGCACGCAGTTACTGTGGAAACCCCATGACCCGAGCAGGGAAGACACGCCCATTTACTTAGTTACATTTGAAAACTCGCAACTTGTGGTGGCAAGGAACACTTCATGTATGCAGTTACTGCGGAAACCATGCCATCCGGGCAGGCATGGTACACGCTTTTCCATACTTACCGTGGAAGCCTCGCAATGTGGGCAGGCAAGGCACACCCATTTACGTAGTTACTGTGGAAACCTGAAGAATGTACGTGCCTGTGTATTATAATTTCGTAGTGGTGTCCGCAGTTATCGTGAAAACCCGAATAATGTGTATGTATGAGGAAGCTGATTATTATTATTATTATTGTTGTTGTTGTTGTTGTCATTTTCCTGGTAATTGAGCACCAGTAGAATGAAATTGACAGGGAAAGACCAAAATACTCGGGGAAAACCTGTCTCAATGCCACTTTGTCCACTACAAATCCCACTTGGACTGACCCGGGATCGAACTCGGGCCTCCGCACTGGGTGGCCAGTGGCTAACCGCCTGAGCCATGGCATGACCTTAAATCATAAGTTACACCAAAGAGAACATTGTTTACAAATATTTCTTTGCCACTTTATATATTTGTGATTAAGCATTTAAAGACTGAGATTATGCTGAATTATATATTACAGGCTTATTTCATACCGTGCAGTAAACACACGCCGTCTCGATTTTAAAAATCAATCATTAATGCTGTATGGGTAAACAAGCTCAGCTTGTTCCGAGATCCATAAAAAACGTGTAAATAAAGCTGAATTATATTACAGGTTCGGTCCATACCGCGCAGTAAACACAATCCGACAGGGTTTTAAAAATCAATCAGTTAATGCTGTATGGGAAACAATCGTGGTTTGTTCTGAGACCCATAAAAAACATGTAAATAAAACTGAATTATATTACAGGCTGAGTCCGTACTGTGCAGTAAACACACCCCGACAGGGTTTTAAAAATCAATCGTTTAATCTTGTGTGGGGAAAGAATCGCAGTTTGTTCCGAGTTCCATACAAAACATGTAAATAAAGCTGAATCATATTACAGGCTTAGACTGTACTGCGCAGAAAACACAGTTCTCCGTATTTACGTCTCCTGACATCTAGTGGCTGTGTGTGGAACTCCAATGTTCTCAAAATTGTCCTGCCATCTGGCAGCAGCACATTGAACTCCAAGGGTCACTTACCTTTGGACCTTACTCAATTATATATTGGATGTGTAAGATAAGAATATGGCATGACATAACATACCATTTTATAACGTAATACAATGTATGAACCCTGTATATACTGACATGTATGATGGCAGAAATTGAGGTGCCGAACTATAAAAAAACCCACAGCTTTCAGGTTTCCTCAGCATTGATGCTGAGGATTCAGACCTTCTGAGTTGTTGATGTCTGACAAGCTGAACGAATGCTGGGAATCAATAAACCTCTTATGTATTGTCACTTTATGTAACAACATTACATTTAATTTACACATTTCACTACTTTTAGTGTTCAGAACATAAATAAAAAGATTCAAACACTACCCCTGAGCATACAGAACCACATGCATAAATATTAGCAGCTAATCTAAAAGCCTTCATACCAATTTAAGCCAACTCTGCCACACACTGAACAAAACAGTTTAAAAAATATACTGTCCAAATCATACCTTACATTTAACATGTTCCCATTAAAAATGGCACTATGTTGTCATGCTAAGTAACATGTTACCAGTGCATCTAGAATTACCAGTGATATAACGTCAGCTCAAAGCCAGTAAACATTAATATGACTGGACCAGTAATAATTTTAAGAAGTAACCAGACAGGCAATGTATGTATAACATAATACTGAGGCATGTTTGCATAACCATTGCTGCTGTGGAAAAGCAATAGGTATTACATATGCTGAATGTGTGTTTGTAGACTTAGTTATCCAGCATGCAAAGTGCATAACCCGTGTTCTATTGTCATCTATGGTTTACCTGGCTCTACCATATTTTTCTACATTATTTTGTAAAGGGCACAATTTTCAGAAAACATTTATTGAACATAAAGGGTGTGTTCTAATTTCTCTACAACTTTGAAACATTTCTCATTCTAAGAATTCAGCGAGATACTGTCATAAATGTAAGTAGGTCTTCATGTAAAGTACCCATTAGTCTCATCAGATGTTTATAAAACTTCAATTATCTTGACAGATTTTCCAAAAATACTCAAATATCAAACTTCATGAAAGTTCTTCCAGTGGGAACCAAGTTGTTCCATGCAGGTGGAGAAACAGACAGACAGCCAGACCAACATGATGAAGCTAACAGTTGCTTTTCACAATTTTGCAAACATGCCTAAAAAGCAACAGTTGTTATAAGAAATGTGGGGTATGGACAACAATTACCTTGCTGAATGAAAACACAGGTTTTGGTGGTCCAAAATGGTTACTGATTTGTGGCCAGTCACGCATATTAATAACAAGTTCAATGTCTGGAAGTTTTGGAAGCAATGCGATAATAAAATGTTCCACTCCTGCACAGCGTGCTGGAAACATACACTCCACATCACGATACAGATGATGATTTATGATTTGATATCTTGTACCTCTGTCAAAAAAAGCATACATGACAACAATTTTAGTACAGGTCAAGTACATGCCATGAATCCTTTAAGATAAGATATTCCGATTTTGAGTAAAACCCAAGTTTGAACAGGACGAAGCAAACATAAACTCTAAATGGAGACATACAGAAGGCCTTAGAACACTGTTACATTTTTTTTTGGTTTCCTTAGCCCATCCAACACCAACCACACTACACTAAAATTACGCACTAATATATATGCATAATAAAAAATGTACTTACGCTTGTAATGCTGAACTGTTTAGCACAATTAATTCATCAGGACTCGTAACACTGTTATTTCTTCAACAGAAGCTAACTTCTTTACCAAAAAAGTTGTAAAGGAAATATGTACTTTCATTTTTGTGTTTGTGTGTTTTTGTTGGTTACATGATCGTTAGAGTATTGAATGCAGGTTGCCAACACACAGAGTGACACTGCGTGATCCAGTAATACAAAAGCAAAATTTGCCGGAATACGGTCTGTGATTAATACAACCACTGATGTTCCTGTCACTAGTATATAAACTTACAGCCTAACATCAGTGGATTATGCTTCAACATTTGTACGTGTCTTAGCACCTGAAACTTGAATGTCTGACTCTCTGACTTGAATGTGCCTATACATGCTTGCTTCAATATCGCATTATAGAAGATGTCAGAAGGAAAGCCTGCATGAAGAAGGGTGTATAGTCTTAACATAAACATGTTAAGTAATAAACACTGCTTTTATCAATGAAATAAGAGTGTTTAAAGGTGTTGCCAGATGAGGATTTTTAAAATGGCAAAACATTGCATAGTAAATTTTATATTATTCATGCTGAGCATTGTTATTAATCAAATATAATATTCATCCAACTAATGCACTATTATATTCTAAAAGTCTTTACATTACAGTATTTTTATGTTTATCTGACATGTTTCGATTCTGGCTGGGAGCATATTCAGAGATTCTTCTACTACTACTACTACTACTACTACTACTACTACTACTACTACTACTNAGATTCTTCTACTACTACTACTACTACTACTACTACTACTACTACTACTACTACTACTACTACTACTACTATTACTACTACAGGGCCTGTCAGTTGACGCTCTGGATGCATCTCAGCCTTAGGCTTATTGTGCAGCCCTAAGTACTCCATTCAGCACAGGTTCAATAATCCTGTGCCTCTTACAAAGAGGCAAAGGTCCCTTACTGAAATTGTGTTTGTATCTTTTGGTTCAGCAAACAGCTTCCCAAAGAAATTATAGCACAGACAAGCCAACACCTTCCAGCAGCAAATAATGTGCTGCACTGCTGCAGTCTCCATCCTGCAAAATCTGCAGGCTAGATCCCCATCAAACAGGCCCATAATATACAGGTGCCTCCTCACAGGAGCATGTCCCGTGAGGATTGCAACTGCCATTTTTAGTTGATGCCTACTTCTCTTACACGGTCTACTAATGAAAAGTTTGCCATGTCTATGACCTGGTAAATCTTTCCAGGCACTATAATGTTAATACTCAGTCCAGTTCTTCATTGCTTCTCTTGCTGAACACCTAGGTATTCCAAGAGTCAGCTCTGGACCAAGTAATGGCATAGCTGACGCTTGTCTGGCAAGCTTATCAGATTCCTCATTGCCAGGAATGCCACAGTGCCCCGGCACCCATGCGAGGGTTACCTCATTCTGGTTAGCCAGCGCACAGAGAGCATTTAGGCATTCTGCAACCAGTCCTAAAGTCATTTTCAGACTGCAAAGCACCCTAAGTGCAGCCTGGCTATCAGACAAAATAAGGATCTGCTTATGTTTATAAGCTCTTCTTATATTTTCACATACACATTGAAGAAGGGCATATATTTCAGTTTGAAAAACCGTGGCAAATTTACCCAAGGGGAAGCTAAAGCTTCTATTTGGTCTTATGCGATAAATACCAGACCCTGTCCCTGAGTCAGCCCTGGAACCATCAGTCAACCAGATCAGAGCAACCCCAGGGAACACTGGGTCTTTTTTTCTCCAGTACTCCTGGTCTATTATGACCCTGAAGTTTTTGGTGTGACAATAAACTGGAATGGTGTAGTCCGACTGCATGTCTAATAAAGGGTCACCCACATTTTTCCAGATGGTTAGCAACCCTGACACCGTTTTTGGAACACTTGGTTACTTTAGTATAGGCAGCCTGTAGAGTGCCATCCTCGCCTCCGCCATGATAAACAGATCTAGTGGAGTCAGATTCAGAAGCACCTCCATTCTTGCAGTAGTGGCCGATTTCATAGCCCCCGTAATGGATAGACAGGCCATTCTTTGAATCCTGCCTAATTGAAGTTTAGTGTTTTTTTGCTTGACCTTGGGCCACCAAACCAAGACAGCACGGAGTATGGAAGGTCTGATTACCCTAGTACAGAGCCAGTACACCATAGTGGGTGTTAGACTCCATCTTTTATCATACATGCATCTAACCACCACAAAGGTGGCTTGCACTTTTCTGACTATTTTCTGCAAATGTTGGTTCCAGTTAAGTTCGGAGTCTACAGTCATTCCCAAATACTTAACATCTCCCAGCATTTTAAGTTCCATACCATCAAGTGTGAGAGGTTCTAAGTCCTCTGTTTTCCTTCTATTGGCAAAGGGAACCATGGCTGTTTTGTGAGGGGCTAATATTTCGACCCTCTTTTACAGCCCATTTAACGACTACATTCAGGGCACCTTGCATTAAGTTCCCTGACAGTGTGCGCAAATCTACCTTGGACTATGATAACAATGTCGTCAGCATAACCAAATGTACTAAAGCCTAGGTCACTGGTTTCAACCAAAAGCCTATCAACAACCAGATTCCACAAAAGGGGAGACAAAACTCTGCCCTGTGGACATCCCGCTACAACTTCAGCAGTCAAACTGCTGCCCATGAGGGAAGTGTCTACTAGTCTGTTTCAAGCATGGACCTGACCCACCTGCAACAGGTTTCCTCAAGTCCACGCTCTCTTGCAGCTGTAGTTACTGCATTAAAGGACGTGTTGTCGAATGCACCCTCACCAACGCAATCTCTTTATGACTCAAGGACTTTTCCAGTCTATGTACAACCTGGAAGAGTGCTGTTTCTGTAGACATACCTGCCCTGTTGGCATACTGGTTCTGGTGAAGCAGTTTTTCAACCAAGACACCATCCCTGGTATGTCTGTCAAGTAGTTTCTCAAGTGTCTTGAGTATAAATGACATCAGACTGATGGGTCTCAGGAACTTTGCCTGGGACAGAGGTTTCCCAGGTTTAGGTATAAATGCCTCCAGCCCATACGAACATATCCCAAGGCCAAACTGGCTCTTAGTAACATTTAAAAGTTTTCCCGCTAGCAGCTCAAAACCCTGCTGTAGCATGATGGGCATTATTCCACCAGTGCCTGGGGATTTATAAGGTTCAAATGAGAAAATAGCCCAGTTCAATTTATCATAACTTATGACCCTTCTGGAAACCGCCCAGTCTTCCCTGGAACCCTTCCATTTTGGAGACTCCAGTTCAAGACTGTCCCAGCCTCCAGAAGGTTCCAAAATTATTTTTGAACCAGGGAAGTGGACCCAGAGTAACTCGCCCAGGGTCTCCTTCTCTGTTTTGGTATATTCTCCATTTTCAAGCCAGAGAGAACTAATTGCACTTTGCCCATCCTTTAATAGAATCCTCTGGAGTCTGGCACATTTTGGAGCCTTTTCAATCTCCTCACGGTGTGTCCGCCAGGATTCTCTCTTGGCCTGTCTGAGTGCCTTACTATAATCAGTTAAGGTTTTTTTTATAAACAGTCCAATTTCCTGACTGCTTTGCTGCATTAAATAATCTGCGAACTTTCCTCTTTCTATCTGCAAGGTCTTGATTCCACCAGGATGTATTCCTGCTCTTCTGCCTCATGGTAGAAGGACAATTTTCATTATGTGCAAAAACAGCAGCATCCTGAACTGCCTTGCAGCAGTTTCTAGTTTTATAAAATAAATAATCCTATCTTTCACATCACGTAGACAGCCTGACAGGTCAGTTCTAAAGGACTCCCAGTCAGTCCTGCGCGGATTGCTATAAATTTCAACTAAACAGTCAATACCCATGACGGTAAATTGGAAATATCTGTGGTCTGAACAACTTACTTCCTCAGTTACATGCCAATCTTTAATAAAATTGCCAGGGTAAAAAGTGGCAATCATGATATCAATAACTTCCTGCCTGTTAGACGTAACAAAGTTAGGTCTGTTACTTGTATTCATTATGTCCAATCAAATTAGCCATAATAAAACTAAACAGGGACTCACCTCTGTTGTTAATATTTGTACTTCCCAGGAGGTGTGATACGCATTCGCATCGCAGCTGATGACCAGGTGAGATCCTTCAGCCCAGCATTCAGTCACCAGCCTCTCCATTTCCCTGGGGGGTGGGGGTTCAGCATCATTGTATGGGAGGTAAGCTGATCCCAGAATAATCTCCCTCGGTCCCCTGCCACACAATGTTTTGATTTTAACTGCCGTCAGGTCCCTGGAACAGTAATGCATCAACAGCAGTATCTGAAAGTCTTTCTTGACTAAAATACAGGACCTAGGATTCTGGATGGATCTGCTATAAATTACTTCTCCACCTACCTCCTTTACACCTTTAATTTCCCCCATATAGGTCCGGGGTTCCTGTATGCGGGCAACATCGCAGTTCTTCATGACAACACAGAGGGCAGCCGAGGCTACCCTATTGTGGTGGAGATTTATCTGCAGCACTCTCAGCCTCTGGCTTCTTCTTTACATCCTTCATGGTCCAGAAGATAACTCTCCCCAGTCCTCAGAAGGCCTTGAACTTTGACTTAGTCAGGGTTTTGAAAGAGCCAGGGTGAATAGAGAAGGCCAGTGTCTGCTCCTGCTCAGTGACCTTATGACTCATGACTGACAGATCTGTCATATTTAGCTCAGGATTCTAAATCCTGAGACGAATCATGACAGTGGTAAACTCTGAAGGGTCAGGAATGTGAACAAGCACCCTGGGTCTCTTTGGGATGTCTTTGGAATCAACTACAGTCAGCTCTGCACCCTCTCACAACTCCCCAAGTCCACTAATTGCCTGCATTAACCAGACCTTAGAGGGTTAATTTGCACAGGTAATCCAGAATATACCTTCTGCACATTTAGAGTGCAAAAACTGCAGAGGCATCTCCCTTGAAGGGTTTGCATCCACAGCAGACAAGAGTTTTACCTGAATCAGGTCAGTCTGAGCCTGATCCAGTTTGACAGCAGGATGGCGTGTGTGAGTAACCGCCATCTTGATGCCAACAACAGTTTCCTTGTATGACCCAGTGTGCATTTGAGCGCTCCTGGGTTTTTTAGGTTGCTGTTTTTCCGAAGATGGATTGCTCGAGTCAGAGTGGGGTCTTTTCACACCACCACTGCTCCCTGCTGTGCCCATCTCCTGAGATGAAGGAATTTTCCTTGGTGGCTTCTTATCCACCCAAGTTCCCTCCTTCATCTTCCTTTCTCTAGTGAGCCTTTTCCATTGCAGTCCTGAGAGTTTCTCAGTCTGCAGTATGGTCGTTGAGATGCCCGCAGCCAATCTTTCGTTGTCCGAAAGACCGACTGAAGGCTTATAGCCTACAACCTCCACATGGGGTTCTTGCTGTAACAAGTCTGCAGGCACAGCCGCTTCTTGTTTAGGTTCAAAAGTATTCGTGTCCATTGTTGTCCCATGAGTACAGGAGAAATAACAGTCAACACTGGCAGAGCTCCCTATACCAGTGCAAGATTACATACTCTGGGATGTCGCCCGGTTTCCCAGAGGTTCCGTTAAGGACACATCACCCATGTGCCATGCACCCCTTCAGCACGGATTAAGGCAAGCCACACATAACACCTTGGGGTTGGGGAGTTGGTCCATGGTCTCCTATTTTATATTCAGAGACACACCTGCCACAAGGACAGGTCCCTGGCCTTCGGCCACCTGCCAACATGCCCAGTTGCCACTCAAGCCCCAAGATCTTAAGGGAGTCACTCAAAAGTAAAAGTTACACAATCAGAAATAACAATACTTGCACATGTTATAAAGCATAAAATATGTAACAGATAGTCAGCTAACATGTAGGTCAACTTGTAGTAGATATTTGTTTTACTGCAAAATATTAAAAACGCTAGATTAGTTAAAGTATAAATTTGAACAGGTATAATGAATTTACATGAAACAATTAATGTGTTCAAAATATTTTATCGCACAGCAATACTTGCAGTACACAGGTATGTAATATACTTAACATTGCAACTATTGCTCCATGATAAAATATTTTAAACACATTAATTATTTCATATAAATTCACTATACCTGTTCACATTTACACTTTAACTAATCTAGCGTTTTCTAACATTTTTCAGCAAAACAAAGGGCCAGTACAAGTTCACGTGCACATTAGCTGACTATCTCTTATATACTTTATAACATGTACAAGTACTGTTATTACTGACTGTGTAACTTTCACTTTTGCGTGAATCCCTGAAGATGATCCCAAACTGGATTGAAACATGTCAGGTCAACATATAAATATTGTAACGTAAAGACATTTAGAGTAATAATAGTGCATTAGTTGGACGAATATTGTACTTGCTGCATAGCAAGTAAGTACATCTCCTACTTGATGTGACAGCAACAAAAGTTACTGAATTTTATATTTCAAATTCATTGCCAGACGTGACATAAACTACTCCCATCTACTCATTTGCCCTGCCGTTGAACATTTCCATTATCTGCTATTAGCTCTAACACAAACCACTCTAACTTACATACCTGGTCACTGGTTTGTAAATAATACATTACACACACCAAAAAATCATATATAATGGGAATTATGATCTATAATAAAAAACTGTCAGGAAATATTAATTAAAATATACATTTTGCCACTATCATGTGTCTTCACAGCATCACAATACACAAACATATAAGACAATGAGACAATTTTTGACCCATTCTTACTTAAAGTTATCTAGACCATGTACGTACTTATTATAACACCTGCATTATCAACACCTTGTACACAGTATTGAAGGACAAGTTTGTCACACTGTACTTCAGTATTGTGTACGAGTTGGTGGTAATACATGTGTTATCTACTTACTTCTTTGTTATAGAATTAATCATATCCTTAGTGATTCCAGACTTGAAAGGTGACAGATCTTTTTCAATTACTGAAGAATAGCAGCTGCAAGATTCTTGAGAACAGGGCTTGTAAGCAGAAACTGAATCCTGAATTAGTTTCAAGTACACGTTTTCTTCTGTAATTAATAAATATTCAAGTGAACAATACTTCACTCATAAATGTTAAGTTTATCACTACAGTTTAATACGAACATGCATAATAAACCACTTATAATCAAAAGTTGGTTAAAGTGCAAAAAGGAACATTCGTTTCCTGTTTCAACATAAACACTGCCATTCACTCATTATTCACCTGAATTTAAAAAAAATCATTCTAAAAGAAAGTCTCATGATGTAACACATTATACCCACAAATTTACATCATTAAAATGCTCTCATGCTCAAATTCTTCATATAGAAACACAAGCCTGGTTCTCATGCAAATGTTGGTTTCACAAGACATTAATTCGTAATTCTACAAATTACGGTTGTTAAAACAGCAAGATGATATTATCGAGATTATGACAGCAACAGAGCATTTCAAATACCCAATGTTAAAGCTCAGGAAGAAGCAACAGTTGTTCACATAACATGGCTTATGTAAGGCACACCATTTCCTAGCCAAGAACTTCAGGAGACCCAATACATATCACAAAAAACAAATTTCAGTGGAGCAACCTTTGCTGTAGTCAAACGATGATCATTTGATGCAACCACATTACAAACAACTTCTCCGAAAACAAACGTATCCTATACAAAATATACAGCGGAATTTGCTATAGCTGACAGTTTTGTCGTAATTTTGAGTGCAAAATTGGTGCTGATTCTAGACTTGCATTTACGAGCCTAACCTTGACAAAAACCCAATGCACGTGAACCTTGCCTTTTGAATATTTCGATGTGTCTTCATCTTGCATGTCTGTGCATTTCACACCACTCGTTACAGTGCAAGTATCATCAAAATTTGCTGCTACAGAAGTTGCCAAAAGTAAAATGAACTTATAGCGCATTTTCACAACGTTCAAATTTCCACCTAATCGTACTTGAACCGAAACGCTTTCCTTTGGATACGATAGCCAGGCATGCGAATCACTAAAACTGCAACCACGCAACCACGGACATCCGATTACACATCGCTACTAGGTTCGCCAACATTGATATCGTAACTTGTCCTGATAGAAATTGAATCCGTATACTGACTCACAAGATGTTGTACCTAAAGGACCACAGTAACAATAAAAGTGTAATTAAAAAATTAAATATGCAACTGGTAATAAATAGATGGTGATAAGTATTCGAGTAGCATCCGAAAAAGTCAACCGCACTACTTGCACCTAACCATGGCTTTGGTACATATTGCCAACTGTACAGAGGATGCTGCAGGCGGCGATGATAAGTGACGGCTGTAGGTAATGCTTGAGTTCATTCGTAAGACCGGTGGGTGCAGCACGATGCGTGATGGGCTCTTCACAGACGCACGCGGACTAATTTGAAAAACGTTGCTAAAAATATTTCTATGTAGTAACCATTGGAATGAAGTTCTTCCAATCATTATCGAGATTAGTTTTCAAAAAATACGGCTGGGCCAGTTCCTGCTTGACTGATAAGCGGCGGCCCGAATGTCCGCTAGCGTTGCGTCGTAAGTCGCGTGTCGGGATGTGTAACAGTCGGTAAACGAAACTATGCAAAGTGTCGCCGTCATAACCTTTAGAAAGTCTGATAAAAACTGTCACAAGTTCTACAGCAGATGCTGAAAATTTTGTCCTCCTGACTGAATCAATTCAATATACCTGCAGAACACATTATGGTTAAACCTCTGGAGTTCTCCGGAAATTGTTGAAACTTCGGGGTGGATTTTGTTTCTTAGTTATACCAGAGTGTGGGAATTTGTTTTGCACACTTTATCTTATAAACTTTCGAGTAATAAGTCATTGTTTTTACTCCTGTTGCAGAGCGTACAGTCTATATTATGCAGTGTTGAATTTTACAAACTAACATTGTATGTAGGAAGGCAGATCATGTCGATACAACTCGGTCAGATAATTTCAGAAACATTCAAGTCTTCTGGGATGTGAGGCTGGGTCATTGGCTGCTGTTTACAGAACAATATAGTGTAATATTACAGAAGACTTGCATGTTCAGGAACCTGCTTGAGAACCTCAAGGCTCTCAGCTCTTCAGAAACTAGTGAGAGGTTAGCAGTTACCCTCAACATGTTAATTCAATAACAATTGCGTTTTTATATTTATTTCAGTAACCAATAAACTTTAAAAGTTCATGAGGTACAAAATATTACCCAGTTTACACATATAAGTTCAGACTTCAGGACTTAAGAGCTGAGGAACAGAGTTTTGGGGCCACATGTTGGAATTGCCCTCTCTTCTCCGCTGAGGACAACTTAGCCATTATTTATGTCAATGTGGGAATGAGAATTGTTAACAAAATTTTAAAGACAGCTAAATGAAGAGAAGAAAGGAACAGGAAATCACATGCATATATAGTGTAGAATATTTATCATTTTTAAGTCGTAATGTTAGCAGTTTATGGGATCAGTCCTTGAGGATTTTATTCTTCCATGCTATGATGCTGTGTCACCTGGTAATCATTTTCCGATGTTCGAAGGACTGTAGTGCCTTCATTGCCAGGGGTTTAAAGGTCCAAGATCCTTGTCAGACCTCCAGATGCAGCATCATATCCTAGAAGAATGGAATTCTCCACCAGACTGCTGTGAAAACCCCAGAACATGGATCATTCCTTTTTTCTTGTTCTAGCATCATGGACAAGCCACTGTCTCTCATAAGACAATTAATGATTCACACGATCTAAAAGTGCATGACTGCATTCTAATTGCTCTACCTCTCTTCCTGATGAAAATTATTAAAAAATGAACGCTACACGGGCATAAAAACTGCATGGATAAAATCTGGTCAGTAGAAAATTATGCTTATACTCAACTGCATGTCTGACGTATTTTATTTATTCTGCCTTTGATGAGTGGCAGGTTACAGGCTGCCATCATAATTACAGTCGACACAAATTTCCATGTTACTCAGCACTGATAATTTATTACAATACAATACAATTCTTTTTTATATAAGCGTGTCGCTGTTGTTAAACACTTGTCAGGTATATGCGGCAAAATTCTGTTAATCTGACTCACACAGGACTGGACAGGTGCTGAATTATCGAATATTCTGGATTATCAGACAATACCTACAGCGACTTAAGTTCTTACAGGTAATGTTTCATTACTGCTCCTGTACTTGGGCTGTAATACTAATCAAAGGAGTATTCCACTTGGATAGCTCCTTCAGCTGTTGGTTCAAGGTCATCGGAGTCCTCTTCTGTGTTTCCTGGACTCTCCATAGCTGAAGAAGTTGACAGAGTAGGAAGCAAAGGTTCAGGATATACTATAGTTGATGTACAGACCCTCTTTGAAGCCTTTTTGAACAAGTCTCTGAGATCTGCCCATTTCATTGATGAAGCTTCCCCTGTTCCCCCCCGGTAAAGAGCAGAACTTCCAGCTGCTCTCCTTGAGTACAGCTTATCAGAATTTCTGAATTATCAAATTATCAAACATCAGATTAAAGGAATTTTGCTGTATTTAATACCTGTTCTTCAAATTAATATGGAGTCATATCCCAGTCCTGAACTACAGTTCCAACACTGCAATATTGTCAAGACTGATAAGTTAAACAGGGCTTCTTAAAGCTCAAACTGCTTCATCCATAGTGTTAGTGTGGTTGGAGACTGAATCATATTATTACATTTTAGCAACAATCATACTCTCAGCAAGTGTGCTCAGGATCAGTTATGCTGAGTGTGCAATCTAACAAGACATATACGTTACAAGAAATGATGGAGTTTGTTAATGTGGCACATAATATTAAATGACAAATTACAATTTCATTTACTCACAAATCCTGCATTGTCCTAATTTTGATTCAGTTTTTTTGGACATGTCAAAACCATTACCACACTGCTTTTCATTATGCACTTCTGTTCTGTTAACCCTTAACAGTGAACAGCCATGGGCGCAATTCCATTTTGCTAGTACAATACCCATCTTCTGGTTTTCCTAGTTTAACATAAACCAATGTCTATCATGACTATAAACTCATTCATGTCTTTTCTATTGTGCTTATTTAATTTTCCCTCATATTTGCGTTATTCACATCATGCTATGAAGAGTCCAACAGGCAGAAGTACTTTAAGGTTTACACCACACGCATGCTTTAAAATTTGAAGACACTTATAAGCCAAGTATGAGCAAGAAATATTTATATTTACATAGTCTTCCATAGTGATATTTACTGCCACAAAGCCATTTTATGGGATATATTTTACATTACAATAATTTTAGTTTTACTTATATATTATGTTACAAACCATTATGTTGGAGAGTGTATTATCAACATAATGTGACGGTCTAGTATACTGTACCCTTACTGCTGTGGAGCCACTTGGCAGAACTTTCATGTTGTCTGTTTCATGCACAGTATGACATGTTATGCTACCAGTGATGCACAACAGAGAGCACAGCTTCTAGTTATGAATGGCTTTGGCACACTGTTGTCTTCCCTCAAAGTACTTAATGTGGCAGATGTTCACAATTATGTGAACATACAACGCATTTTCATAATTAATGTAATAAGTAAAGAATCTAAATTGTATAGTCATTTTCAGTGATCTAAATGTGGAAGAAAGTACACAATTAATGCAATAAATAAGGAAATGGGGATCACACATGGTTGTTCAGATTAGTGAAGTGAATAATAATTTCTTACTCACCATAGTTAAACAGTGTGCTGAAAATGGTTTCCTTCAGTTTTCAGACATGCATCACATCTAACAAACACTGTTTATTACATACTGAAGTTTTACAAGTTACACGTGTTGATAGGAAGTGGCTGGCAACAACTGTCAGATAAAATAATGTCTGTGCATAATTACTTAAATGCCATTTCAGTTTTAGTACAAATATCACTGTAAAAAATGACATCACTCTTTTCCTGTCCAATTCCACATAAACTTAGTTAAAAATTAACTATTTGCATGAGTTCTGTTTTAGTGTAAGATTTTCATGGTAATTTTGCAGTTACTCAACACACTTCATAAAAATTACACCAGTCTGTGTCAGCCAAGTGTGTGATGAGTCTGAAGGTGACATAAGCATTCCTTCAGTGATCTGCAAAGTATTTTAGATAATCAGAAATGTATATACAAGGCTGAATGGAAAATCTAAAATTCTCATGATGATCACTATGTTCTGGAAATAGTGCCATGTATTCTGGTACAAATACACTGATCAGGTTACAAAATTCAAGATGGAGGCAGCAAGTTCTTCCATAATGCTGGTACATGTGTAAGGGACTACATGGCATCACATTCCAGAAGGCTGTAATGCTCAAGTGAGGACATACTAAAACTCACATTAAAGACTAACAACTGATCTCACTGTTATATATTACAAATGCTGTTGGCTGTATCAACCTTCTTGGCCAGTGCACACCCATCAAAATTGAGGAATCTTTTTCTATGGTAAAAGGACAAGGCAGATTCTGTACCCCTTCATTACATGGGACAGTAACTACAACTTAATGGCTAGGGACTTTGTACTTTTGAGGTACCCTACATTTTTGTATGTACTGAGGAAAATTTAAACCCACATCTAACTGGGAATGAAAGCAAGGACCCTCCTAGTGAATCACATCTTATAAATAATAATAATAATAATAATAATAATAATAGGCCAGATATAATAATTAAAAACAAAAAAGAGAAAACATGCACACTGATAGATGTGGCAATACCAGCAGACAAAAACGTTGTGCAAAAGGAAGCGGAAAAGAGGTTAAAATACAAGAGTTTATGTATAGAGATACAACGAATGTGGAACCTGAAGTGTACAATTGTACCAGTAATAATTGGAGCCACTGGAATAGTAACGAGAAGCTTAAAGAAAAATTTGGAAGCTATACCAGGAAAACATTCAATAGATTCACTACAAAAGACAGCTATACTTGGAACATCACACATAATACGGAAAGTTCTGCAGTGTGAAGCTTGAAGCCTGAGCGGTGGGGATCACTGCTGGTTCAAGAGACGTACCAGGAAGGAAAGGCCTGTGACAAGAGACACACACATAATAATAATAGATCCCGTCTAGGTACCGGTATAAGAATAGACCTAGGGAATACCCTGCCGGTTGTAAGAGGCGATCATCTGGGGCGACTGTCCTAAAACTTACCCATACCTTTAACAGTCCTTGCTACCCAAATTAAACTCCCTACCTATCCCATCCACAAACCTGGCAGAAGGTATAAAATGCTTTACACCCATGAGAATGGAGAAGGAAGTTAACCGAGCCTTGGAAACTGTTCGGGTATGCAGTATATCACCCGCGCTGAATGTTTGGCGACTGGACAATCAGCGGGAAATAAGAGACAAGTTCCTGTGGAGACTGGTGAAGCAAGTGGCGCCATCCCACCTAGGGCTACCACAAGACCCCGTTATGGGTCCACACAGCAACAAGAGACCCAGCCAGTTGAAACTGTTTCCCAAGCTATGCTAGGGACCACTAAAACTGGAAAATCACGCCAGCACATACAATGGAGTAAAGAAATGAATACGTTTGTCATGCGCCAATACTACATAATAACTAAATTGGAAACCACAAAAATTGGATATAGACAAGAATTACATGACAGATTTACAAGACAGTACCCTGAGATGGACGTTAGCGAGCAAAGAATAGTTGACCAACAAAGGGCCATTGTTACCAAAAACTTATTAACAAAGCCCTAGTTAGAAGAAATCAGAGCACAAGTGGCTGAAACCTTAAAGGAGACAACTGTAAAAGAAAATGACCAGGATTCTGAGGAAAATATTAACACAGATGAAGAAACAATACAACCTTTTAGCAAAAATGAACAAAAAGAAAAGCAAAGTTTAGAAAGCCGACAGCCTGTGGAAAATCCAGAGCTAGATAAAATAAAAATAGAGTTCCACAAAGCACTAAAAGAATTTGAAGGAACAGATCCAGCCATTAGACTACAGATGCCTAAACAGAAATGCTCAAGGAAGTTAGCCACCATCATAACAGCCATAAACCAGGAGATACTTCCTGAATATAGGAAAAATAATGTCACCAATTTCCTAGAATTGCATAACATCATTTACGCAGCAGCAGTTGCCACTGTGAGGATGTCGGGGTAAGATAAAAAAAACCTGAATTATTTACAAAATAGACAACAAACCCCACCATGGGAAGGAAGGCTCAAGCAACAAATCAGTGACTTAAGAAAAGACATTGGAAGAGTACAGCAGGTCCAAAGAGGTAACACCAGCAACAGAATACAGAAGCACATGTGCAGGATATGGGAAAAAACACACAGACATGCCAAATACAACCCAAGTAATGTCCACACAACGGAAATACTTGACACCCTCAAGCAAAAGCTATCAGCAAAGGCACAAGGGCTTAGGCGGTATAAGGAAGCACATGAATGGAAGCAACAAAACAGATTATTTACTGCCAATGAAAAACCTACTACCGTAACCTAAAAAGTGAATGACTAGATTGCCAAGACAAATTACCAGACAAACAGATACTAACAAATTTCTGGGCATCCATATGGAGGAACACAGCCAGGCATAACCTGAAAGCTAGTTGGATAAGAAGTGAGCAAAAAAGAATGTCTAATATGACTGCAATGGAACACAGCCCAATAACTACAGAAAAAGTATCCCGGCTGATTGCTAAAACACTTAACTGGAAGGCACTGGGACCAGATGGAATAAGTAACTTTTGGATTAAGCGGTTCACAGCAACTCATCCATATCTAGCATATTATTTTAACCAGTTCTTAGAGAATGCAGAAAAAATTCCAGAATTCTTAGTCAGAGGAATAACATACTTAATACCGAAAAGTCAGGACATTAAGGACCATCCAATTACATGCCAATAACCTTCCTCTGCACAATCTATAAAATATATACAGCGTGCATAGCTGAAAAGATCTACAAGCACCTAGAAACAAATACAGTACTAGCAGAAGAACAAAAAGGATGTATCAAAAACTGCCAGGGCTGTAAAGAACAACTAATAATAGATTCAGTAGTTCTGGAACAAGCACACAGGGATAACCGAAACCTGTACATAGCGTATATTGATTACCGTAAGGCCTTTGACTCAGTGCCACATAGCTGGCTCATACGTGTATTAGAAACATACAAAATTGACCCAGTAATAATTAACTCATTGCAACAGTTGATGAAGAAATGGACAACAACCCTTCAAGTCAAACTAAAAAATGACCAGATTACGAGTGATCCTATCCGCATACAACGAGGCATATATCAAGGGGACAGTCTTAGCCCACTATGGTTTTGCCTTGCACTAAACCCTCTCTCCCATCTACTTAACAGAACAAACTACGGTTTTGGTATAAACTCCGACAACCAGGAGGCGCAAAGATTGAATCATCTTTTATACGTGGATGATATTAAACTCTATGCAGCCACAAATAATCAACTGCAAGAACTCCTGCAGCTCACCCAAACTTTCTCTAGAGATATCAGGATGACATTTGGGATTGAAAAGTGCAAAACATTAAGTATTGTAAAAAGGAAATTAGATCTGAGAAATTTCACAACAGAGGAAGAGGACACTATAATAGCCATGAAAGAGGAAGATATATAGAAATACCTGGGCCACATGCAAACTAAGCAAATTAGACATGCACAAATGAAACAATAGGTAGGCAATGAATACCTACAGCGCACAAAAAGCATATTAAAGACAAAGTTAAATGGGAAAAATATGTTTAAAGCTATAAATACTTACGCAATTCCAGTACTAACTTTCAGTTTCGGAATAGTAAAATGGACGCCTACAGACCTAGAGAACGTCCAAATTAAAACAAGAGTGCTACTTACAAGATACAGAATTCAACACCCCCGCGCCACAAAGGAAAGACTCACTCTACCACGGCGCATAGGAGGAAGAGGGATGATTGATATAACTCGGCTACATGATAAGCAGGTGAAGTTACTTCAGACATATTTCCTCAACAAACAGACATCATCACCTCTCCATGCTGCAATAGTAAAAGCAGACAATAAATACACACCACTGGATTTAGTACGTGCAAATGAAAATGAACTCACCACAGATGAAGAATACAACAACAAAGTCAGAAGACAGTGGTCCCACAAAGCCTTACACAGCTGACACCCGCATGACCTTAGCCAAGAACATGTAGACATAGAAGTGTCGAACAAATGGCTGACAAATGCAGACCTCTTCACTGAAACAGAGGGCTTTTTAACAGCAATACAGGACCAAGTCATACTAACAAGAAACTGTAAGAAATATATTTTGAAGCAGCCAAACATCGACGAGATGTGTAGAACCGGAGACGATCCAGCACATTACTGCAGCATGTGAACAATTAGCACCTACCGAGTATATAAAAAGACATGATGGAGTTGCAAAAGTTATACACCAGAAACTGGCAGAAGCAGCTGAATTAGTTGACGACAAATGCCCATACTATAGGCACAAACCAGCAAACATGCTGGAGAACAACAACTTCAAACTGTACTGGAATCGCAGCATTATTACGGATAAAACAATACCTTTCAACTGACCTGACATAACTCCCACAAACAAGAAAACAAAAAATTCCTTCCTAATAGACATAGCTATTCCAGATACACAGAATCTCGCCAAAACAATAACAGAAAAACAAAACAAATACCAAGAACTGGCGAATGAAATACGTGTTATGTGGAAGGAGGATACAGTGCAAGTGGTCCCGATAGTAATTTCAGCTACGGGAATAATTCCAAAGTCACTGTCACGAAGTTTAAATAGACTTAACCTGAACCCAAACACATATATACAAATGCAAAAGTGGTAATTCTTGGCACATGTTCAATTGTAAGAAATTTCCTAAATTATGCGTGAGACCACCGAGCCTAATCCTGGTGATCACACATCCCAGGATAGGTGAAAATTTCCCAGCTAAAGCTGAGAAGTGAGAAATTCGGAGAATAACAGCAGCAGCAGCAACAACAACAACAACAACAACAAAGGAGATGATTATGATGATGATGATGATGATGATGATGATGATGCACCTTTAGAAAATACTTGAGCAGCACACCAGGAAAGCACGATATCAAGGAACTACAGAAAACAGCTATACTGGGCACAGCACACATACTTCAGAAAGTGCTAATGTAAAAGGACAAAAGAGTTTAATATTGAAGACAGTGTTATATGCACCATTAACAGTACATGCAGAATAGCTGCAACTCTGTATACGCTAGAAACATGGTTTGTTTCAGGTATATAAGTGTGAATACCCTGCATAAAGGAGATAATGAAATAATAATACTAGTACCTTGGGACTGAGGAAAGTGATGGCATACAACATCAGCAAATGAAAGAAAGATTGAAGAAGGAATACACCAGGAGACTAAGAATGATACTGAAATCTGAATTAAATGCCAAAAACAAAATTACAGCAATTGGAGCATTAGCCATCCCAGTATTAAAATACAGGTTTGGTATACTTAGTTCGAGATTAGAAGAAATTAAAAAAAGTGATAGGAAAGCCAGAAAGACACTAACAATGTACAAAATCCATCACCCTAAAGCTGATATAGATAGGCTGTATGTAAAGAGGAAATGAGGAGGCAGAGGCCTGTCACAAATTGAAGCGGCATATAAAACAGAGATATTTAATATTGCAGAATATCTTAACAAAAAGTATAAAGAAGACCAGTTTGTAAATATTATTATAAGCCACAACAGCAATCAACCAAATATGAATTCAACAGTTAGAGCAGCAGTCAAGATCACAGATGGATTAAGTCAATCAAACGAGAACAATGACATGAAACAAGATGGAATACAAAACACAAAGGCAAGATTGGCAGAGTCCTTAAAGGAAAAATGGGAAAACAAAGTAATGCATGGCCAGGCTGTGCCATGGCTCAGGTGGTTAGCCACCGGGCTCCCACCGCGGAGGCCCGGGTTCGATCCCGGGTCAGTCCATGTGGGATTTGTGGTGGACAAAGTGGCACTGGGACAGGTTTTTCCCCCGAGTTCTTCAGTTTTCCCCTGTCAGTTTCATTCCACTGGTGCTCCATTACTAGGAAAAGGACAAAAAATAATAATCACCTTCATCTTCATCATAGGGTTGCACAATAAGCCTCATGGCTGCAGTGCGTCCGTAGCGTCTGCTGCGCGGCCCTTCACCACTAAAAAGAAATGCATGGCCAGTACATTAGACTCATAGATAAACATCTCATTAGCGAGGAAGACACGTTCCTCTGGCTGTCAAAGGGAGACCTGAAGGCAGAAACAGAAAGTGAAATAGTGGCAGCACAAGATCAAGCACTACAAACAAAATACCATGCAACAAAAATACTGCAAGCAGAAAAAGACAGTAAATGCAGATTATGTCGCCAATTTGAGGAGACAGCAGACCGCATTGTGTCAGCGTGCCCAGTACTGACAAAAGAACAATACATCAAGCGACATGATAGAGTGTGTGCTCAATTAGACTTCAACATATGTAAGGAACTAGGGTTAAAATTAGACAGTGAACTCTAGTATGAACATGTACCAAAATCAGTAGAAACAAGTCAAGTGGGCAAGGTAACCATATTATGGAATCAACAAGTACAAACCAACAGGACCAGCCCCAGCAATAAACCAGACATCATAATCCAGGATAATGAAAAAGGAACGTGCATGCTAATCGACATAGCAATCCTGGGAGAAAATAATGTGATAAAGAAAGAAGCCAAGAAGATTCTAAAATATAAAGACCTCATAATAGAAATACAGTGCATGTGGAATGTAAAAACAAAGGTTACACCAGTTATAATAGGAGCAACTGGAATCATTTCAAAATCCTTCAGAAAATACTTGAGCAGCATACCAGGAAAGCACAATATCAAGGAACTACGGAAAACAGCTATATTGGGCACAGCACACATACTGCGGACAGTGCTAATGTAGAAGCACTAAAGAGTTTAATACTGAAGACAGCGTTATATGCACCATTAACAGTATGCACAGAATAGCTGCAACACTGTATACCCTAGAAACATGGTTTGTTTCAGGTATGTAAGTGTGAATACCCTGCATAAAGGGGTGATGATGATGATGATAGTAATAATAATAATATGCTATATGTAAAAAGGAAAGGTGCAGGAAGAGGCATGTTACAACTGAGGTGACATATAAAGCAGGGGTAATCAATACTGCAGAATATCTGAACACAAAATATAAAGGAGACCAGTTTGTAAATATTGTTAAAAGCCACAAAAGCAATCAAACAAATATGAACTCAACAACTACAATAGCAGCAAAGGTTGTAGAAGAATTAAATCAATCAAACAAGAGCACTGACACAAAAAAAGAAAGGCATACAACACACAGAAGCAAGATTAGGCGAGTCTTTAACGAAAAAACAGGAACACAAGTAATGCAGTATGTGCCTCAGGGCAGAAGATCTATAGGGCGTCTGGCAAAAAGATGGATTGAGACCATAAGAGACCACATGGTCTAATACATGTTTGGAAAATGATGATGATGAAAGTAGCAAACTGGCTCATTACCTTTCATAGAAGTAGTGGTAACCAAAAACAAGACGGCTCACTAAGATATATTGCATATAGAAGACACAACTCATATATGCCTCGTCTTCATGTGGAGTCACATCATACCTGCTGCACATGTGTACTTCTATCTGCACTCATTAACTTGCCAAAAGAATCTGTGATATGTGGAATCATATAATTATTTCTGTCACTTACAGGAATGTCCACCCAGAACATGTCAACCGAGTTATGCAACACAGAGGTTCACGTCAATGTTCATCCTCTAGTTAGTAGTTTCAATGCTATGGACTACATAAAGCAGTGGCTGGGAAAGGGTCACTGGTATGCAAATTACACAGCTTGTACAGCCCCTTCAACAGAGTGTAGGGAACATCAAATTACTAGAAACTGTTTTGCAGGTATGCTGCACATAATGAGGAAACAAAGAAGTTTGGATTCAGTTTCACTCTATTTTCATTATCACCCATTGGCTGACTGACGGACAGACTGAGTGACTGACTAACAAACAAACCTAAACTAAACCAAACTAAACTAACTAAACTCCACGAAGCAGAGTCCTTCTTGAGAAACCAGTAGTTCATCAGCTACTCCAAGATATTCCCCCATTTTATGGGGCCTGAAGGTTCTGCACTGTGTTTATTAGAGGCTGCCACTTGTCCCCTATCCTGAGCCATATCAATCCAGTCTACACCATTCCATTCTATTTCTTTAAGATCCTTTTAGTATTATCCTTCCATCTCCATATCATTTCAGAAAAGGCTCATAATACTTGTAATTCAATACTAAGTTTTTCAGAAGCCAAAAAATTGTGATGTTTATTGTATAACCAGTTCTATTGCCAAGCACAACCTATCAAAGTATTTCTCAGTGTAAATGAACAAATGAAAATACTTCTCCATAAAAACTCGGCAATCAAAATGTACTATCCTTTTCAGCACAAACAAACACAGTGATATTATGTTTTATATACCACATAATGTCATAATTAAGGCTAAAATACAGATATAATAAGTTCCATTGTTTGAGTTAGAATTTGCTCTGAGCTTATCACAAGATGTTAATTCTCATTTTATATTGATGCCAGTTTTGAGTTACAGTCTGACAAGAAAGATACATGCTATATTATGAAATCATTAGAAAAGAATAAAAGTAATCATGCAAACTAACCTAAGTCAAATTCTTGCATGATAACTTTACTGTTCCTAACACTTCTGTCTTAAATATAATACTTTAATGTGTGTGTTCCAAAGCCAACCAATCAAGCACTGAATCTTCAAGAAAGGGAGTTGCAGTTTTGACTACAGGGCTTGCCATTCTAACTTTTGAAGCAACTTTCACAACATGCGAGCTCTAGCTTGTCTGTGTCTGCTCTGGATGAATGACAGTCATCTGCAAAATTTAACAAAAAAAAAAAACTGACGATAGGTTTAAATTGTTGCACATGAACTGGCAATTCACAAACATGCCAAAAATACTTTATTAAATACTGGCTAGAATGACAAATGTATTTCAGAAAGGGAGTATTCTGTTAGTATATTACAATCTTTTGCTTTTGACACAGTCATCATCAAGTACTACTGTGCAGGTAATCACTATAAATACAAGTGATATCACCTACACTATCAGCAGCATCATTTGACAATTTATTGAAACAAGAAAATTTATAAGCAACCTCAAATAATTTCTACCATTTTCTTTCATTTCAGGCCTAACAATTTCAGATGTAAATGAAGTAAATGAAGGTCTGCTGTAATTTGAGTTTAATTTCCTGGTAGAACATGAAGATTCAAAACCACTAATACCAACGCCCACCATTGCACATAATCCTAAACCACTTCTAGTCACCTCGTTCCTCACACACTATCAAGTGCACAACCACAATTTTTTGTTGGGGGGGGGGGGGGGGGGGTTGACCCTGAGGCTATATGTAATTTATGTTTGATTTTAAAAATTATGTTACAAAAATCATGTTGTAAGTACAACATAACATGGTTTGCAAATGCACTTATGTACATACAAATATAACTACACATTTCGTGACTCAAACACAGTGTCCCATCATCATGTTTTTTTTTAATTTTATTAATTTATTTTTCAAAATTCTAATGTACTAGTCATCAGCTGATCTCAGTGGCCAATTTCGGATCACGGGCAAATGAAGTAAAACTTTTATATACTATCTACAAAATGTGTTTTTTAAATTTTGGTTTTGGGGGGTTGGGGGGGAAGCTGCTGCCCAGCAACCCCCCCCCCCAGGCGTGCCCCTTCACACTTTAGTCTCACAGAATTGTGTTCTGAGACATGATGCTGTGTCAACTTTAAAACAGTTACCAAATTTCAGATGAGAGTGCTGCCTCGATCTTCAGGGCCTAAACTGTCCAAGAAAAGTATTTCGGTCCATAACTGTTTAATAACCAACAAGACATCACATCCCAGCAGAACTGAGTTGTCACCAACATTGCAGTGACAGCCTCAAACCTCCTATTTTTCAAAGATGCATGTTAACAGCAATCTTCTTCTCAGCCTTCCATCAGTGTTATATGAATTGCTGCCCCCCTCCCCCCAGTCACAGCTACATGCCCCATACATTGTAGCCTCTGAGATTTCATTATTCTAGTAATAACAGATGATCTGTAAATGATCAAGTGTCTCATTTGTCGTACATCCTTTATCCACATACAGCTTCTGGTAGGAAGAAGTGTATAATACAATTGTGCAGTATGTGAGTTTTCAGGCTTTCGAAGCAGTGCAGTTGAGATCTTCATTCTTCTGGGATACTGCACTCCATGCCTGGGTGTCTGTTGCCCTAACATTTCAAGGCCATGCAGTGGCCTCATCTCGGAGGGTCAGGGGTCCAGTGAAGAATACCAGGACATGTGGATCCATGACATATAAAGGGTGAGTGTGACAAGTGATTGGCTGGCAGGAAGATTAAAAATGGACTAATCAGGGAGCAGTATGAGAGGCAGAGTGTACATCCATTAAGCAGGAGTGTGGCGAGACAGAGCTAGGTTGAGGAGTGATAATCATGAGCCACCCAGAGCAGAGAGGGCGTTAGGCCACACATGCACAGGGATGAAGAGAAATATTAGAAGGTGACAGTGGGGTAGTTCCCACCGTGGACAAGGGCCCAACCTAGTGACTGACCATGTTGCTCACTACAAACGTGGACACCACCTGCCCCACACTGTGCCAGCCAATGACATGACAGCCCAACTGTATAACAACAGTGGCACAGAAGCACGTGAAGAAATAAGTTAAGTGCAGAGGAAAAGGTCAATTGGACTGGTATGCACTACGAAGCAATGCCCAGGGCATGGGAGAAGAAGTGATAGAATAGGATGGAAAATAAAGGAAATAAAGTGAGCAAAACACCCAGTGGTGGAGTGCAACATCCCAGATGCATGAAGACATCAATTGTGCGGTATGTTTATGTATGTATACTGCCTTTCAAGTGTGCCTGCATCCTGAGATAGTGTTGTTTCACTTTTTGAAGTGATTTACTTTCATATTTAAGGGTCATTATTGCATGAATCTACAGGGCATCTGGCAAAAAGATGGGTAGATGGAACTGTAACAGACCACATGGTCTAATACATGTTTGGAACATGATGATTATTGCATGAGACTTATTCTTCATACAGTATTTACCAAAGTACAGAATGCACATAAAAGTAGTGTCAAGTAAGTATTTGACAGTTAGTAGCCATATAAGAACTACAGTTTAACACATCTAACTACTACTGGTTCAATCCACACTTGCCTTTTTGTTGAATTATTTAAAGTTACTTCAATTTTCATCTGTGTTTAATTATTCCAGCTGATACCCAAACTCCAAGTGCATCTATACAATAATTTACAAAGTAATAGAAAAACCATATTATACATATCCACATTTAAAGTATCCAAGGTCACTAAACATGTATGATGAATATGTCCCAAATTATAAGAGCTTCATTTTGCAATTTATGAAACTGCATTTGTAAGTAAGCACCCTGCCTGTAGCATCACTCCATTCTGTATAGAGCAACATTATCCAAACTCTTGTGTTATGGAGTGCTGTAAGCATCTTACACTACCAAAGATTCATGAACAATCTAACCATAATTCTTCATTTATTTTAAGACTCAAATATGCTGTATGCACATGCGTATTGTGGCCATGTAACTTCACAGCAGTTTCACTTTACCACACTAAAGGACATGCAGTTTACGATAAAATAAGCCTACTGATAATCTGCACACAAATTTAAAATACAGGAAGATAATAAAATTGTAAAGGAAGTAGATCTGATTTTATTTGAAACTGATGTTAATACTGTTTTGAACAACATCAAGCACAATGACAATATTCCCTGTTTATACAGTTATCTGTTGCTACAATGTCCCCTAAAAGTGAAATGGGTACATAACTTCATACATAAAAAAGGGTGAGAAAAAATAAAAAAAGAAAAAGAGGACACAAAATATTTTTGCAAGGGTTGAAATAAAAATAAACCCCTTCATTCTTTCCCCATTTTTAAATTTTCTTTCAGTGCATTCTTGCTGAGGCATACAATGCAATGTAATGACCTAGATAATGTTTCAGTTTTCTCATAATAAATTGCACTAAAACATGGTGCATTACGGTATCATACTACAATGCTGTGCATCACTGGTATCATAGAATAACACACAATTCAGCTGGAAGGCAATACATGATTGGATCCATCTGCCTTTATAAAGGTCATGTAACAGAATCATGTTTTTAATTTTGGAGAACTCAAAATGAAAACAAGAAATGGCTGTAACACACTCCCTATAACAAAACAGGCAGTTTCTGGATGTAGTGACAGCTGATGATCAACTTAAATGTTCATACATTTTCTTATACAGAGTTTTGTAAACATTACTTAAGTCCTTCAACAACATACCACCTTAAGCTTCAAAATCAAAATAAGTTCATTTCTGTAGGCAACATTCAAACATTTTCTTGCCTAATTCACAATGAAGCTTTCAATTTTGCATAACACATGATAAAGTTACAATACTTCTATCACAAAGTATAATTTAGTGTGTTTGTAAGAACTTCCTTCACACAGTCTGTTATGTAACATTAACTTAAGATATTAATATGACATTTTTAAATGACAGACAAAATAATCAAAATGTTTTTAATACTCTGGCTGTACAAGGCAAAGTAAGTACGCAACTTACAAATGCTGACAAAATGAAAGCTAAGAATCTCAAACCTATGTGCAATATAAAAAGGCATCTGAAGGGAATGACATTCATGTGCAAATTCTGGTGGACACTGCAGCAGATGCTAAAAAGATGACCTGTACAAAGTCATTTGTTTTTCTTTAACACACTGCCTAGTATAATCAACAGATGTCCCCTATTTCATGCCACTGGTGATTAGGGTTCAATGGCCACTTTCTTCCTGTTAACTACTTAGCAAACAAAATAAGTATGTTTAAAAATATTTATGTAACATTACAATCTAGGAAACAGTCTTCCTCCTGACATGGAATTAGATGTGGAAGGAGTATTACCGGTGTTTACAATACAAGATATTCCTTGACAGTTATTCAGCCAATAAATTATAGCACATCATTTTTTAGTACCTGTTTCAAAGAATACAATTTCAAAGTACAATAACTTCAAAGCTGAAGCAGTTTAAGTATTTGAGAGACAGACAAGACCCTGATCACTGTACCAATCCAGGTAATAGAACTTACACAGAACACAAAATTACACATATGTAACAAAAATTAGCAGATACATGTACAATAATATTAGGCAGTTTATCACATATTGTAGAATTACTGGCTTTAGATCTGCAACATATGAAGCATAACTCATTGTAAAGACAGAGCAGATAACTGACCCATTACTCAACCAAATAAGGCATGAAGTATGTTTTAATCTGTGCACCTACTTTAACAAGCCAGATCCAATACTCATTTTGATGCTGAACTTAGTGGTGTCAATTGCAAGCACTGCAATAATGGCAGTGGTTCATAAAAATTACTAGGAGATCCTCTGTCACCATTGCTTTTCAACTTTGCTTTAGAATATGCCATTAGGAGAGTTCAGGCAAACCAGGAGGGCTTGAAATTAAATGGTACATATCAGCTTCTGGTTTATGCTGATGATGTTAATATATTGGGTGGAAGCATACATAGTATAAAGAAAAACACAGAAGATTTAGTAGTCCCTACTAAGGAGAGTGGTCTAGAAGTAAATGCTGATAAAACTACATACATGGTCATGTCTCAAAATCAGAATGCAGGCCAAATCACAGCATACAGATAGATAATAAATCCTTTAAAAGGGTGGAAGAATTCAGATATTTGGGAACAACCCTAACGAATCAAAACTCCACCCATGAAGAAATTAAGAGCAGACTGAAGCCGGGGATTGCTTGCTACCATTCGATGCAGAATCTTTTGTCTTCCGGGTTGCTATACAAAAACACAAAGATTAGGGTATACAGAACTATAATTTTACCTGTTTTTTGTATGGGTGTGAAACTTGGACTCTCACACTGAGGGAGGGACAAAGACTGAGGGTGTTCGAGAATAGGGTGCTGAGGAGGAGATTAGGGCCTGAGGGACGAGGTGACAGGGGAGTGGAGAAGACTACATAATGAGGAACTTGATTACCTGTACTCATCACCAAATATTATTTGGGTAATCAAATCGAGAAGAATGAGATGGGTGGCGCATGAGGCACATATGGGGGAAAAGTGAGGCGCATACAGGATTTTGGTGGGGAGACCTGAGGGAAGGTGATCACTTGGGAGACCCAGGCATAAGTGGGAGGATAATATGAAAATGGATCTTCAAGAAGTGGGATGGGGGCATGGACTGGACTGAACTGGCTCAGGATAGGGACAGGTGGCGGGCTCTTGTGAATGCAGTGATGAACCTCCAGGTACCATAAAAAGCAGGGAATTTCTTGACTAGCTGAGAAACTGTTAGCTTCTCAAGAAGGCCTCTGCTCCATGGAGTTAGTAAAGGAACTACAACCACAATAATTTTGATAAACCATTTGGCAATATTTCTACCTTGGCAGAGAAAAATTTAATTTAATATTACTACAAAACAATACAAAAACTTAATTCCCTCTCTTCTAGATGCAGTAAAATTATGTTCTGACCTGACAGCAAGTCATCCTCATTATTCACATTTCATGAAAAATGACCACAGAAACACAAGATATATTGCCTTCCTTAAGAATGCCTCGCATAAACATATGACACATTGCCTTCCTTAAGACTGACTCACACAAACACATGACATATTGTCTTCCTTAAGACTGACTCACAGACATGCGTAAAGCATCGCTTTCCTAAAGAATGAGCACTGTCTCCAGGTGAAAGAGCTAATGTCTTCAATTCTGCAGTCTGACAGCTTCACAAACGTATTCAAATGTATCAGGTCTGTACATCCATATGTTTACTCTCCCAGGCTACTGACTGAACTTCGAATCAGGTTCAGAGATATGAATTTTATTTTGGTCCATATGGTCTACTATACAGACATTTTATCTGACAACTATCCATTATTCTTTGCATGGCAGCAGACAGTTCAGTGCTCCCAACTGTTCCAGTTTGCTGTGAGTCTGGATTCACGCACTTCATTTCAATATACTGACCTCTGTTTAGGTTTTCCAGCACATCTAGAAAGAATGACGGAAATATTTTCCTTTCACTCACAGATATGTGTCATATCTAACAAACACATTGTTTATTGGGCTTCAAAGATTTACAAGTTAAGTCAGCCAAGAAGAAGCGACAAGCAACAGTTGTCAGATGAAATGACACCCCTACACAGATCCCACTTCACATGATGGCAGTGTCTGGTGTCTCATACAAAATCAAAGTTTAGAAAATTTCTCAAAGATGGCTTGTGACACATAAAACGTGTATTACATACACAAACATTTCACATAAATACCTAAATGTTAAGAAAATATTGATTAAGTCACATGCAAAATTGCAAAGAATGCATACAGAACTCTGTACACAAGATCTTCACTCTTCTGCGATGTTATGCACAGGAGATTGGTAATTAGGTATTGATGTTTCAGGACAACTTATTGATCCCATCTTCAACAGTCAAGTAGTCCATTCTCCTTGGGCTGCTTGACCCTTGAAGATGGGATCAACAGTTTGTCCAAAAACGTCAGTAACTAACTACCAGTGTGCGCTGCATAACATCCCACAAGAGCGAAGGTCTCATTTACACTGTGGCAGAAGCCTAAAATCAACTCTGTACACATCAAGCTGGAGTAAACATTTACCTTACCTTTATAAATATGCATATAAGAACAAATCATGTGAAATCGAAGTTTTCATGGTAGTGAGTCTGGCGATTACTGTTCTTGAATGTGACAATGTTTAGTCTGGCAGACATCTATCAATGTTTCTTGAGCACATACCACCTCTGAAACATCAACATCTGTACATATCAGACTACATGGCATCACATCCCAGAAGACAATAACCTTCGAATGAGACTTTGACAGGTGAAAGACTTATTGATGTCAATTTAAAAACTAAAAACTGGAAAGGAAAGGTCTTTTTCATAAGACTAATATTTATCCACAGCTATTAAACTTATAACAAAACATCAGTGGGTAAGGCAATTTAAAAATAACATCAGAGGTGCAGGAGTGGGATGACTATTACCTAATAATAGATGACATTTTCGTAAAACATTCATTACAGTAATTTTAGTTCAGTACCCTACTACCACATTTCATTCAATGCAAAGAATTTGTAAGTTCAGAGCATCATGAACTATGGTCCAGACATCCCATTGTGACACAATATATAAAAAGGAAAAGTAAAACTGCCGATCACAATTCAACTTGACAATTCTTTAATGTCGAACTGCAGTACATGTTTTGGCCTTACATGGCCATCATCAGGTACTAATATTTACATGGAGAAAATCACATTAAAATTAATCAGTAAGATTCGGATCTCATTCTCTTACAAAAATGTGTGGACTTTAAACATGTTTTGAATCTAATTCTTGCCAAAACATGGGATAAATTGGATGCTGAAATATTTTAAAATAATTGTTGACCTATTTCAACAACAGGTGTATCCCGTGTTCTGGCAAGAATGAAATTCAAAACATTTTTACACTCCATACATTTTTGTGGAAGAATGGGCTATCTAACTTACTCATGCACTCAATTGTGTATATATGATTTTTACAGGAGCAACGAGGATGGCCCCAACAGCTGCAATAGAGGTCCTCCTGGGACTCCCTGCTCCTCATGTGATGACTGAGGTAGAGGCCCAGGCAGGGATCTACTGACTGATGTGCAGCTAGCAGTGGAAACCTAAATCCACAAATTCTGGTCATGCTAGAAAATCTCAGGACATGGAGCATCAACACATCCTACAGATGGGGCCTGACAGGAGGATACTGAGATATGCATACCACAAGCCATTCACGGTCAAGTTCCCTGACAAGTGGCAGTGGCAGAACAGGATGAAACTGGGTATTACAGAGGGCCTCATCTGGTACACACACAGGTCCAAGACCAATAAAGGCACTGGTGCTAAAATGTATATATGGGGCTTGAGAAGGGGGCATAGCTTCAGTCCTGGGCTCCACACCACAGTATACCAGGCTGAAGTATGTGTCATTAAGGCTTGCACAACGTAGAATACAAAAAAGGGTGACACAGGAAGGAACAACTATATTCTTTCGGACAGTCAAGCGGCCATTAAGGCCCTTGATAGTTTCCAGATAAATTCTAAATTAATTTGGGACTGCCATCAATCCCTGGTGTGAAACTGGCAGAACATAACAGGATTCAACTGGTATGGGTACCTGCACACATGGGGATTGATGGAAATGAAACAGCTAAGGGCTTTCTTAAAAGAACTTCTGTGAAAACAGCTGAGGACTTACTCAAATTTAGCAGAAACTGCTTAAGAATAATGACAGGGCTGCTAACAGGACACTGTCATTTTAAAGGGACACTGTGGCTGTTAGACTGTCCCAAGTGTGACAGATGCAAACAGGCATCTGAAACGGCCTCACATGTTCTTTGTGACTGTGATGCACTGGCAGTATTAAGATTGATGCAACTGGGTCATTGTTTCTTGAAACCAGATGACTTTGCTGACATGTCCAGCAGCAAGGTACTGCTTTGCATTCAAAGTGCAGGGCTGCTGAATGATTAAGCAAAGGGTTGCACACAGTATCACAAACAATCGAGGTGCAAGGGTCACTGCAGTGCCCACCATAATGTATTCAGCTCTATTCTACACAAGATTTTCTCAGAATTTTTATCAATACTAGTACCTGATGATGGCCCTGTAAGGCTGAAACATGTAACACAGTTTGACACTAAATAACTGTCAAGTTGAGTTGTGACTGATGGTTTTCCTTCCCATGTTATATTCAGAGTATTGTGAGTGGTAAATGAAAAAAACAGTTGTGAAGAACTGGAACCATTTCTTTCTGCTGTCTAAAATGTTAATATGCCAGCATCTAAATACTTAACAATGCTTCCACACTAGAATTTAAGTTTAAATGAAGGCAGTATTTAACAATATGTATCTTCTACTCAGATGTTACACGCTGATACACTTACACCCCATAATTATTTTTAGTTAATGGCTGAAGAGTTTTACAGAATGGATGAAACGCTAAAAGTACCAAAATATTTGTTACTGTCTGATTTAGCAAGAACCATGACACATTCCGTGCCAATATAATGTTAATTACATGGAGATACACCCTTTTTTCCCGTTAAATGCTCCGATTCCAGAACTTTTTAAAACAGGAATGTATTAATCATTAACCCAAATTCAGAGAAATCAACAGCTTAACACAAACTAAAAACAAAATCACTATGAATTTTACATCTGAACATATTTATCACATACACACTGAAGTGAGACAAAAAGCACTCTGTCTCTGTAATTCTGAATGTTTACAAAACTCCATCAAGCAATGCAATTCTGAAACAATCATGAATGCTTCAGTGTTTCTGTTATTTATTGAAAAGGAAATGCTTATATTCAGAAAATTTCAAATTAAGTTTAAAGGCAAATGTCCTCCTAATGCCTTCCAGTATGTTTCATACAACTGTCACAACCAAATATCATTAACAAACACAGAAACAAGTCATATACAAGTAAGAGATCATGACAATGGATATATCATTTTCAGTTTCCAAGTAGAAGCTCAATTTATTGTCCTGCAGATGTAACACTGGCACACATTGAGACTGATTCAAAACACATGCACAACTTGCAAGTACATTCACATATGCAATGCCAGATGATACATGCAATCCACACTGATGTTACTTACTGGACATAAAGTAAAGTTTGCAGAAACATTATTTTCTGCACAATATCTGAAACATGAAAGGGCCATTCGTCTTTTATCATCCATTCTGAAACAACATTTACTATATGAGGCTCTCTCAACCTGTCGATAAGCAAGCCAGATACGCTGCAGTTGAACAAACTGCAAACAAAAGAAATATATCTATTGACCCAATACCATTTGGTAGATTTCCCAACACTGCATTATTGTTCTACCTGATTCTGGCTGTGGTCACATGATCTATAGACTGAAGTAGACTAGGGTCTCAAAGTTCCTGGTTGCAACTATCATCCATTTTTAATCCCACTCTTTCAACCTTTCATGACTTGTTCTGATTAAAAAAGATGAGACCCCATGGCTTGCAAGTCAGCTCCCCCACTCTCATGCTATTGTGCAGATCACTCTAAGCTCAATAAAGCTCTGTCTTGCATTAAGTGAGGTTGACTGCTCTTGCACTTTTGGAATCAGACTCTCCTTCAGGCAGTGAATGTATTTTATGCTTCCAAGAAGTATTTATTTTTTATTACAAATAAAATTCCATCCTTTTTATGTTGTCTGATGTTATTTTATATTTTAATTACTGGCATTTTTAAGTTCTTGGAACCAAATAGGCCTTCTACACCAAAAATGGATGGATTCTGATGTTTGTGATGGTTTTATCAGTCGCAGTTAACCACAGACATCACGACTCTACTGTATGTGTACATGCATGCACTCATGTCTTTGCTTGACAGTATCACATGGTATAAAATACAGATACAACACACTGTCAGTGATACTACTGTAAACACAGGGCAGGTTTACCACCTTTAAACTTTATAAACATCTAAGTCAACAGCGAGTACACTTTTACAAACTAAATTATAAGAGTGATACTTTTTCATTACCAATTAAACATTTAACACAATATTCTGTTCAAATGTGTTCAACTCTAATGATACACAGGTTGCATAACAAGAAATGCAGTATCATTCTATCCCAACGGGCGTGCATTTTCAAATACATACTGACCCCATAAACAGTGATATCTCCGAGATATTCCATTACAGATAAAGTAACATTACACTTATCAAAACTACAAGTAATACTGACATGGCAGTCCACTCCCATATACTTCATTTCTAATAAAACAAGGCACAAATGATTTAAAAACTATGACCAACAGTATAAACAATTTTTGAACAAATGGATCTGACAACATATGAAGCAGAGTAACATTTATGCCAATGTCAGCCTGTGCCATGGATTGCCTCTGCATCTGACACTAATCTTGTCTGCTGCACAGTGATTACTGAGAACTAAGTTCAGGTTACACCATGATTTCAAAACAAATAAGAATTGCAACTAAACTCTTTAATATAAATTTATACACCTACAAAACATATATGTATCATGCACAAAAAGCAAGCAATTTAAATCATATATGTTCAAATGCTGATAAAATGATTACATCATAGAAAGAGCAGAAGTGGGGTCACAAAAGCTGATGATTATTTTACTGTCTTTGATGTTCCAAATGCAACAAATTATGTTATTGTACTTCATGTTTCAGATGACACAAAATATGTTACTGTCTACCAAGATTCAAATGCAACAAATTTGTTACTACTGCTGGTGCTCTGTCTCTCCTCTTTCATTCTGGAATGCAACTGATTCTCACGACACTTTAATGCTATCATCTAACCTTTCACTGTTTCTAGTTCTAGTTGGTGGAAACGCAGTTGGCCAATAAAATGAAATAAACTATTTTATGTTATTAAAAACATTTTGTGTGCCAATCTAGCGTTTAAAATACTGTAAAACAGAAAACCAGTCAGATTCTGTTTATGTTTTCCCCATACCAAATGTAATCACACATCAGGCATTTAAGACAATGAAAGATGTACACTGTTAATGTACTGACAAAAAATTGAATTTCCAAATCAGAGCTTATCAATATAATATTAAGAGTTCTTTACAAAGTAAAAAATAAAAAAAAAAGCCTCACGTGGATACCATGTCTGTCCAGCAGTCTGTCTGTGAATTAGTATCAGTCACTAAACCACTTGCTGGATTTTTATGAAATTCCATATAGGAATTATTGACTAGAAGCTGTTGAATAAGCATCAGTTGCATGTAAAGTGGCTCAGTGAGTCATACTTTACTGAAGCAGGCACACAAATTTCTACCCACACTTTCCACATTTCTTCACCAATGTGGGTAGACCTCAGTATAGTGATCTTCATGTAATGTTGTTGAGCAGTAAGTTTCACGAAGACCGATGCAGTGAAAGCCATACTTTACTTAAAAAGGGAAATGGAATTTTGCACGTATTTTACACAATTTTCACCTGACTTGCATAAAACTTGGTACCGACAAGGTGTGCAAAAATGTATGAAGTGAACACACTTTTGTAAAAATCAGCACAGTGAAAGTCGTATTCTGTTTAGGGAAATAACTAATTTCTATCTGTAGCTTCCACATTTATTGTCCCATATGGGTGAAAATCAATGTAATAAATTTGCACATAATTCTGTTGAACACTTGTCATCTTTAAGAAAACCTGAACAGAGAAGGCCTACTTTTCTAATGGAAGTAAGTAAAATCACGTTTATGCATGTACCATAAGACTGTACGGCATTTAAAAAACAAAGAATGCCTCAGAGCAGTCAGTGTACTACATCACACCATACAGCATTTGCAATAATGTTATGCAATGTGCATCACAAAAATTAAACTCACTTAAGTTTTACATGATTCTTTATTAACCAAAATATAATAATTACAGAACAGAGATAAATTAGTCTGTATTAGCAGAGAGGAAATACCAGCAACTCAAACTGATACACACAATTGGAACTTATACAGGATGAACTAAAAATGTGCGGCCAAACCTACAGAAAGTGAAACTACACCACAATACAAGGAAAAAAATATTATATGAACACAGGTCTTGAAAAGCATTGTTTCCAAGTTATGGCCTCCTAAAGATTATAGAAAAAAGTGTCCATCACGATTTTTCATGCAGGCATTGCAGGAGACACACTACTCAGACCCTACTTTCTTGCACCACATCTAACTGGGGCTGTTTACCACATTTTCCCACAAAACTTCATTCCAGAGCTGTTGCAAGGTGTAGATCTGCACACTACTATGAGTTATTTATGGTTCATGCATAATGGTGCTCCAGCACACTTTTCGCTTGCAGTTAGAGAATTCTTGAACAAGGTGTTTCCTGGACAATGGATTAGGACAAGAGAGACCAACAGCATGGCCAGCACCTTCTGATTTAAGTCCCTTAGATTTTTAGCTCTGGGGATATTTAAAGTCTACTGTTTATGCTACAGAAGTTAGTGATGTCCAGGATTGGCAACAACGCATACAGAATGGATTTGAGATGACTCGTATGATGTCTGGAATTTTCGAGCAAGTGAGGCAATCACTGTTCAGACGTGCAACGTACTGCATTGAAGTTGACAGTGGACACTTTGCACATTTTCTTTAATCTTCAGGAGGTTGCAACTTAGAAACCAGCTTCAGAAGTCCTATGCTCATAAAGCAATTTTTTCTTGCACTGTGGTACAGATTCACCTTCTGTAGGCTTGACCATGCATTTTTCATTCATCCTGTATAACATATAAATAATATGTACTACTGCAAAAAAACAGTAAACAGAATATAAATTCATGGTTTATGTATACTGCAACGTCCAAAACATCAAACTAAACAGTCTAACAACCTTCAATCAGCTCAATGTGTGCCAATTCCATAAAATACGCTGTACACTATTCCCACCTCTTGGTGGCATACCAAGTTCAAACATACAAACAGACAGACAGACAGACAGACAAACAAACAAACAAACGGACAAACAAACAAACAAACGAACGAACGAACGAACAAACAAACAAACAAACAAACAAACAAACACACAAGCAAACATGAGCAGGAAGATGGCAGATGAAGAAGCAGAACCCATGACTGATACAAGTAGAGGGGAAAGGGGCGGGTCAACAACCATTGGCATTTAGCTCCTCCTACCAAATATGGAACACTTCGCGGGTTTAGTTGGTTTCTGAGAGCCCGTATATTGCTCTACCATTAAGGAAGATGGACAAATAATATCACTTGTAGAATATGTTCTATTTTTCATAGTATAATATCACAGCTGACACGAGGTCCAATCACAATCTGTTTCCTTGTGCTTTGGGTACAGAAAGCTCTTCTAGTTTGTATATCCAATGCCATCATAAGTGGTAGCACCACAAGCAACAGGTGAAAAGCACCTCGAATTAATTAAATACGTGACACATACAAAAAGTCACCTCGCACACAAAACAAGCACACCATTATATGCAATACCTAATGGAACCACATATATATGTATAATGAAATGCAGTTTCAGTATAATGATCAGTCTCCTTAAATTTAACTACGTATGAACCAGAAATAGGCAGGAATATAAAATCTGGGGTTCTCTCTCCTAGCAGTGCAAATTAAAGTGTATGTACAGATTTTACAAAAAATAAAATAAAAAACTTCGTATTATACAACTCCAAATAAATACTGCTTTCTGAGGGGGGGGGGGAATATGTTCATGATTCATGTACATAAAATATACGATACAGTCACTCAAAGTTACTACTGGAAAGTACTTTGCCAAAAACATCTTTTTCTGTCAGTTCTACCAATTAGCTGTCCAACCAGAAAGAGACTGCCCATGGCAAAGTAACCATCTCTGACTGATGACACACTGACTTGATTTTCCTGAGACTGGGCTTTCATTAAAACTCAAAGTCAAGACTCAGAGGGAGCATAATCCTTGTCCTGGTGGAGAACCACAGCACGTCCAGATGTTGCAGCTGCAGCTGCTGCTAGACTCACTCCTCCACTTCCACTCACCAGCTTCAATGGGATTGACTGACTGCCTGCACTGTTTTTGGACTGCAGCTGGATCTGACTAATTACCTGAAGAACAGTGTCACTTCATGCTGGATGGGAATACATACATAGAAACCCCATTCTTTAAGGATCAAAAACTGGGACAAGTAATAACATTTAGGTGGGGGTTGCAAGCCAGCATTTAACCTGTCACACAATTAAAACATCAGAGTAATGTATTAATGTTATTAAAATGATATGACTCAGATAAAAATTAGTGCACACCGATACAAAAACTACATAAAATAAGACTAAGAATTCTACTTGAAATCAGACACTCAGTTCACTTACTCATTTTTCTTTACACACCCGTTCCTCATCCTTCACAGTCTAAGTCCAGACTTCACAATCACCAATCTACACACCCTCCTCTCCATCTCCTATTCCTTCCTATTAGTCACTGACTGACGGCTGTCCTACTCCCATATGTGTTTCCTCCCAACAGTGGGAAAATCAAAATGCTTGTGTGCATTGTCAGAAATGTCATATTTTTTATGACATAGGAAAACCTGGGACATTCGGCATCCCAAACTGTATTTTATTGGACAGTGGGACACAGATCTTTCAAATGTATAAAACTAAGAAGTTCTGAGAAAATTTGGACAAATCGGAACCCTACACATATAGGATGAGATATCACAATTTTGAATTGTTTACTTCATGGGTTTTGTCCATTGTCTCATGTTACAAATACCAATAACAATTAATGAAACAGTACATTTGGTGAGAATAGGATTGGTCCTCACTCCCACACTAAGAATGCAACTGAAACCTACTCACAGGCAAGCTACTCTGAAGCTACTCTGAAGCTCTTCAACCTTAAGCTTACCTGAGAGCTTAGAACAGGAATCTGCTGGAAAGTGACAGGTCCAGTTGTCAGATACGTAATTTGAGGAGTGGCCAACTGAACTGTACTTGGAGTTGCAGCAATCCGAACATTCTGAACATTTGGAGAGACTGCAAAAGGGAACAGTTACTCACAATCAAGCTGAGTATTGTGAAGATCACATACTACAGACCTTATGCTTCTAGAAATATTCCTTACTGTGTATGTTACACATCACTGAATACAAATGATGAAATTAGGAACAGAGGAACACAAAGCAATGACCTATTTTGAGGTACTGGAGTGAGGGGGCTGAGGAAAATCATGAAAAACCTCGATCCAGTCAGCCTCTAAGCCAACAATAGAGTACTGAAATTTCCAAAATACAAACAGAAAACCAAACTATTTCTATATGTTCACTTCTAGTGTTGTTACAGTAGTACAGCAGAACATGTAGCATGTATGCAAGAAATAAAAAGTTCAAAGAGAATTTATAGGATGAAACTTTTCAAAAAGGGACCACATGTGAGATCAAGATGAAGATGGAAGCACTTCATTAAAAGTGCAGTGAAGGAAATACGGGAAGATTCTGTAGTGTGCCATGGACTAAGTAAGGCTCAGGGTCATACCTTGTGGCAGAAACAATGGAAAAATTACCAACAAAATGCACATTAAGTTTTATTTCTCTATTTTATGCTAATTCACCCCCACATGTTTTGGCCCTTCTGGGCCACCCTCAGGGAGACCCTCAAGTAGTTCACTATACATCGCAGTAGATGGTTATCCTATTGTAGCTGGTTATTTTGTTGTCCATACTGCAACTAACATGGAAACATACACAAAAATATAAAAAAAGTGAAAGTGTTTCCATGTTACAGATTCCACAGCCACCGGAACAAAGAACGCCGTACATAACAATACCAAGAATAAAATGATGACGACCAATTACCACAAAGGACCCCAACATTCAGCGTAAACATAACTGTACCATCAAATAAATCCTCACCAAAGAATCCACACTTAAACCATTAAAGAACAAAACTACACTCCTACACTGAATACCTAGCACAGCCCCAAAATATTTTTAGCCTAATACTATACCAGATTTCCAATCTTCAATGTATCTACCTGACAACAGGTTCAATCATTGTACTATAAATACAGTCTAAGTTTTTTTCACCGATGTACAGTACTTAGTATCTTACACCATATCAGGTATTAGCATAAGACTAGTACATAACAACTGCCTTCGAGATCTCCAAGGCTTTATCTATCCATTCTTGTACACCGGCATGATGATGGTCCTTACAGGACCGAAACATGTTGCCTAATCTACAATAAATTGTTCATACAATTTACAAGTTATGAAGACTGTCTTTACCAATATACTTTGTATAAACATCTCACATCAGTATGCACAATATGAAGATATTCCATGGTACATGGTGTTGCAAGATGTGAGGGTCTCATACAAGTTTTACTGAAACTTCAAGCCTCCTGGTATGTGATGGTGTGTCACGGATCACAGTGTCCTCATCAAAGCACACCACAATATCCCAAAGGACTTGCGTCCTCATCATATGGTCTTCTCTGAGCAGCTGATAGGTATTCAGGTGATAAAGAAATCCTCTACTCTTATCGAATGTCAATGTTCATCACAGTGTTCACATAAGCCCATCAATGGGTCTTACCTTTAGCCACCTTAATGCATTTTTTTTTTGTTTTCCATACCAAGCACGTAGTCACTAAAATTACATACAAACACACCAACATTTGCACAAGTTACCATAAAATCTTAGTATACGATGTTACTTTTCAACCCGACATGTTTCAGTGCTCTGTGGCACCATCACCAGGGTTAACAATAAAAGCATAAAAACACTGACCTTTGAAACGCCAGATGGTCGGATGCAGCCCTGGTTGAAGCAACGTCACTTCAACTTCCGGACACTACGATGGAACGCATGCAATGTCTTAGGGGTCCAGATAAAAGCAGTATAGGACAACAATTGCAGCCAAAATGATAGAGGTAAAAACAACTCCACTGCACCAAAATGTTCCCACTGGGTATCAAAGTTGGTCATCATCAAAAATTGTAGAATGCTGATCCATTTTCAAAAAACAGTGGAGTTCTGGTTGTGGAATATGAGCATCAGTATTACATTATGGCCAAAGGTGGCACTGTCCATAGTGTGTTAGGTGTTTAACTGTGGGAGACTCGAGATTGAACTTAATGCAATTTATTCATAACCTAGTTCTCTTAGATTTATTTCCAACCCTTTCAGAATTAATATTTTCTCCTTTTATGGTCAGGCCTCATTTGTGGTTTTTCTAACAATTTCATGTATACTGATTTAATGCATGTCCATTGCACATCCTGCCCATGTAAATCTTCTGTCCTAAATTTACTGCTCAAATGAATAAAATCATGTAGTATTTACAATGAATTTCCTAATCATGGAGTTTTCTCTACCCTCACACGATTTCACCTCCCCTAGACCAAAATATTTTTCTAAAAACTGTGTTCTCAAACACCCTCAGTCTCTGTACTTTACATAAGGGTGATAAAATTCAGTCTTCTTTATTATGAAACTTTTAACTACATACCGTTTTCAGAAGCCATATATAAATTGCAGATGAATACGTGTATACAATACGACAAGTACCTACTACTTGTATAAACTTATCATTCCCATGCATTTCTCTGCTAATACAAGCACATCAGTTACACATGCACACATGTAAATGCATATTATACAAGCCCCTATCAGATAATGGGATGACACAACATTCACAAGCAACACCCCCTTGAGTGGCTCCAGGGAAACTGGGCTTGTCATGTCACATACAAACCAAGCTCTAATGTAAACATGAAAACCCACATATAACTCAGTCACAGTCCAAGCCCTACTGTAACCACGAAAGCTTGGCAACCATGCAAACAAAGTGTGATGCTCTTGCTCTCTCCCTCTCTCTCTCTCTCACACACACACACTCACACACAAATCACGTTCTATTACAAACATCACAAATGGTAACCCTCAAAACTCAGGTGTGACTCACCGACAACCCATGCTTCGCTGTTAACTGTGGCAACCCCAGTGTGACTCAATCATAAGAAGAGCATTTCATACACAAACAAATGCATGCACATGCACACACAGTGCTTTTTCTTTATTCAAAAAATGTACCCACTCCTTGACAGCAGGTAAAGTTGAACATGTCCACTGTTTTTGTATTAACCTGTCAATGATAGAGGAGTTTGAATTCCCACTAATACCCAGGACAGATGGGTTTTACATTTATAGCATCCTTAAGTGTATTTACACAACTGCATGGTGCACTAAGGTTGGAAACATATATAGAAATAAAGGTCCATACAGTGCGAGGTCTGCCTTGAAGTGGGGGGCTGGGACATAAAAATTGATGGTATGGTTGGTTTGTATTGTGATAACACTGTTGGGAAAACAACAAATAAGAGATATTTTTCCCAAGTCCTGAACTTAAAAAATTCTTCTACTTTGTCACCATAAATAAAGGTGCCATACCACTGCATGCTGTCACAAAAAAGCAATGTGTATATACATAATAGTATTATATGCATATGAAAAAAAGTTAAACGGTGAACATATTCATATCTCAAAAGTAAAAACTGATTACTTACTAAAACCTTACCTTTCATGTTTGTTGCACTTGTTGTTCCATCTGAAATTTGGTTTATATTACTAGCTGACAGTCCTTTCGGAAGATCTGCGCGCAAGGAATCTGATGTGACACCACCCCGTGAACTTAAAACATTCTTAGATTCACTTGTATCGCTCTGACTTGATGCTATGCCACCTGTCAACCCGTTAGCAATAGCTACAGTCACAAGAGGTACATGACTGCCCCTTCCCCCCAGACGGCTGTTCTTTCTTGCCAACAAGCTGCCAATGATCTCTGCAGGATTCACATTCTGGGTGTGTTTCCGTTTTGTTCTTTTGGAACTTGCATTCCCACTTGACTTGGTTGAATCTGCATGCCTCTTGAGACTGCCACTCAGAATGTTTGGAACATGGAACTGTCCATTCTTGACAGTATCTTTGTTACATGTTACATTACTGTTTACGGTAGTTTTGACTGTCATGTGTTGTGGCTTTGGCAACACTGCTTTAAGAGCACCAGGGATTGTAATATTGGCTGATGAAGTATGCTGAGAGGTGGGAAGAATGGGTACTTTATGGTTTTTATTGGCCAATCCAACACTGGGAAGAATTATCTTTCCGCTCGGACTCAGGAGGTTGCTTTTGCTACAAATGTTTGAGAGAACTGTTTTGATGGCTCCTGCTGCATGATTTGTGCCTGTGTTTCCACAGAAATCATTACTGAGTGGCGACCTAATTGAACCATGTGTAAGTGCTTCCCGCAGACCTTCACGAACCACCTCTAACCTTCGTGTATTACACACTAAAGTTCCAATTTTACGTCCAGAAAATGAACACACCTGAAACAGGAGGAAATTGTGTAACTTTTCTACATTAAAGCTATCTGCCAAAATAGGTACATACAATGCTCATGGACAGCCAAAAAGTGGTATAAATGAAACATCCACAAGAGCTTTTGATGTTATCTATTAAAGGAAACATTTTCCCTTTACTTAATTACACTCTATCCTCTGAAGACATTAACGAGGAGTGGAAGGATATGTCCAGTGGAATGAGGTGAGCACCACCCATTTCAATCTAAGGGAAACAACTAATTATATCCACAAGGTACAATGCTGATGCTTGAAGTAATCAAACATATTTTTTCGTGTTAATGCAATTTTATGACATGCACATTTAAATTACTTCAATTTTTCTACTACAACAAAAATAATTTTTTTAATTCCAGGATCGAAAATAATGTATTGCAGAAGCTGAACATACACATAGTACAAGATTTACAAAGATGTAATTTTTTTATTACTGCAGAGACATATATGAGTGAGGAGGATTATTAATATTTGACAAAATCAATTTATTTTGGAAATATACGCATATGGAGTATACTGTTTATTTAAAACACAAAGACAAGACACTACTTATGCCCATGACAAATAAATGGCTCCCTCATCACCACGGCATGGCATGCCCTCTGTTTGCAGCTGCCACATGTGCGAACACTATTCTGCAAAGGCACTTAAATACAAATGACACAGGATGGGCATGGTGTAACAAAACTCCCCCTCTCTCTCACACAGAGTATTTTGAGAATGGCTGCTACTTACTCAACTCAGTTCCCCTTTACAGAACCTGAAATCTCATAACCAAAAAAGCCTATCCTCAGCCAGTTCAGTCACAACCCTGTCTGCAATACTGGCTTTAATATTACACCTCCCTCTATACCTCAGGCATCCCAGGTGGGTTTTTCTATGAGGCTTTCCAAACAAAGCATTTGTATTCTTGTTTTCCGATGCATGGTATATACATCTCACCTGTACCACACACACACCATTTAATCCCTCCAAACAACACTACGTGAAAAGAAAATATTATAAAGCTCCTGGGTTTGAAATGTTTATCATAAAGCTATGAAGGGGTATCACAACACCACAAAACGATGCTGTGAAATGATATAATGACACAATGAAATGGTATCGTGACATTACAAAGTGGTATTACTATGCTATAAAATGGTATTGCAGTACTATGAAATGGTATCATGGCAATATGAAATGGTAGCATGACATTATGAAATGGTATCACTATGCTAAAAAAAAAAGGTATTGCAACACTATGAAATGGTACCATGACAGTATGAAATGGTAGCATGACATTATGAAATGCTACCAGTATGCTAAAAAATGGTATCACAACAGTATGAAATGGTACCATGGCACTACGAAATGGTAGCATAACATTATGAAATGGCATCACTATGCTATAAAATGGTATCACAACACTACAAAATGGTACCACAGCACTATGAAATGGTATCATGATGCTGTGAAATGGTATCATGATGCTATGAAATGGTATCATAATGCTATAAAATGGTAGCACAAAGCTATGAAATGGTATCATGATGCTATGAAATAAAGCAAGTAAAATCTAGCAAAATAAACTTTGTAATTCACTTTCTATATTTCTAGCAGAATACATAATATAAAAGATTGTACTGTAGATGTATGGCACCTGTACAAATATATATATACGTTTGAAGTTCAGATGAACCAAACCCACACAAATAAAAAGAAACTTACTAGTACAAGCACAACAATGTTACTCACAGCTAATGGGCGTGGATGATTCTTCAACCAAGTTACATCCTCAAATAAGTCGGGGAAATCACACATCTGAACAGAAGATGTGAGAGTATGCACTGACTGAAATGTATGAGCAGAAGGTGGAACAAGAGAATTTGATAGTACAGGAGTGAGCACAGATATTCCTTGTGGGACACAGGCTGGTGAAATAGAAGGAAATGAGGCAGAAACTGGTGATTGAGATATGGGTATAGTACATGCTGACAGATCTTTTGGTGGTATGGCAGCAGAAGCACAGTTAGTGTCAATGACAACATTTACAGATGTCACAGAGGATGGAATCATGCCTGGAGATTGAGGGGACACTGGGATACTGTGTGAGATAGGTCCTGTAACTGGTACTGGCAGTGAAGGAGGGAGTGGTGCAGCTGATGGGGTAGAGACAGTCACTGTCATTAAGGGAGATGGAGCCCGCACAGCTGTTGTGGCAGCTGTCACTAGTGGCTGTGCCAAAGGAGGGCCAGGAGAATGTCCCAGACCAGGCGTATCTCTGGCCTTTGACACCACACTCAACAGTGGTGCCTTCAAAGGAGGTGCCGGCGCTGTATGGCCCTCAAATGTGTCAATGGTAAGATCTGGGAGTGAGGGCAGAGGTGTGGCCACAAGAGTGCTGAGGAATGCATTCACAGATATTGATGCGTCTGGGGCAGAATTTGCTAGTGTAGTGGAATTTGGAGTCATAAGTGAAGAAGGCATGGGAGTGGGTACAGATGTTGGCAAAGGTGAAGCAGGGACATCTAACTGTATGCTTCCACCAACCCGCCCAGGTGGAGGTGGTGACAACGCCTGGTTGGTATCCAGTTCCTGAGGAGGTGACTGAAACAATGAAAAGCAACAGCTGACATATGCGAAACTTGAGAAATGGTAGCAGGGAAATAAATTACTAAATACACCATCATGTCACAAGCTGAACTAAATCCATCACAAATTCTGGAAATATTAAAGTTCAGTGCTGAATATATGAATATAAATTGCAACATCCTACAATGCATTGTTCTGCATTAACAAATCATAACTTCATGAAATATGTTTGACAGTTCCAAATCAAACATTTGAAATTAAATTATAACAGATCATTTGAAGGTTTCACAATCATCCCTCTGTCAACTCACAACATTTTAATCTCTACTTAAGAAGTGTGTCATTATATAAGAAGGGAATTAAATATTTAACTTTAAAAACTTCAAAAAATGGATGACACTGACAATTTCATAAGCAGCACTTCTTGGCTGACAGTGCACTACTTTGATAGAACCAACAACATTAAAGACACATGGAGAAGCTACCTACAAAATTTAATGTTATTCATTCCGTGTACTGTGACTAAATTTCTCATTTATAAAACCAACATGTGCACATCTAACAGATACAACAATACAGTCTTGTGTTTAGTCCTACATGTTTTCGCAGAAACCTGTTATCTTCAGGGAGTCTATACCCCAATATTTAAAACTCAATACAGTATAATACATTACAATAGTAATACATACTATATCATAATGATTTCTGCAGCTGATTTTTAAAAAACGTAAGATCTTGTAAGATGTCGCTACAATTTTATATGCTTCACACATTGTTGTAGGTTTCACTGTTGTATACAAACATCTAATGCCATTCTTGATCAATTATGGATCTTGCCCTCTACTGTTTGTCGTTGTGCTAATATATGCATGTATATGTGCTCCATGTGGGAGGTAACACTCAGCCCTGTTCTAAGCAGAAATGTAAAAGGTTATATGTGATGTTTGCTAGCAATCTGTTCAGTTTGCTTGAGGTGGTGTGTAGACACAGTACTGTTGCCACACCCAATGATGCTTCTTGTTATGCTGTCCATTTATGTCTTGGATGAAGGTACACTGCATATACATGTTGCAAAGTCTAGTTGAGTGAGACCTTCAAGATGAGAAACATAACACCAAGGTTCACCAATATTACAGTGTCTTGAACATTTACTATGTACAAAATCTGGATGCAGCAGTCAAGGGTTCTTGATATAATGCTCACACAGTCAGCTACGCAGTGGGCTCAGCAGCCCCACTGTGCCTGGCCAGCACTGAGCTCACTAATTCATCTCTCTGAGCACCATATCCTAAATGCTGACTGCATTAACAATCTGCAGCAAATGAATGTTTGATAAACTGACATGATGGTAAGCTTCAAGAGAATGTCTCTTCATGAAGTTTACACTAAAATATACATCTCCATTGTGACAAAAGAAGAGACCCACCCTAACAGAACCTCAGATAAAAATACTTCCCCACAGTAGACAATTCTGTGACTCAACACACAGCTCTGCCACAGTGAACCATTATAGGAAGCACAACTACTGATAAACTAGGACACAGGTACAGATATATTAGTAACATTTGTTATCTGGCCACAGCATAAAGAAATGCAGAACTTTCTCAGATATCTGGAGAGTATCTGCACCCTAATATCGCAATGAGTATCGAACAAAAGAACTCAATTACACTGGCAACGAAGATACCTGAGTTTTCTACAAAAAACATCCACAGAAAACAAAGACACACTAAACCCTACCTACATACATGGTGTTTCCAGCATCCAATCCCAAAACAAGTGGTTTTATTGAAAATGAGCTAGTGCATCTGAGATTTAGAGAACCACACTGTAGAAATTCAATGCAAAAATAAACACATTTAGGCAAAATAATTATAACCCAGGCACTGAATTTGCCTTACATGGAAGACAACAATAAACAGCACAACAAGAAAGAAGGAGAATTTGCAGTGATAACAGTACCATATTTACACTCCATGTCCCATAAAATCAACACAATATGAGCTAAACATAATACAAAGACCATCCACATTCCAGCATAGAAGTGATCACACCTTGACATCTGTGAAGGATGACCATGATCTGCAGGTCACAGGAACTCACTGCATTCCTTGTGAATGAGACAAACTTAACATCAGGCAAACAGCACCCTCATCTGAGACCACGTGGAAAAAGCATGTGAGATACACAAGACTTCTTTGAGCCAGAAAATTTAGGAGTGGGAGAATGTAACATCAAGATGAATCAACACGTCAAGTATCCAGGAAATCAGAATGCATATCATGGATCTAGAAGCCATTTACATGAAGGTGATCGGCAAATGTTTACAGGCTAAGTTACACAGTGACATGTCTCCTATGATATGAATGACGCTTCAATGCTGCCCCTCTTTTCTGATAGTCTGCCTAATGATCAAACAGCACAGAGCTCTGTTGGGTAAATCAAAATCTGGCAGTTACTCAAAAGACATACCTGATGACACAGGCAGAAAAACTTCCTGAAATTCTGGAGTTTAATTCTTCAGTTGCAACACTAATAAAAGTCACTAGTAGTAGTAGTAGTAGTAGTAGTAGTAGTAGTAGTAGTAGTAGTAGTAGTAGTAGTAGTAGTAGTAGTAGTAGTAGTAGTAGTAGTAGAAGACAACAGTTCTGAATGGCCTTTACTAGTTTATGAACTTAACCTAAATTTTAAATGAGCATGGGTTAACTCAAAATTTTAAATGAGTGTGAGTTTACCTGTTAAATTACATTCTGAGGTAGCAGATACAAAATCTCTAAGATCTTCATAGTGTAGTCAATTTTGTAACTTAAAAAATTAACATCTGACAACCCTAATTAAAGTAATGTAATATTAACACTTTGTGTGCCAGCTATTGAATGAGGACCATATGCAGTACAAATCGTAACTATTTATTAAATTAGCAACATCAACAGAAATTCAAATCAGGCTCTAATAATAAAATTAGTACATTAAAGGGAATTTTCCTGCCAAGTATGCAGTAAAAGAAAAACAGATATAAAAGCATACCTCATTAATTATACTACAGTACCAGGCTACAAAGAAATGAATAATTATACCTCCTCCTGACATGACTTATGTGTCCTGTACCTTGTTACAGCTGAGTATTAGGGAAAGAAAATCATGTGTCCAAGACCTTTGCAATCACAACAACCACCACACCAGGAGAAATTAAGTCATGTACTGTGCCCTTGTGATCAAAAGAGTTGAAAGTTGCAGGCAGCTAGAAAATTTGCGAACTTCTGGCTAACCATGAATATGAAACAAAACGCATACAGTAAAATATGGAGAAGCAGCACCATGTTGCTATGGGATAAACTGTTTGACATATCTGAGAATTTACTATGGATACAAGAATAAGGCAATACGCTCCTCAAGACATGTAACAACTCAACAGTCAATTGAGAAAAAAATTACAACATCAAACCTCAAAAATTCTGTTAAACTTTACACTGACAATACAAAAAGAAAACTGTATTGGGCTATTTAATATATCCTTGTGATACTGCCACTCCTGTGGTCTACAGAATGTTCTTTCATATGTGTTGCTTGAGGTTCCCACAGAGGTGACCACAATGATATCTCTCTTTTGGAGAGTGATGTCATGGATTCTGGCACAAGCATACCAATGTTTCAGAGAAAACTGCTGTCTCCACCATCAGGACTGATATATCTACTACCCATCTGACCCATCTACCCAGACAACGGACTGGTATGTTTCTACCCCACTACATGGAACACATCCCAGGACAAAGGAACCTCCATTCTTCCACACCTTGCCCACCCTAATTAAATGACAAATCAAGAGAAAACAGGACTGAGCAAAATAAATTCTAACATACAATTTTGACAATTACATAGTATTAATGTTATTCATATCTTCATTTTGATTTTAATGCAAATGTATATCACAGTTAACTGTAATACCTCAGAGCTTACACCTTAACATTATAGTAATAATACTAAGAAACTGTGAGATGTGCCATGAGGCATGTAGATACAATGCAAGTCCGAGACTCTAGAAAAAAACTGTCTACACAAACATAATGACAGCCAGACTAACTCTTCTCAACAATGCATAAGGCAAACCCTTCTGAGTAAATCCTAGCAAGACATCCAACGCACTTTGCTACAACAAAAAATTCCAAACCCTCCAAAAAATTTCACAAATGAGGATATTAGCACATGCCTTATATAACTGACAAAAATAACCATTGAGCTCACAGTTGTGTATTGCAAAGCAACACAAACTTGACACAGCACAGCCCTTCTTGAGAAGCTACTATTCCTCACTTAGTCAACAAGTTCCCACGTTTTATGGGACCCGATAGTTCGACACTGCATTCACAAGAGCCTGCCATTTGTTCCTGCACTGAGACAGATGAACAGAGGACATACCATCTGATCCTAGTCAATGTCCAATCCAATATTATCCTCCCATCTACGCCAAGGTATTCTAAGTGTTCTCTCTCTTTTGGGTTTCCCAACAAAAACCCTGTATGCTTTTCTCTTCTCCCCCACGTCACACATCTTTCTTCATTTATCGTCCTAGTAACATTTGGTGAGACATAGGAATCATGAAGCTCTCCATTATGCAATTACCTCCAGCTTCCTGTTCCTTTCTCCCTTTTAGGCTTAAAGTGTATTCCTCAGCACCCTATTCTCAACACCATCAGCCAATTTTCTTTAATGTGAAAGACCCATTTTCACACCAAATACAGCAAAGTGGCAACATTATACTTCTGTCCATTCTAAACTTTATGTTTTTAAATAGCAAACAGAAGATTCTGAACTGAATAGGAGCAGGCACTCTCCAAATTTAATGAGCTCTTAATTTTTTTCAAGCACGCAATTTTGATTTGTTAGTGTCACTCTCAAATATTTGAACTCTATCCCATTTTTCAAGTATTTATCAGCTATCTTTATATCACAATTTTGTTTTGTTTGAACATGAATATATACGTTTTCTCAGCATTTACTTTCAGGTGAGGTCTCATTTAATTTCAATCCATCCTGATTTACTTGGACATTCGTACTTACATATTCTAAAGCAGTTTAAAAAGCAATTATTGTAAAGCACCTCCTTGTTTCAGACCATTCTGAACATTAAATATGAGACAAACATTTATCTATCCAGGCTTTACCATAGGTTTCATTTACACACTGTAATTATCACAACTACTTTCATGGGTACAACAAACTTAGTAAGGATATTACACAGTACTTTCCTCCCAACTGGACCATAGGCTTCCTTGAAGTCTGTAAGTAGCTCATGTACTGGTAAACTGTAGTACCAATTTAACATCTGATCAGTAATTCATACGTATGGTGGAAATCCACATGCCCAATAATTTCATCTACAAATGGAATTAACCTTGACAGAAGAATGCTGGATAAAATCTTATGTATAGCTGATAACAGTGATACACCTCAATAATTACCAGAACCTGCAGTGTCATCCTTCACATAAATAAGTGCAACAATAGACTCCTTCCATTCTTATGAAAATTCTTCCTTGTTCCAGGCAGAATAAGCAAGGCAACACACACTTCCAAAATAATTTTCACATTTTTATAATGCATAACATTGTTTTGAAATACAGAAAGATTCAGCCTGAAGATTCTAAATCACAACTTCTTTTTCTATGGTATTCAGGCCACTGCCAGACAAATTTCAGTATCGATACTGTCAATAATCCTCATGGAAAGCATTATATAGAATTCCATTCTTAAGATACAGAAGTTATTGAGAATTAGCATTTCCATGTACAATTACTTCACTTAAGTTAACCGTAAATAATTGTACAACAGCACCATCAATTTGAAAAGTTATGGCCTAGTAAACATATGGTGCAACAATAGAATGTGACAATCTTCAGATTGCTGTTTTGATGAATTGGGTTGAATATAAGAAACATGAATACTTATGGAGTATCAGCAGCAAAAGGCCATTTCATATTCACCTTTTACTTCTTAAAAACTACATCTCTTAATTAATCTCCCTGACATGGAATACATTCCTGTAACCACAACGGCAAATTAATCGTAACTGCAGAAAGGCATGTAACTTGTCCTCGATGTCGCACTATGTTAGTTACAGCTGAGTTCTGAATATATTTACATTTGTTTGTGGCGTGTTAAGGAACAAAAGAGCACTTCCGGATCAGAAATAGAGCCACTAATAAATGTGTGCTGCAAAGTTATGGTTAATTTCCAGTCACAATTACAGGAATGCACTGCATTCCAGGAAGGCCACTTAGGAAATGTAACTTTTAAAAAATAAAATGCATTTATTAAATGACATTTTACTACCGATATTCTGTAACTCTTTTTTGTTTCTTATATTCAACCCAATTAGTCAAAACAGCTACCTGAAAATCATCACAGTCTACTGCTGCACCCTGTACCTGTAAAAACTTAAGTATTTCACTGATCACGGACACTCTAACATGCACATGCTGCCAAAGAACATTTCACAAGATCAGCTACAGTACAAAATATAAATGTAATGGATCATTCCAACTACTGTAATATGGTGTATTCCAAACGCTGAGACTAGGTACAAAATATTATTCTACTGTAACACATCAGGTGGCAACACAATGTTCAATAGTAATAAACGCAGAAATTGTACATTTAGATAGAATATATATGTATATATCTTCTTCAGAGAAACTTGCACGATATAAACAAACAGAACAAAAACCGTAACATAAAAATCTTACTGACTTCACAAAATTAGTCTGGTTTAAAGACTGACACAAGGAGTCTAAGTTTCCTACAGATCTTTACCTGGCTCAACAATCCTGGAACTGCAGACACAGCCTTCACTAGTTTAATTGCTGCATCCTTTGCTGCCCGATGATCTGCAAGAAGTTTATCAAAGTGTTTGCTGCGTCCTGACACAGCTCTTCTCATGGACAGAGGGTGCGACTTGCAAGTTAATGACCGTGTGCATGGCTTGCTGTTCTCCCCATTCCACACCCCACAGTGTTTATCAGGATCGTATTCTCTCTCCTTTACAGGCAGACACTTACGTTCTACTTTTGACCGTTTCTTAGAAGGACTAGGTGTTGAAAAAGAGGAAGAGGACATGTCCATTGTCAAACTTGGAACAGCAGCAACGGATGAGGCACTGGTAGGGGTTGTTGGCAATGAGCTTGATTTTGTGGTGGCAGGAGGTGTACTTGACATGTGACTGGGTGAGCCCAATGGTGTAAGAGCCACTATGGGCTGTAAAAGAGTCATGGATGCTGATGACAATGGGACAGAAGCTTGGCTAGTTGTGCGCACAGGAGTTACACTGCTGACAGAAGCTGAATGTTGCGGTATGTCCAAGTGCAGAAGGGGAATTTTTTCTGCATCCGATAATGGAGTCTGTTCCTCCATGCTAGTTGTTCCACATTCCATCTTCACACATGGGGCAGTCAATGGTCTCTTTACTCGCAATTTCATGCTACCTACACTCAGCCGGGTGTTTGCACCTCCTTTGCTTGTTCCACTCTTACTATTACTAACTTTCTCAGGAGGTTCAGACGGAGGTAAGGCATCTGTTGAATCTGCTTTGTGCCACAGTTCTGGAACACAACCGATTATTATTACTATCATCACTATCACCATGCCACTAATATATATACCGGCTGAAAATTTTGCCCTTCTCTTCTGGAAACTGTTGATCCTGTTGTTCCTACTCTCAATTTTATAGGTTTTTCTTTGTTCAATATTGCCTCTTCTGGCATAACTTATCCTTCTGCTGATGCACATCAACTGAAAATGCCAGTTTTAGCCTACGTACCATCTTGTATTCAGGCAAAAAATAGTTTTACTAAATGATATGACAAAGTGATCTACTGCACATTTTCCTTTTGTCTGTTAATTACAAATTTTAGACTGCGTTTCAGCATACTTGTGGTCTCTTTATTACTATTAGTTTGTACTCTATCCTTACTTTGAGCTGATTTTTAATTCATTTTATGGTTGCTGCATCAGCACATAATAATAATAACAACAACAACAATAATAATAATAATCGTACCATGCCCACTGGTCATGTATTTATGTATTTTCAATCACCATTCATTTTAAGTGGATCACATCAGTGTTGGTGATGCAACTTAATAATTTTTGTCATCAAAAATAAATTTCTGAATTGCAAAATTGCAAAATGTGATTCAAAATAAATGTCCATCCAATTAAAAAGAAAAAGAAACTACATGCAATCTATACAGTGCCTTACAAAGCTTTTTTTTTTAAGTCAGCTGCAAACAAAGACAACGTCTTCCTAAATGCTGGGCTATAATCTTCACCAGAGTAACAGCATCCCCAACATGTGAAAAAGTAACATGGTGATAGAATATGGAAAGACAGATACTGATACACCTGGGCTTGACAAAAACTAACCCACATACATATACATATATGTATGTATAAGTGCCTCTGTGTGGGCTGGGACAGTGTAGTTGGAATAGCAATTTGCTACGGGCTGGACGGTCTGCGGATCAAACACCATGAGGGCAAGATTTTCTGTACCTGTACAGACCACCCCCGGGGTCCATCCAGCTTCCTGTACAAGGAGTACTCGGTGTCTTTGCGGAGGGTAAAGGGGCCAGGACATGGTGTTGACCACCCGCCCCAATCTAGCACCGAGATTAAAGAAAGATTACAGCTATACCTCTATTCCCACTCTGGGCCTTCATGGCCTATTCTAGGGTCAAGTTTACTTTTACCTTTACAAGTACTTCTGTTAAACATAATGTATATGGAAGAATCAAAAAGCTTCCAGAACTCAGGAATAATTTATAGTAAGAACGGTATGTACAAAACCTAACCTAGCCACCATCAAAGTAATGCCCCTCTGCATGTACACACTTGCTTCAGTGGTAACACCACTGCTGAAAGCACCTCAGGTATGGCAGTGAGACCTGCTCTCAGGTTCTGTTAAATCTTTTACAGATGCAAAACAATAACTTTCAAGCCCAATCCTCAGTCTCAGGAAGAGTCAGAATGGCATGGAGTGAGATCAGGCGAATATGGTGGCTGGGAGATGGATGGAATTCAGTTCTTCACCAAAAGTGTTACACTGCATGTGAGGTGTGACAAGGCACATTTTGCACACATGCCACACTGACAAATCTTCTTTCAAAATGTTCTGAACTGATCTATATGAAACGCTAATTTCATTTGTTATCTGTTCAACCACCACACACCAATCCGATGTCATGACTGCAGATTTCCAGCCATTGTTCTTTGATGATGCTGGCCTGCCAATGCACTCCTTATCTTCAAATGCTCCTTGACCATTTTTAAATTGGTTGTACCAGTCATATGCAGAAGAATTTTTAAGACATTCATCTGCATAAAGCATGCTGATGGTTACATGGGTTTCTGTTGCTGATTTCCCTAGTTTTCAAAAGAACTTGATGTCTGCCTGCTGCTCAAACAGAGACACTGTGATGAGCACTGGTGACACACTTCCACACCACAGCCAGCCGCAGCATACTGATGCGCTTCAATCTGTTCCAACTTGCTCCACACACAGTGCATGGTCTACACCTGTGAACCCTAGCCCTCTTGCTTTAATATGAAACACAGTTATTTGAATATGACTGAATTCCAGAAACTAAATAAATCGTGAGTACAGTAAATAAGATCATCCACAAGGCTCAGGTGGTCTATGGACCTGAACGGTTGGGAAATGCTGTTTTAGGCTACCTAAACATTCATATGTTATGTGCTGGAAGGTTACAGTGGAAGGCACTTGTTCTCATGACTTTTTAAAATGGCTTAAAATGTATTTTTTTTTCTTGACAGCTGCTTGTGCTGTTTCTGTCACTGGCATTTCAGTCAACACTTAACTAAATAATGGAGCAAACCAAAGAACTGAACGGTGATGATTATGCCATCATCATCATCATAATCATAATCATCATCACTGTCATCACAGTAATCATCACCAGCACCACAACCACCATCATCAAAACCAACAGGCTACAACCATAAGTTTGTTACAAACTGTAACCAAAATATTTGGTACACAAATGACCAATTCACATAATCTGTACGGGTGCCCCTACAAAGAGAGGGACTGGCATCACAGCACAAAATACAATGCAACTAGCTTATGAAATATGGATGTACTCCTTGCTTAAAAGTCTAATATGTAAACAATAAAATCCCTGAATGCTAGTAAATGTAAACAGTGAAACACAAACAGGTGTGCACATGAATACATAATGCACAGAGTGCCTCTTACTCTGTTTTCCTGACCACAGCAGCTGTCATGGGGATGTACTGGCAGATGTGGGTTTTCTACGTGATAAAGCTGCTGTGTTTGGGTAAAATGATAAAAGAGATACCCCATATGTATGTAAGCAATGTAGGGTGTGTGCACATTTGCACATGCAGTAGCTCCAAAGTTCTTGGAGACGAGCCATCTATCTTAAATCTGCTGACAGTGAGACTTGTATTGCAATGCTTTGCATCCTCCATTTCGAAACTTTGTAACTTTTCAGCTATTCAGTCAGGAATTTCTGAACGCTTCTGTACAAGTCCAGTGAGTTAAGCAGCTTATTCTGACAACATTCATCAACAACTTTCAGCAAGATACAAACACCTTTCAGAAACTGACATTAGTAGTTTCAACATACTGGAAAGATAAACTGCATGAACTTTCCCAGGTAGCTGCAAACAAGAGTGACAATTCACATGTACAAAATACAGAGAAAGCAAGAACTGTCAGTGTGGAACATAAGATACAAACAGTTTAATCCAAGTGATACACAAGCTGCCACACTGTGCTGATACTAAAGAACTGCTTTTTCGTAGTCCACACCTATAGTATTTTCATATTCTTTACACCTGCAAAACTGCCAAAAGCGAATTAATGTGGTTCTCAGTAAGACATGCCAAGAGGGTACAAACAATTCATTTCTCAGGCAAGAGTGATGACAAGGCAGGATTGCATTTACTTCTATGGCGGGCACAACCACAGGACTGGATTACATTTACTTTTAAGGAGGGAATGACCACAGAACAGGACTGCATTTTCGTCTAGGGAAGCAGTGGTGATGGGGTAAGAATACATTTACTTCTAGGGCAGGAGTGATGACAGGACAGGATTACACTTACTTCTTGGGAGTGACCACAGGGCTTGATTGCATTAACTCCAGATAAGTAACAGATCACACATGGGATGGCCAGCAGAAATGATCAGTAAACCACTGTGGACTGAACACTACGATGAGGATCAACTATTCCTCACATTCATAAAAGTTTACAATATCACTTAACTTAAGGGTTTAAAGTCATTCTTCACAATATCTGTGTTAACAGACTTAAGATTATGCAAGGAGTACTCACCCATGTGATTAACCAGGCCCTGAGGTTTCACACAAGCCTCACACAGTTCACAGATGACAGCATAAAAGCCATCTGTCTCAGGGCATAACCCAAACAATCCCATGTCTGCAACAAAAAACCCTTCACAGTTGTCCAGTCAGCTGACCAATTTCCACACATCAACTCCAATATAGATGTTGATTCGTAGCTGCAACTTGTACATCAACCTACATATGATATGGCGCACTTAGTGCAGCTCACGACACTGCTAATTAGCATCAGTGATAAAATGGTGACAACGTAATGTGAACTAGCAAGGAGGTGACATGATGAGTCATGGTTTCCTTCACGGTATGCTTCCAACATTTGCTGCAAAGAACTGAGTAAAACCATGGAAAGTCAGTCCAAATAATCAACTGGTTATTCAGTTACATTTTGACAATGTATAAACTGCTGCAGTTGTGTAGGACTGAAAGGAATCTGATGTGATAATTGCAAATGCTGAAAGAAGGATGTGACAGGAAGTGCATGGCCTATTCTGAGGCATGCTCTGCTATCTTAAGAAAGAACAGACACATTTATGCAAGTAATTTGCAAAACTACAATACCTCTACACCATCTATGTCACAGTCCAAGAGATATTTAAAGTCTTTTATAAAACTGCACATCAGGATTGTTTATTGTAGATACTAAATAAATAATGATACAGTAACAACAATCTCAAACTAAAACAGCCAACAAGGAGAACACGTTACATGCACACATGAGGTAAAACTGGTGAGGGCTGTGCCCACCATTCATAAACTCTCCATGGCATGCAAGAACGAACAAAGAAATACATCAAACAGCCACATTGTATGCACTGAATCTACCAGTGCAGTGATTCAAACAGTACACGTAAGGTGATGTTTATACAGTTGGTAATAAAGAAGAAAACCACACATTTTTTCTGCATTCAGATAAAATTTTCAAAGTGCCTCTTGAAATGGCAAAACTAAGGAACAAATTTCTACAATTCAAACCCTTCTCAAATTAACAACAGTGAAAAGTTCAAGTCAAAACAGAAATAATTTCACTTCCTTTAGATTGAAACCCCACTTTTAACTAAGGTGTAGGCATTATGGAACTAATGTACTGATTTTTTTTTATTAAGGAGTGTTTTATTTAGGCAGCATGAATTCATTACACCTGAGACATACATGGAAGAGAAAAACATATGTCATTTTTCCATAAATAGAAGAAAATAATTTAGCAGCAAGGGCCTACACTATGACTTCTTTTTAGCAGACTCAAGAACTACATCACTAACATTTCATTCAGTAACCATGATGCACTGTGAACATCAGCTGGTCTAAATACAGTCACAGGAACATATTTTTGATTGCACACTGTCTACTCCAGTGAAATAACATAAGAATGATTGTACTAAGTGTAATGGACTGTCCACAAGAAACTCATAAAATACTGTTGAAGATGCTGTGTAATCCATTCAGAAATGATTATCAAGGCTCAATATATGTGCCCGTCTGCTCATCTGTGACGCGCAAACAACATGGTTATTACATGCTGTATGTTTTCTAACATAGTGTGTATTTCAAATGAAACACACAAGCACCAACCACACAATATTTCTCATAGGCCATTGGTCACTACATACAGCACCTACTTCTACATTAATAACTCTGCATATAATTTACTGACGCTATTTATGGGTTTAATTTGGTCTTCAGAATAAAGAGCAAAAGTTATGCTACAGATGGTTACAATAAATACTTGCATTCCTCATGATGTACTAAGATTTCTTTGGGGCAAGGACCACATTTCTATATACTATTATGATAAGCCTGTGCCCTTCGTGTAATCAACCATCCCTCTGCTGCCCAGTTACAGAATGTTACAAACAACACAGACGATGAATATGAACACCCTAACTCACAAAGTAAGTTTTATAATTTACAGTACATATATTGTTATTCAACGTGCTTCCTGTTGGTCTACAAGAGTTTATAATTCTAAATTTTGTCACATGTTATAGAAATCACATTGTCATCCACAGAGTACCCCTAATTGCATCCTTGACTACATGAAAGTATGAGAGTTTCCTTCAAGGTCTCAGGACACATGCTTTTCCACTTATCAGCACTGAATGTGAAACAGTTGCTCTGGCATGCGTTATGGAGTCACAGTCTGCAGGTGGAGTCATGTGTGCACGTGGGTGTGCGGGCACGCACATGAAGCATGGGCATATGTGATAAATGTACTTTATGAACAAAGCCTGCTTGCAATACTTCTGCAAACCATGTCACAGAAAAAATATTGCTGAAAGCTTTGTAAAAAAAATCCCACTCAAGGTGCCATATAAAAGAATGTACAGAATAGTCGGATCATTCTGAATGGCAGCTTCACTAATGGACACCAACAAAATACAAAAACGTTCTGATTTAACCAAAGAGGAATGGATCTTTGTGGCGGTTGGCTGTTTAAACTACAACCATATTAAAATGGCAGCCATATAACTTTTTCTCCTACACTGCAAAGCGAGAAACTCATAGTGCATGTAGTTTCAACCAACTGACTTCGAAATCTAGAGTTTGTGGATTTCATCAATGAGGCATGGTTTACATTAAACAGGGATGTAAACAGCCAGAATAACAAATACTGGGGTTCCAAAATGCCCCACGTAGTTCAGGAAGTTCCTCTGCATGACCTTAAAATCAGATTCTGATTTGTTGCACCGCCACACAAAATCATAGGGCCCGTGTTTTTGAAGGAACAAAAGATAACAACTGACTGTGACCTCCTAGATCTCGAAATTTGAATCCATATGATTACTATTTGGAAGGGGGGGGGGGCACTGAAAGCTAGAGTTGATGTGAATAATTCTGATCCTTTGAAAAAGTAAAAACAATACTTGAAGAAAAATTGCTACTACTTCATGACAGAAGCTCCATTACGTGTTACATACTTTCAGAATTGCAAGGACTGCTTAGAAGCTGGAGGTTGGCACGTCAAGACTCTTCTATGAAACAAGGTAAGTTGAACAGCAGGAGAAAAACAGATTGAAAATTTCTGGTGGATGCGGGCCTCCTATGTGATAAAGCTCCCAGAACAGACGTTGTGCTTAGAAGCGTGATTAGTGGTACACAGCACAGTGCAGTGCATAGGTGGAATATAGAGATGTCTCTTTTGTCTAACCAGAAAAGAATTTAAAGTACTTCTAAATGTATAACAAACTTTCGTCAATATAATTCACGTCCCAAAAAAAAGGGGGGGGGGGCAATGCATTTAAAAAAATTAAAAAGGAATATCAGAGCAAAGTGTATGTTCTGAATACCCAGTCCCGAGCAATGTGATGCCATATACCATGATACTAGCTACTTCCCTCCACTGAAGGGCCCTTATAAATTAAACTCTGAAAACTACAACTTGTCCCTCAGTCTCTATATATTCTCTGCAATACATACAAACCCACAAATATATTTGTTGCTTCCAACATGACCCCTTCACAAATAAAGTATAAGTACTGAACATATCTGGAACAGCCCTGTGAATAGATGTTTAAATGGTGCCAATACCAAACAGAGGACACGCAGCAATTTCTGAGAAACGAAAAAAACACATAACTCTGACAGCAGTACTGACACATATATCTGACAATTGACATTTCTTGATCCAGTTGTATTTATGGGTTGCAAATGTATACGTAATTTGTGAAAGCTTAAAAATTTGCACTGTCATAACTTAAAAAAAATACATATACATGTTATGGCAACAGCCTTTGAAATTAAATTTAACTTAAAAATATTTCTAACATTTTTAATGTGTTCCATATTGGTGCACTATATCACATAAAAGAAAATAACCACCAACAAAAGCACAATGTGTATTATTATACTCACTATAAGAACCTCCTACATATTTAATATGCTCCATATCCGTGCACTATATCACATAAAAGTAATAATCACCAACAAATGCACAATGTGTATATTATCTTAACTATAAAAACCTCCTACATGTTCCAACCCCGCTAGGTCATCTTCAGGGAGAACAGTTTCATTACACTAGGGCTGCACTTATACAGTTGAGTGAGCATGCGCCACTGAGTTCGCACTCCACTGAGAGGGAGCGTGAACTTGTCGGGGTCTGGGGCTAGTTTAAGCTCCCTCACACCGGAGTGCGAAGTCAGCAGCATGTTCTCCCTCAACTATATAAGTGCAGCCATAGTGTAAAGAAACTGTTCTCCCTGAAGATGACCCGGCGGGGTTGAAACATGTAGGAGGTTCTTACAATGAATATAATAACACACATTGTGCATTCATTGGTGATTATCTTCTTTTCTTTTATGTTTCTAACATCTTCTGTTGCTACATTCATAAAACAAATAACAACACAACAAAAACATTTTCTTTCCACAAAAAATTTAAATCTTTCTTTTAAGAATGGACATACACACAGAGACTACTAATTCCAGCACCGTACTATCCCAAGCTACATTACAACTTTCAGTACAACATGCAGACCTGTAAGGTACAAATGAATGTCATTCTACACTGCGCTCATGCAGAATCCTACTCAAACGTGCAATGGATGAATACTTAATTCCATCCGAATCACTGTTAGTGGTGGCTGTGATTTTCTATTGCACTTAAAACTTCTTACCAAATATCATGTCCTTGAACAAGCAGATGTACTAGTTACCAATAAAATCTGCGATATCTGGCACATCCTGGACCAAAGGTTTATCGGATATCGCAATTTCCTGGATATCAGACTACTATACTTAATATTTATCTCTTTCATGAACATGTTATGGTTTTTGCCATATTCAACTCTACTACATGTCTGTTTTTGCCTCTATTGTTAACACTACCCTTTTCCGCTTTCTACCAGTGTCCTCCATGACAAAAATGAAATATTCCAGGCAATGCACCGTAACAGCCTGTAACACGCAAAGGCAATAAAGCAACTGATCATACCACACTACAGAATCTGACCTCCACTTGCATCAACATGAACAATGCGTGAGCTGGTCAAATTCTCGGAATAGAGGCCGGTGTTGCAGGTTAAAGAAAGGGTGAAATATAATGGGGCTCCTTGTCAATTTGCTGGTTAATAGAGATTTCCGGATAATCCAATACCAGATATCACAGATTTTACTGTTACTCTATTATGACAGACAAGCTACATAGAAAGCATGTCATATGTGTTTTGTGAGACTTCAGGCTTCAACTGTGGTGCAGGGGTCTTCGCTCTTCTGCGTTGTTACATGGCAGCGTGTACTGGTACTTGCTTACTGATGTTTTGGGACAGTCTATCGATCCCATTTTCAAGGGTCAAGCAGTCCAAAAGGAATGCTGGGAACAGGTGGACGGGTGGTTATATAGGTGATAATATGCACAGCGACTGGTTCTCAGGGAAAGTGAGTGAGGCATGAAGAAAAAGAGAACAGAAAGGTTGGACACAACAGTAACACCGGTAAACAACAACCAACATATATTGTGTAACAACCCAGAAGAGAAAAGACTTCACATGTTTTGTTACAATCACATATCATCCAATAATTACAGCTGGAAGGGTGCACATATGTATGTCAATTAATGAATTAACCTGTTTGTAATGCATAATGGTAACCTAAAGTAAATATATAATTTGTCCATTAGTCCTTTTATTTTATTACTTGTTACATCATATTTATTACACAACTCTTCAATCAGATGTTACACAACAGATACAATACCACAATAACTAACACTTAAATTTAAGATTAACACTGCTACTTGGTAAATCAGGTGACTGGTCCCTTGCACAGTATACACATCCTCCACCAGCGACACTTTATGCAAATTTTTAACCTCAAAACACTACCGAGAAAGTGCAAAACAGGCCATTAACATTAAGTAATTTACCTTCCTTTGGAAGTCTCATAACATCAGGCACAGGCTTGTCGGGATCATCCTCATCGCCTGAAATAAAATAAATAAAGTGCTACTGTTTTAAACCAGCGCGACAGACACCTTTCAACCAAGTGTCGCTATAGGTGCATGACCTCTCCCATGTTCATACCATATAAGAGGTATACCGGCACATAACTTTCATGAGATTATGAACAACATCCTGTGGTATCATTACTTACTAAGAGGACTGTCCCGACCCAAAAAATCGGTCCAATTGGACCAGGGTTGACCCCGGAATCTGGTAGGGCTGTCACTCGCTGCAGCCATCACACTTTTTAGTTCGCCGACTCTGACGTCAGGGGCATACAATTTCAGCTGATCGGCTGGTTACATTTTACGGCTAATTTTACACCATACTACAGAACAGCAATTCGTGCAAACAGACTTGCTAAACAAAGAGTGGAGAAGCATATTACGTATTCAGTCTATGAATGTATTTAACAACAGTCTCCTCTAGTAACCTAACTCAGCAGACACGTAAGAGATTTCTACCCCCCCAATTCACATTACAAGCCACTTCCACCAGCGCGCATCCACGGATCGCAATGAACAGTGCTGGTTGGCCGTCAACCCCCCCCCGCCCCCAACCCAAATAATAAACCGCTTCTAACTGCACGGATCGTAATGAACAGTGCTGGTTGGACGTCAAATGTAAAACTTGCAATAACGTAAATGGGTGGACAAGCACACTCAGAATAGTCCTTGTACAAAAGACACGAATGTTTTACTTAAACGACTTCTTTCAAATGTTAAATTTAAATGAATTACAATTTACCAGCAAGAGAAATTGACAACACTGTGGAAGTCCGCGTTCGGGTGCGAAGTTTTGTAATACAGTATTACCGTGTACTTTATTGCACGGTATCCATGAAGATGGGCGATAGGCCTAAACATGCTGGGTTGTTCAAATAAATAATTCATGCACTTGTATAAAGGTTGCCTATTTTATTATATTGTTCAACTTATGTGGGGTTATTTGTGCTAGAGAACAATCTTTGTTTTTCGTGTCTAGACAAGGTATTACAGTTATAAGTTTCTAAATTTAATACTTCTCAGCCTCATTTACTACTGTGGTGGCTTCGTCTCGCTGTGCAACGAACTTGTAATGGATGACTGTTGTGCTAATCCGTGGAAATGCTTCCCACTGTTCATCCAGCCATTGATGCACCTAGCTCGGGCGTTACACCGCGCCCCTACCGGTAGGCCCAGAATGATGTGTATGAAACTTCGGTACCACAATCGACTACCCCCCCCCCCCCCCCCGCCCATTAATATTCCTGTAATTCTACACAGAAAAAGATTTCTTCTAGCCGTTAACACAACTTCAGTTCTGTGTATACTACACACTTTTTATACAACATAGAGAAACTTATATTACATCATTACATACAAATCGGTATTTCACTTCACATGAAGAATTGGATATCTGATTTCCTTTACATTGCAATATTTTATGCAGCCAGTCGTTTTCATTTGGAGTGTACATTCATAACTTACTTCTAAAGGAATTATTATATTTATTATTGTTTATGTGTTGGACTTGTACAATTACATTTAATTCCACAAGCCCATTACATAAACAACAACACCCTACAGCAGCAATTCATGTGGCATATGAAGAGTTTTAATAGATGACAATTATAGTAAGTATAGGACATTCAGTTGTAAAGGGAATATGATCTCAGATCACTAGGTAACATGAAATGCAGATGTATACTGGCATTACAATTTCAATCCCTCTACATGTCCTTAATAAATTACTGGCCCAAACATTGCCACCAATGATGTCAGAAAGTGCACTATATACAGAAGTAAAGTTCTGTTAAGGATTCTCCTTTCACAAAATTCTGTCTTCAGAAGCTGCCTCCAAAAGCACCACTGTTTGGATTGTTCATTTATAAAACCAAACAAATGCAAATATGATATATACAATAGCACATATAAAAAGTATGACTGTTGTAACCTATCATATTTTAGCAAGTTTTAACCTTGGTCTGTAGATTCCATGAAAATGTAGGAATTCAAAATTATACACTGAAACATGCACGAGTAACAAAAGACTGCAATGTTGTGTATATCATATGTGCATTTGGTTTTATAAATGAACAATTTAATCAAAATGCATGGAATAAATAATTTCAAAATACTGTTGTTCAGATTAACCCGTAAGGTGTCTGAACCTCAGTTACACATTTTACATATGGCATGACTGTATTAATGACCAACATTAATAAAATAGCACAAATGTTCTGATAGTATAGAACAAAATACTTCTATTATATTCTTGGTTTTGTTTACAGTAACTTGTGTACCTCTAGTCAGTATCAGATTTGGGGTTTCAATTTGAAAAAGCACAGCTCTTGCATCACTGCTTACAGCAAACCTTACCACTGTCCAGTCTGCACAGAACTCTGTTAGCAATGGGATTCACAAGCTTCTCTTCACCTTCTGAATTAAGGTGCAGTCCATGCCTGGTATGGTCATACCTAAAGAACACACATCAGTTAGTCCAATGTGGGATTTGTCCACAGCCCCAAGCGCATGCTGAAGTTTCCGAGTATTCTGATACCTGTCATGCACAAAACAAAAAACATTCAATGGTCAAGGAATATGGTCAATCTAGCCTTCTGGGATGTGCCACTGTGGCGGGTAAATGGTTCCCAACGTTTTGAAGGAACATAGGGCCTTCATCTTCACATGTTAAGTGGTCCATGAAGAATTCTTCAGGGTGACGCATTCCTTTGAAACATCAGGAACAACGTACCATCAATGCAACATGACATCCTAGATGACCGGACTCCTCAGTTACACCACTGTGAGAACTTCAGAACTCACAACAATGATCCTTTTTCATTCACTAGACATTCTGCACAATAATGGGGACTTCATCCCATGTTCTTGCAAAGAGGATGTCACAAATATAAATCAGATAAATGACCAAGATATTTTGGAGCTGATCTAGTTAAATGCTGAGAAGAAGGGCCTCCAGATCAGTCATATGTCTCAACAACATTTTGGAACTAGAAGGATACCCATGGCATTAACAATGAGAAAGATAAGTGATTTTGCTTGTAAATTACCATTCATTATACAGACATATGGGATTTTGTGTTATCTCTAGCAATCATGCATTCTTATTTTTGCAAATAAAACTGTTTATTGTGATGTTCCATTATTTAAAAACTGGACACAAAAAATCTTACCCACACAACCTAACTCGTGTGCAAGAAAAGGAAGTTTAAACAGCCTAGTTAACTAGTTAATCATGGAATACAAAAATTAAATCAATATCTGTCCAAACACAACTAAATTCTGTTTATTAGACAGAACTACACGTTTTGACCTATCTCAGGTCATCCTCACATTCACAATTGGTCTTTAAAACATACTGAGGAAGAAATATACATTATGTAAGTCCATACAACACAATTAAAATTATTCAAATTGTTATAAACAGGAACAGTATGTGTGGACAGAGGTTCTACCACTACCATAATTGTTACAAATACTCTTTATGGATTTTACTTCCTTTGCTATTATAACGCTGTTATGGCATCATCTCCAGTCCAAGTATATTGATGTGGATTCATTCCAAGTTTAATGTGGTAGCCCACTTACATAATTAAACATGAAATGAATCCACACTGATGTACTCGGACTGGTGATGATGCTATGACAACTTTGGAATAGCAAAGGATGTAAAATCTGTAAACAGTATTCATAACAGTCGTGGCAGAACCTCTATCCACACATACTGTTCCTGTTTATGACCATAACAATTTTAACAATTTTAATAATAATAATTGTTTTACAGACATACATAATGTATATATCTTCCTCAATATGTTTTAAAGACCACTTGTAAATATCAGGATGACCTGAGATAGGTCAAAACATGCAGTTCTATATAATACATAGAATTTAGTTGTGTTGGACAGATAGATTCAATTTTTTGTACCATTAACAAGACAACAGGATAACATTCTTTAAAATAATCAGGAATACTGTGCAGACTTGCTGATATCACACAATTGATATTATGATGTAACAATAAATTCACATACTGCTACCTAAATTATTACTTCAATAGCTATGCAACAAGCTTTTTTTAACCTAACACTTTCTAGTAAGAGTTGATGTGATGACAAGTTTTACACATTTAGTTTGAATTCAATTTGGCCTTATTTGCTACACAGCTATGATGAAGTACACTACTCGTAATAAATGGTGTGTTTTATTTATTAGTTATTATTTCATCCATTCAGCTATTAAGACATTATGAACATATTCTGTTAATTACATGGCTTAATTCTTTTGTGACAGGAATCTCTGTTCTAAAATAAATTCACACAAGGAGAGCATGGAACGAAATTATGCGAGCAGGAAACAACAAATATGCAGCGTATTTCACATTCAATTCTCATTTTTCAACATTAAATAGATCCTGCTCACGAGAAGTACCCGAACACTGGTTTTCACTCTAATTATGAGATTCAGGACTTTTTTGATAAAGATGCATATCCATATAATCCTGATTTTGCTACAGGCAGGTATTACTATCACTATGATTTTAACAGCATTGGAATTCACTGTGACATACGTTGGGAAACAAAGTGAAATGTCACATGGTTGGTTGAATGAGCAAGTTCCCACGATTTCAAACAATGATACGAAGCAACATTCTACACATTATTTTGATCTGTGCCGTGGATAAGGAACACCTGCGTTCCAAGAACTAAATCTTTTACTAACCTATATGCTATTGCTGGGTTGTTATCCTTGTAGTGTATTAAAAGCCAAGCCATCAAAACATTGTTCTGAACAGCAAACCATGGTTCTACCAGGTTAAAACTTTTATGCAACTAATACAGAAATTGTAAGCAATGGCCAACATTTTAATAATAATTTACTCATATACAGTACATTAACAACACATATGAAATACAAGTATGGCTTTCTATGTAACAATCTGAAATGTTCACCTCTGAATGTGAAAAAATATAAGACAGATTTTATTACTGTATTAGGAGAAATGTGACTTCTTTGTCTCACACACTAGTAAAAATTCAAATGCATTGTTTGGATATGTCAGTGCAACTGGACACCAAGACATTTGTTGACAGTAGCACTTTTTGTTACAAATATCACATCACAGAATATGTACAGAGAACTGAGAGGACACACCAGCAAGACTTAACTACTCTACATATGAAGCTGGCATCCTTGAGGTAATACAAGGAAATATTTGACTAGAGCATAAGCTAACATTTGTTCAGAATTCTATGGGGAGAGGCAGGGCTTAGAACATAACTGAATAATTAAAAATTACCACTACAAGATTGAATTGTTTGGCTCACATAACATTTTGTTTTTATGCCAGAATCTCACTAAGTCCAGTACTAATTCTTTCCCCCATCAAATGCAGCCTTCCTCCTCTACATGATCATGGTAAGTATACCTGAAGCTCAGTTACAGTATATTTCAGTATCAAACAAGTGCAGCAACAGATAATTATGAAAAAGTTATAACATTAGCAGAAGAATGTTAGGAACACCAAAACATAATATGCGAACATGAACTTACAATTGTCTGTATACATGTGAATTTGTCAGTAATTTAATTGCTTGCCCCACTGTCCCAAAAGAGGTGCTGTAAGGACACATAATTACCCCTGTCTGAATCATCCTGATGTACCACCTTGACAAAATTAAACATTCAAGCGATATTTGCTACCAGCACAAATGAAGATCAAGGCAATGACAGAGATGACATAACAATAAAGTCTATGATATAAACAGGTCACCTGATAAGACGATGGTAGTTACATGAAAGAGGAATGGGCTCACCATTCAACTCAAAACATGTCTCATAGCACTGCATATTACCATGCATTTTCTTATTCAGCGACACAAATTAAAAACCAACAAAATACACTCTTTATATGGAGGGAGACTCCTGCTTGTCTTAGATCTGTCTCCTATAAGTTTTGGCCCAGCCATGGAGTTCCCAAGTAGTATAATAAGAAGTGTACAAAAAGTTGACAGTACATATACCAATACAAAAGTTATATAGATAAACGTAAAACCTGTGACTTGAATTAAAGTATCATTAATCTAATATGTTTTTAATAACTATTTTACTGCCACTAATCTTGTACATGAACATACTGCTTTTTCTTTAAATGACTGTTCAGATGTTTGTCAGGGGTGTTTCCCTACAAAACAGCACAGTTTGTTAGTTTCTAATTTGTACAAGAAGCACAGAGTCAGTTGAGAAGCCTGAAAAACAATAACATCGAAACCCGAGTACATAGGATGCTCAGGATTAGTTCCAGTGGTGGGATTTTCTGTTCACAGCTTGTATCTACGTATTATTTTACCAGCTCTCATCCTTGAAAATTGTTATGCACTGTATTGTGCAATTTAGGCACTGAAATACCGCATGAATTATAGTTTTACACACTACAAGACGGTCACTGCTCTGCAGTACGCACTAATGTGGGACTTGCTGTACGGTGCAGGTATCACGTTTACTGTCATTCCATAACAGCTAGCAGCTTTTAAATTTCACAGCACAAATTATGCTATGTTGCCGTTCTGTCACACTACTTATACTTAAGCTGACAAAACAGCTCTGCAATAATGACATATTCAGTTCCTGTTTTGTCTATTTAACATGTTCATGCCAGGACAACCCAAGGGTGGATCACTCTACAAATGCACAACAACCCACAGCTGGTATGACATGTGGACCCTGAACTAATATAAACAAGCAAACTCCCATGTGGAACCTCATAACATTAATTCTCAACAGTGCCCACATCGGTCCCATTCTCAATCATGAAAATACATTTTATCTCTTTCTATTCCCATATCAAACCCTTCCCTTTATTATCAGTCTGGGTCACATAAGCAGCAGATTTATTTGTGCTGAATTACAAAAGCAGTGTGTTTCCATGAACCTGAAACTGAGACTAATACATTACGCAGCGTGTTACAGGAACCTGGGCACAAGTAATGAAGTTTTCTCTGGTTATGAACTGCATAGGGGAGGAATGGCTATCTGGTATTATGAAAGTTATATATTGAACCCAGAAGTTCATTACAATGTTCACAAGAGACACCAATTGTAATTACCTCTGTCTCCAAAACAAAGACATTAAATTTCATCACAGGGGCACCTGGAAACAAACCCTGAATCTTAATTATGGAAGCAGCACCAAGATTCAGATCATAAACTGAAGAAAACTCCATGAGGTGGGGGCCGGGGGAATGCCTGAGATCCTATGAGTGAAAGTTGAACATGAAACACTAAATATGCCATTTCAGTGCTCTCCCAAAGCAAAATTTACCACAGCCATTACCATAAAACCAATAAAGAAAAATGTTATTTTCAATAGGCGACACTTTTCTCCAGACAATTCTTCTGGAATAATTTCCATGAATGTAACATGAATAAATATTCCTGCAGCAATGCCTTGAAGGGTTGCAGAAACACAAGCTCCCAGCAAGCCTGGAGCTGTTCTAATCAGAAGACCCAGTAATATGCCCACTGGTATGCTGCCTGTCACAATCAAGATGTACTTCAGACTAGCCACCACACCCACGTTCAGTTTGGCTATGTTAGCTCCGACAGCAAGAGCAACTAACATTTCATGAAATAACACAGCTAAAAAGAGATGAAATACCTTAATTTGATTTGTTTGAAGCCCTAATGTCACACCTTCAAACAAAGAATGAATGCTTACAGCCAATAACAATATTAAATGTCGAAGCCCTGTACTTCTACTGACAGCAAATGACATATCACAATGGGCATGGTGAGTCATTCTAACAGGTTGCAAGCCTTGTGTTTCACTCGGTCCACGATAAAAGTTATGGCCTGCTAGTGAAGGTTTTAACACTGGTATTTTGTTATTTTCACAAGCGTCTTGTTCTTGGCCATCCAATTCCAAAAGTCTCACACATGTTTCATCACCAACACCATCATCATCATCGTCATCATCACCATCTTCCATCTTCGTCAAATCTCCAGAGATTACAGCACGAGACATGCCAACTGAAACTTCACTTGAAACACTTTCCTTTTCTATTTTTCTACGTGTAGTAATAATGAAGTGTTCTACAGAAAATATAAGGAAGAATCCAATTATAATTACAAATTCTGAAAGAGGGAATGATGTTGTGATATTTGCATCACTGAGCACTTCTGTGAACTTCTCATGAACATAGGGAAACAGTCCCAGGAAACACATTCCAAGAAATACACCACCTGCTATGCAATTGCCAAATGAGATCAAAGTATTCATGTGCTCACTAATGTAAAAGTTATTTTTCTTCCACACTAGGAGAACAGGTATGATACTACAGACTGCCATAACTATGAAGAGAACAGCAAGGCAAATAATCTGAAGAAATATTACTTCCATATTACTACTTCCCAACCGTCGCTTTTCATATGTATAACCTATAACAGTAAGTATACACAAATGACACTCAGAAATGTTAGTTACTAAATACTACAGTCAAACAATGAACTTCATGATGAACATGTTATTTCATCAATAGTCTGCTAGTAGTATCTGGACGTACAGCTCCACTATAACATACACCATTCACAGAACTTGACAATTCTGTCATCCCCACCCATGCACTCATTGTTCGAATCTGTTATTCGGAACAGCTTTACTGGATAAAATAACAAAAACTTCAAACCTTACCCGCTCCTACTACATACACAACACCACGCAACACAGCTGCAACACATCACGAATAATAGCACACAGTAACCAACTCCTGCACACACGCAGATTCAACCACTTGCATACACAAATCCACTACCACGGATCCGATCCACTGGAAAGCAGAGATGGCCGCAATCACGGATGATATATCATCATGCTGTTCGAAGTTGACGCATCTAGTAATATGAAGGCAATATTTGTGAAGTTGTGGAATCGCATAGAATAAAATCAGAATGATGAATTTTTATGTGTTACATTTTACCTTCTTTTAAATGTTGTATGATATCCCGATGATGTGTGATTGTGACTAAAACATCTGCGCTCTTTGGGGTATGACGCAGCGTTATAACCCAGAAAAGCGCAGTTCTCATAATCATCGCGGCGGTAGCCAGAAATCACGGAAATAGTCAGCTACACTTGGAATGCACATGGTTGTGTTGGACGGACTGTTTCATAAGCTGGTTATTGATAGGATACAACAGCACAAGGTTGGATGAAGGCGAAGGTCAGTTACACACACACACACACGGGACCCCCCCCCCCCCGGTGAAAACGATCCTTAAAACGAACAGTAATATAAAATAAAATAACTATGTAAATTGTTCGCAATAACATGAAAATAAATATGTAAAGGATTACAACTCGACGCTGCAATATTCCCCAGAACAACGCAGATCTCGTGAGCATCGCGGCGGAAGCCAGAAATCAGGGATGTCGACTTCCCATAACATACAAAACAATGTACGAAAGAAATCTCACGTGGGTCTACAGAAGTGTTCAGAGAACCTTAGAACAGAGTCATCATTACAGTTATTAATATTAACGTAAAATCATATAATCTTAGCCACATGAAAATGTTAAAAGAGCCTGGTTATATATTAAAAGATTTAGTGTGGTAAATCTTACAAACCTCCAACTTCAATAAACTAAGCTATAAAAATAAAACATCTTTGGGTATTCTACTAAATTGTAGATAATGTGAGATCTTACATGAACAAATGTGGTGCTTACAATCTTATGTTTTGTAATTTTTGTGCGTAGTCTTCATATTGGGCCATCTGGACTGACACATGTAGGGCCTACATGTAGCTTAGTATTACAAAATAAACATACTGTTGCACTTGACGTGTCTCACTAATCAACCAATTAATATATGAAGGCAGCAGGTGCCTTCCATTATCATCGTGTCACTTGACATCGTGAGGTAGTGAAACCTGTTGCATACAATTATAAATGCCCACTTCTGACCTGTGTGGCTGCTTACTGAAACAGAATGATGCTGTCTCTAACACATGTTTGCCTCCTTAGTCTTCAGCTGATCTATGGTTCTGAGCATGTTAAATATAAAGACCCATTGAATAAATGGCATATGTAAGATACACTAATGCAATGTTTCCCAACTTTTTCCTGCGGACCCCTTTTGGCTTCAAAAAATAACCACAGATCCTCACATCCTTGCTCACATTAATATATATATTAATATATAGAGCATCTGGATGACAGGTATCCAAAATTAAAAATTTTAGTCCCAGAAGTGATTTTAGATCAACACAAATACATACCAGTAGCAGATGTAACAACATATTGCATGATTTGACCTAAACTAAATTATTGTGGCCCGCTTTGTGGGTGCAGGAAGTTTCTTAACTAGACTATTTCAACCTTTGTCACAGTAAACACAACACAATTTGCATGCACTGTTTATTTTCTCAACATGTGTGATATCTGCGATACTGTGACATGCTGCCTTCATGTTTCCCATGTCAGACTTCACTACAATTGCCTCTTCATTCTGCCAATGTGATTATTCACTTGCAACAGTTGTGGTCATGGAAAGGCTCCTTAGAGGGAATTTGCTCCTTTCCCATTTTGTCATCAGTTTTCTACCCATTTCTGTTACTTGCAGGCACTCCGTGTGCATCATAATAGAACAGTGTTCAGTAGTCTCTAGTGCCAATGCAGAAACCAATTTTTGTCCTTTCAAAACAGATAGACATTTCTGTCAGATGGCTCTCATACTGCCAGTCAGTCATAGCACTCGTGACATGATGCTGACAGTGCAGTAGCAGTAATCTTTGTGTATATTTGGCCGACAGTGAACTGTGAGTAAAGTTGCTCCCAAATTATAATGGAAGGAAGGAACACAACTCTCTTCCAGTAAATGATATGTTCAGACAGTTGGCTGAACCTGAAGCAACTAATGTCAACAAAGAACTGGCAACACAACCTACATGGCCCCTCCTTCTTGTAACCTTTCACTGCTGATTGAATTGAAGTGCAGACCGTCAGTTCTTCACACACCACTAGCCTTGGTGCACTGTAGAGCCATGAATGCATTTAAGGTTATGCACTTGAAATTTAAAACCCAGCATTATTGAAGGGTTAAAGACATCACTGCAGAGACAACTATGGCATTTCCTCCCCCATTACCACTGTTACCATCAGCCTATCCCTCCTCCCCCCAAACCCTACAATGATGCCTGCAGGCAGTTGACCATACTCATTTACATATACCAACAAATGTACACAACTTACACAAAATTACAAATTATCTACACATATGAAGTCACCTACATGTTTCAGTGATAAATCACCATCCTCATGGAGACACTGCCTGAAATGCATAATATTAAAGCTGACAGTACAATTTACACGCCACAGAAAGAAAAATGTGATTAAATGCATAATAAAATTTTATTCCTAAATATTCACTTTTAATGTTTTCATTTTAAGTAGAAAAGTTAAAAAGTGAGTTATAAAGAGATGCAACAGAAGATCATTCTTACACTACTTTTTAAGATTAGGCGGATAAACTTCTTCTATATATAACATTCCAAATACAAAATATACAACATTCCTTTGTTTACAAATACTGTACAATATATTTTGACTACTGATAATCTGTAGCAGTTTAAGCGCATACTGTCACACAAAAACTCTGAAAGAGGAGCTACCTTGTGCTGAACATTTATTTAACAAAAAATAACATTTTTGAAAAGCTAAGCATATTACTATTATTATTACTATTATTATTTTTTTTTATTATTAGGGCTCACTTCAGAATGGTAGCTTCACTCATAGCTGCAATCCACCTGTAACGAAAGAAGTATTTATGTATTTTACTGTGAAGGTATTACACACACACACGCAGGCAGGCAGGCGCGCGCGCGGGACACACACACACAGTACTATTATAGGTCGATTATTATAGGCATGCTATTATAAGTTTTGGCTAAAATGGTATACAGGTAACCCATAATATTCTGCACTACTGATACCAGAACATATGTAATGCTTATTGTGACCTACTTTATTGCTGCAAGTTTTATAGCAACTTTGGTGTCAGTCCCTGAAGATGGTGGGATAATAATGCTGAAACATGTAGGAGCTATGTTAAAGATAATATGAACAAAATATAAACAGTGTGTTTGTTGGTGTTATGTAAGTTTGTTACTTTGTCATAATGTGTGGAGTAAACAATGTAGAAGTAACAACAAGTTAGTCAGCCTGTAAGAGCTTTATCTATGGGCATATGATGGAGTACAGTATTTTACTTTGTGGCTTGTTTATTTGTCATAAAGTTATTCAAGGTGTATACATCAGCTGTGGAGACTACCCAGCCTCCTATTCAACAGGGGGGGGACTTGGGCCACTTTCTCTGGTAGTAAAGCAGGCGAGGTGTGAAGCCAACCATTCACCTCAATTTAGTGCCAGGGTTAAGAATGTGCGTGTGAGCTATACCTCCATTCCTCCATATGCCTTCATGGTACACACACGGACAACTTTACTTTACCTTTAATTTAAAGAAATTTGGTGAGGACATGCAGCAGATTCAGCTGGCTCAGAATATGGTCTAGGGGTAGGATTTTGTGAGTACAACAATAAAATTCTGGGCACCACACAAGGTAAAGAATTTCAAGACCAGCTGAGCAACTATCAGCTTCTAGAATGTTCTGCACTGTGGATTTATTAGAAAAAAAAAATGACATCTTATGTGTCATGGACACCATGGCAAAACAACCAGAGGCAAAAATGTTTATTTCTCTGATATACTGTGGTCAAAATGTGACACAAAATTCAACCAGACAAAAAAGCTTATAAATAAATTTATAAACTGTGAGACTTGGGCTTCACATGATGGAAGTTATGTATGTTACTGTCTCCTGTGACATGATGCTGTGTAGCATTGTAGGTGCCTGGTTCTACCCTGAAGATGGGGGCAGCACATTCCTCCTAAATGTCAGTATTTATCACAACCGTTATCTACCAGACTACACAGCACCACACACCAGACAGTAATATTAATGTTCAAGAAAATACAGAATGTATACTCCACACAGTACATCTACTTCACTGTAGCACTGGAAGGCCACTTGGATAAGATCGAAGATACCAGATCTCAAGAATGAATGAAGTAACATGTTCTCAAAATCTCTAACAGAAAGTGACAAATGCATACACTTACCTGTTGGCCAAGTGTTCACTGTCTGCATGAAAAGTAAGTGGACGCTGCCCTGGATGTGCCAGCTGGAACACCAGCTTTGCATCAATTCCTTCATATAGCTCAAAGTGCCTCTGAAACACAGTTTTAGGCACAAGTTAGTTTCTCCTTAGTTAACAACTGGTGTACTGAGCAGACTTATGAAACATGTCAATAAAGTAAGGTACTCAGGAAATCTCTGTATATACCAGAATTGTCTTACAAGCTGCTTAAGTTAACAACAAATATTACACTTAATAACAGTTTAAAAAAACATTTATTTTGCCCAGAGGTACATCCTAATGTAAACACAGCTGATTTTGATGTGTACTAACCTTTTAACTTTAAATGATGATGTCTCAAAAATTATCAATGTAAAACACCCGTCTGGTTCAAGGAACCATCAATAAAAATATATAGTAACCTCATAAAGCAAAAAACAGCATCACAGTTGATTTTTAATAAAAGACAGACAATTTCTGGAAGCATAAAATACATTGAATGATTGAAGGATAGTCTTATTCTGTAACACATAAAAACAATCAACCACACTTAGTGAAACACATGACTTGACTGACTTGCCAGTGATATGTGCAATAGTGGTGGTGGTAGGGGGGGACTGCTAGCCCTGTAGTCTCATGCCAATTTGTCAGAACCAGTCACAAGAAGTTTAAACAATGGTATTAAAATGGGTGATTGTGAAAGATTACATTGCTGAACATGTTTCACAAATTTCCAGACTCTCCTGCACATGGAATGGGCATATGTGCACATCAGGATTCTCAGTAAACTCTGTTGGGCCAGCAGCCATGCCAGGTGGTTCGTGGTGAGTAAACCAAGTTTTGAGATCCATCTCTGTTCTTGTCATTGGGGAACTGCTGTCATCAGTTCCCTAATGACCAGAACAGGGATGGTTCTCTGGTTCTTGAAACATTTGTTTATTCACAATTCAACCACTTTATAGGGCTGCTGGCCCAACAAACTTTTACTGAATCAACATTCTCCCTCACAAGCACAAAACCAACATACCTTCCACAAGAAATTCTTTCTCCAGCAGTAATCTGTACGGACCTGGGGCAAGTCTTGTAAACACATTATTAGACTGATTACCTTCATAGGCAGTAATGAACTCACTCAGAGAATGCTTACCATGAAAGAACCCTAAAGTCAGTTATGTCATATTTATTGACACAAAGGCCAGAAAATAGAGCAGGCGGGAAAACTGAACTGCAAAATGCATCATGCTAGACATATAAGTGATGGTAAGCATGAAGGTATCCCTGTATATGCCATTAAGGTACATGGGGGAGTGGAAAAACAGCTCCACACACTAACCTTGACACTAGATGGAAGGAAGGGGCCAGCTTCATACACTGGCCTCTTTACTCTTGGGGAAACAACCCTGCTGCTATTAAATAGAAGACTGGGTGAAATCCAGAGCCATTCTGGACATTTCAGAGAAGAGAATGTCTCTTGCCTCTACCAGAAATGAAACCATAATTCTTTGGTCATCAAACATGCAGCCTAGTCACTACACCAACTGAGTTATCTCAGCTAACAGTATAAATGAAAGAAACTCAACAGGGTAACTTGGAATGTTGAAAGGATACCACTATGAATTGGCCGAACCAAATAAGGAATCCATCCACAGTCCTGCCAATAGTCAAGTTAATGTTCCACCTCAGTTCAAGTGTCACTTCTACTAGTGCCATACACTCCTGCAGCATATACAGTGTACTTTACAACCACAAAGGCAAATGTCTGGTGGTGTTACACTAGCATGTCTTTGGTGCAACTCAATGGGGCCACCTTTTACTACCCTCTAATCTGAAAAGTAGGCAGGTAGTACAGTTGCCACCCAACATCAGAAATACTGGAATGGCAAGCAGTACCATAATGCTGTGCCATACGTGTGCACGGCACTGAACTACTTCATACAAAAAAACGTGGACGTGTTTTGCAATTCGTTCTTGCTATGTGTGAAGTATTATTTTCTCCAGGTCACAAACAGGTCTTCTTCAAACCCTTGATGTACTTCTCACACAATCTGCAGATCCTTTTTAAGGAGCTCCATTTAAGATACAATACGATAAGTGTGCTCTATGACACGTGACTAATCTAAAAATAGTAAGTGTGCTCTCTGATATGTGTAACTCATCTACAAATCAAAAGATGGCTGAAAATTTGTATACAATGAAATTATTCCTAAAACCAATGGAAATCATGAACAATCACAGCCCCAGGGAGTGGACCCTGGCACTACTGAGTACAAACATCACATTCACCGATATGTGGCCGGCTACAGTTTAAAACGGAAGTGTGACTTGCATTAAACAGGACTTTGAATTTTGAAACAATTTTTATCCCAGTTAAGCCTATACAGTGTATGACTTGCACTTAGCCATACAACATTGATGTGATGATGCAGTGTAACCTGTATGCAATACAAAATGTTCCATTCACTTTTTCCTAGGTTGTTTACCATGTGTTTTTATTACTTAAATGAATGATGATTTTTAGCGATCAAATGGGAAGTGGTTTGGGTCTATTTCAAGGCAATATCCTCTCATTTGCCTGCAGAGTGAGGAAAACCATTAAAACAGCTAGCCTTCAGGCTAGGACCTGCTAATGCAAAAAGTGCCAACTACTCAACTTTCACTCTCCCTCCCCATGAAGTCTAAAAGATTTTGGGTGAAGCACTTCCTAATCCTTTAACAGTGACATACTAATATATCCACAAAGTGACCCCCATACCACTGCTATTTAAATTTAGTGGTTTCTTTTAACTCGCTAAATTTGTACGACATGTCATTAGCGTACAGTCTACAACTAGCAAAAGAAATTTATACAACCTACGTAGCAGTTTACTGTGATTTTAAGAGATGACAGTCTTGGCTTTCAGTATAATATCATGCTACAATACTGAAAGAAATATTCTTGGAAATTAATTTTAATCTTTGACTTTAATGGAACTGTTATAAATTGGAGAGGGACTAATGGTAATGTTATATACTGGACATGGACAAACAACAGCAATTCTTGGTAAAGGGTGCTAATAACACAGAATAAATATCAGTGGAGTGGAACATACGTGGATGGATGGATGGGTGGTGCTAGCACATGTTTTTCTTCAAGCTTCAAACTTTCAACTATACCTCTTTCATTGTTTCCACAGCATAACCAAGAACAGGAATGCTTTCCAGAGCTACAACATCCTCTGAAGCCTTATAGACATACAGTACTTGTTCCTTCAGAACAAACCACAAACGTTTCCATGCGCGGCGGGATCTTCGCTGTAACCATCCACTCATTTGTGAACCAGTATCGTTAGCTGTTACCTGAGAACAAACGATCAATTGAAACTTGTGACTCCATAAGCGCCTGTATGACACTCCATGATCTTTTACTGAGAATTACTTCTGCTGTAGTGTGTAAACTTTTATAAATTTCCTTGTCTGTGTTCTGATATACATGTTTCATGAGATCTTATAAGCCCACTTACAATAAGACCTAAAAATTATTTCATTAAAAGAAATTTATTAGAAGTCTATCAAGTGAAATACCTTTTCACTACCCCAGTCCCTCAGTAAGATTTGTTGAAATTACCTCTTTGAGTCGCTGTGGTATGTACTTCTTCACTTTCTTCCCACTAGCTGGTCCAAGCCTCTTGAAAGTATCCTTGATTCTGACTGAATTTCCCAGCTCTTGCTTCATTTTTTGATTAACTTCTGATGACGGGTCTTTGGCTTCTGGGTATAGAGAGAAAGAGAGAAACACATGCATTCTGCAAACTCACGAGGACATACAGAGCCCAGGACATCACTTGCGTTATGCCTTACATGTACTTATCCTTGTACTTAACATGAAGTGTGAGAATAATGTAAGAGTACATCACATGAGTATTATTCTGTTTGACAGTTCTGGGCTCCCATGCAGGAAAATGTTTTGGCTTCCCTTTAGCCCAGTTTTCCGCTAAAGCTGTTCACGGCAGTTGAATTAGTCTTCTTAAATTCTCTCACTTAAAGTACAAATGTTTAAGAACTTGCAAATACTTCCATTACTCACTTCATCACTTAAGGTGTGTACCTTCAAACATGTAAGTACCTTACAGATCCGATTTCTGCCACTTCTATGATCTTCTATCCACTCTACTCACATTTCAATTCTTCCTGCTGGATGACATGTACTTTTCCTGGTTTTATTTCTTAACACTAGCTGTATTATACCACACATATACTCAAATTTATGTGTTTCCTGAATTATATGCCACAACTGATACAGCTAAAATTGTTTATATGCTTTAAAATTTCATTTTTTATCATTATATTGGTTCAAACACAACATTTATTCCAAAATGTCATTTACTTCGCTTTCTTATTTGAAATTTCTGAACTGTATGTTTTACTATATTATTAAGTTGCTAGGTACCTGTTTGCAAATTGTATTCAGCTGTTCAGAACTTACCTGATCATCAGTAAATAACACTGTATTTGGAACCAATAAACACAGTAGATGATGATGAAACTCAACTACCAGTGCACTATCAGTGGTGATTTAAATCCAATATTCCCATATAACAAGGGTTACACTGTCAGCTCTCATTCATCTACTGCCAAGATCAGAGGAGCTTATCTCTCTGCCCCCTAAATGGTGCTCACACACTCAGATTCCTTTACTTTTATTTATAAAGGTAAACGCTTAAGAAAACTTTCAATAAACTTCAGAAATGTACTCTGTAACTGATAAGTCAATAACATAAAGATGTCGCACTTCTTCAACCATAATGTCTTGAATCTTGATGTTCTTATACGAATGGTGTAAGGTAGCAGTTGCCTCCATGTTATTCTCATGTTACACTCACAGAGAGGCCATACCACATTTTTGATTCTGAGTTCATAATGTGATCTGCTGAGTAATGGCATCATGTAATGCGTGAACTGAATATTTTTGTTTGTGGTAACTACATTTCTACTGTCCTCTGAACCAGTTCCCTTGTGACCTGACACAAAGAGTCCAGCCATTACACCACAGTTAGAAGCATTTGCAGAAGACACCACAGTTAGAAGCATTTGCAGAAGACACCACAGTTAGAAGCATTTGCAGAAGACCTGTGCTCTGAACTTTGCAAGTGCAGCTTCAGACTGTTCCTAAGTCATGACAATGCCATAAGATCTCCTGACACCTCTGATTACGTTTACAAGGAATGCGGGCCCATCTAATGGGTTAGCTGCATGTCCTAATATGCAGCAACACATTTCTGCTCAGCAGTCAGCATATGTGATATGATCTTCAGAGCAATCAGTTAGTTGTATGTTCACATCTTGTCTTGAAATATTTCAACATGTTCCAAATGAGACTGCCACCTCCAGACAGATATGCCTGTTTTTATAAGCAACTTCCTTGATATGCATCACAGTCATCCATTTTATGTGTAGATGGACATACTGAACACTCAGCATTATTAAGTGATGTCCGTCCATTTTTTAACTTTCTCTGTAGTAGCTTACATAGTTCAAAGTAGAACATGGCGCACAAGCTCTGTTTTTTTAAATGCATAATTTTGTGAAAAAATGACAGTCTCATACGGCAAAATACACAACCTCACTACATAATGTGTTAATTGTGACTGACACAAGCTACAACTTTGAAATGAAAGGTAACTCATCCAGCAGATTATATTCTACAGTTTTGTCCTAATGGCAGTGTGTCATACTGTGGTCAGGCTGCACACTAATTCCTCGCACTGTGCAGTCTGTGATGGTTGGTAGTCATGTGCCAGGCCACATGGTGTCATGACAGATCATATGTGAAAACAGTGTATTTCACTGACCTGGAGTTACTAGTTGGGAGACCATATAAATCACAGGGAAGATGGGTTACAGTATGAACCCTAAAGGGAGACACTACACTCCTGATCATCCATTACTGTTACAGACAGTGTGGGCTACATTATTATACATATTTAAATGCTACGAATAGGCCTGGTTGTATTTTCACATGCAAGTAGAGGCCACTCTTACCCCCTGTTGATATCCAACTTACCAAAGTATTTATCACTGTCACACAATGAAACCTGTCCTGTGGGCCTTTATATAAGAAATTTCCAAAAGAAAGGAACTCCTGGGACTTACTGATACACAGCACGCACTTTTATACTGGCTACTGTCTTGCATGCATCAAATCCAAGATCTTGATTCACTGTATTTTGTTAGATGGACGTTTTACTGTGTATGTATACCTTCAAAAAGTGTATCATAACATTCTTCACAGACACGGGCTGACTGGAATCTCATGTACTGGAGAGGTGCTCTGAAGTCAGAGCAGTCACTGCACACAACCTGACAGAAAACAAGACAAGCCTCAATGGCAGTGGTACAAGTTGGACACGCCACACTCTGTAAGGTGTCTCTTACAAGGTATGCCTTTCTTAAAGGGACCAATACCACCAGCTCTTTAAGCTGCAGTATATTGAGACAGTCTCAAAAAACACTTCAGTATCACATGTTAATTTTCTGTACCCTTGTTTCTCAAACTGTGGGCTGTAGACTGTTCCTGGACTGAAAACTACTGGAAGATACATATTATTATTTTCATCACATATTTAAACACTGATCCCCACTACCCAGACAAACCACTGACATGGAATAAATTACCTAAAAAACTTGACATTACATAATTATTTCTGTCTAATAAGTACTGTATTTTGAGATGCAATAAAGTTCAGTTGATTAATTGGCAGGCACTCTACCCACCAGTTCACAACACAAAACATCTGACAAACACTTCCCTACACTGCTTGCTACAAAATTTACTTGCAATTACTCTCTGAAATGAACTCCATTTTACAAAAGCCTCAAATTCATAAATCAAATGAATGGAGACCCACTAAGCCATCATCAAACTATATATGAAACTCCCATATTTTACACTCCACTCCTAAGAGAAATGATATGAAGAAATATTCACACAGTAAGGCATCTAGCTGAACAGGAATTAAGAATTAATAGAAATTACAATAAACTTCATGATAACAAAGCAAACAGTAAAAGAGGCAAGTTATCTTGGATGTGATGCTGTGAGAGTATTCTGATGACCAAAATTTTGGTGGGCCACCAGCTGCTTATTATGCAATGTTTATTTTCCTTAATTTTAAGAACATTGAGAGTCAGGAGGTGGCATGTTTAAATATATTTCTAGTTCTCTTGAGTAGCACAGCTGCCACTGAAAATGCTAAAGAAGCCAAAGTCAGAACACACCTACAGTGAGACAGTGTTCTGTTCATGTGGTCTGCTCCTAAGAGAAGAAAAGGTACTCTGATTTTAGGGCCTAGAAGGACTGACAAAGCTAAGCACTTTTACAATCATGTTTTAATGGCTAAAAAGTGTAAAACTAGAACATTCTACTTCTCATCCAGTCCAGATAACAAAGCTTTTACTGTACTGTACCAGCAATGTGAAATGGTACTACTGCAGCCATTTACTTCCCGCAGGGTCAAGAACCTAAACTTAGCAATCAAGACGCCAGTACACTTGCATTAATGAATGTGCTGGCAAGTATGGTCTGTCAAACATATAGAGGGGCAATGCTCTATCTGACAACTCACAGCACTCTACACTCAAACCATTTCATCTAATGGCAGGCAATACACCTTGTGCCACTATTCTGATATGCCATCAGTCAAAACCCATGTACTTCATTTCAATGGACTGTGGTTAATATTAGGGTTTTCACCACCATATTTACTGAAGGTGCTGGAAATGCTCTCCTTTGGCTTAAAGTCACATATCACATCTAACAAACATGATGCTCATTACACAAAGTTTTATCAGTTAAGTGAGGGCCAACAGGAACTGACCGCAACAATTGTCAGGTACAACAATGTCCCTATATGTGTATATTAGTGCATAGGTTAATGAGGAAACAAATTATATAAGCAATGCAAGGTGAACAAACCTTGAGCACTATTAGGTGAATTACCTGTTAAATTTAAAGAAAGGCCAAAGACGCCACATTATGTTCAACAGAATACAGTATTCGGAACAGTATAACTGCTAACACACAACAAGCACCCAATTTCAGTGTAACATAATTTCGCTTTGTTTGTTTATTGTGACAACATCTCACCATTTTTAAATATCCTTAATTGAACAAAGCACAGGAGACACGAGGTCAGCTATTCTCATGTGAAATAACTGTCCTTTTCCATGTTTACTAATACAGACAGTCCTGCAGCAATTGCAATGAAAATGTGATAGTCACGAGAACAGTTAAATGAATGGCATGGAAAAGCGAAGAACCCCAAGAAAAACATGATTAATGCAAACTTGTGTCAATCATCCAATAAGGAACTGTGAAGCACAAGGACCAGTTCTGTTACGTGGGAAAGTTATAGTCATTGTAGGATTCATCTTCATATACGCAGCCCTCTCACCATTCACACATGCACATACGTACCAACTGAAACAGTAGTAAACACTTTCAGATATACACAAAACAGTAAAACACGCATGTTGCAGTATATTCTTATGTAACAATCAATATCAATATGGACGTTAGGACAGCATTGTCAGTACAATGACTAGGCTATGGGCTGGACATCTTAGCAATTGTGGTTCAACTGCTGGGTGGCGCAAGGAATTTGTCTCCTCTCCAAAGTGTCCAGAAAGGCTCTGCCCACCCTGCCTCCTATTTGATGGGTACCAGACACGTTCACCAGGGGAAAACAGCCTGGGTGTGAGGCTGACCACTCACTCCCCTTCACCTAATGTTGAGGTTGTGAACGTGTCAGCTATATCCCTACTCCCTAATGTCTTCATCGCACACATAGTGACAACTTTACCATACTTATTGATCAATACATAAATTATACATTTTCTTCAAATTCCAGCAGGAAATTAATTCCCTTCCTTCTTGCAAAGGACATACGTGTTGTGAAAATGGCTTCTGCATAGGATAAGGCATTTTGTGTTAACCAGTTTTCATAAACAAATTTGGTGACAAGGCTGCAACATGAGTTTTGCAGATGCTAGAGTAAAGGCTTACCATAGCATAAGTCAATTTACAATTGGTGTAATCACTTCAAACACAAAGGTTCAAGTGGAAGAGTTCAGGTTAACAATGCACCATGATGAAACAGTGAACAGTGCAAACGAAGCCTTTCAGCACAATCCACTAAACTCAACTAACAGGTCTCTCTGTAAGCCGAATGTCTCCAACAACAGATGTAAACTGTAATTTTTAAGATGGTATATTAAAAATTACAGTTCCACAGGTTTTGCACATTTTAGAGTGAATAACTTCCTGTGTATTTCCTGGAAGAACTTACACTGAAACAAAAACACAAACAAGAAGATTTCTCCCACGAGTTTAAAGAAAAACTGAAGACTCTTATGTAGCAGCACAGCTTGTTTGCAATGATACAGCCACATTTTACTTGAGCAACAAAGTCAACTGCCATAACATTTGTGTCTGGGGTTTTCAAAATTTCCATCAAGTCACTGTGTCTCAACAGAACTCTGCAAAAGCGAATGTGTTTTGTGCTATTTCATGCCACAAAATTAATGGACTTTGCTTTTCTGCAAAAGAAAAAAAATCAATGGGAACATTTACCTGGACATGTTAATTAACTGGTTTAAGACTCAACTTTATGAAGATTCCACTTCCAGCAGGACAGTGTACTTCCTTCATTTCATCTGAAGGTGCAAAAACATCTGAACAATGCACTACGACAGCAGCGGGTGACCTGAGGTACCAAAGAAGATGACATTTGGTGATTCTGGCCCCCCAGGGCCACAAACCTAACACTGTATGACTTCTTACTGTAAGTCTATGTGAAGGATCTTCACTATTGGCATCCTCTTGTGCTGCTGAATGAGATTCCAATTGAAAAATAATAGTTTTTTTTTCCCTTCAGCACAACAATCTTTATTGTTTTTGAAACAGCTAGACAAAAATTACATGTTTTGACCTGTGTACGTCATCTTCAGGAAATTTATATTTAAAAACACAGGAAGGTAGTAGATTTGATGCTGAATTCTGTGTAAAGGTAAAGCAGTCCCATTACAGGCCTGGACAGGCCCACAGGGTTCCAGGAGGTTGAGGCTCCCAGATTTCTAGACACTCGGCACATGAAGGTGGTAAGGTTGTCAGCCATACGCACCGGCCGCGTTTACCCCCCAGGAAATATTCCTGGTACTCATTTCTGTTAGAGGCTGAGTCGACCCCAGGGCCATAGTGCGACCGACAGGATTATGTCAATGAAAAATCCACTGACACCATCGGGAATCGAACCCCCGACCTGCTGGTTTGTAGCGCAGTGCCTCAACCAACTGCGCCACCGAGGAATTCTGTGTACTGTAGTTTGCAGTTCTTTTATTTGAATGTATTTCGAGGTTATGCTTTTTTCTTGATTTCCTTACAGTGTTAATGGTGGTGTATGTTTTTTTGTTCCTGTTTTATTGGTGACCCCTGTTCTGGCAGGATGTCTTCTCAGTGTTTCTTTGTTACGCTGTAAATATACTACTTACATTTTGTCTGTAGTCACATTGTTTTGTGTTACAGTGTGCTACTTTGATCTTGTTGCCTGTTCAGTGGGTGTTGGTAATTCTATGGTGTCTTTTTCCTGTATTATGACATGAATGTGTCAAAAATTGGGTTGTTGGTGATCTACTGTCTTCCTGCATTTTTAAAGAGACATCAGCTGAAGATGACCTACACAGGTTGAAACATGCCATAATTTTTATGCAGCTATTTAAAGACACAACAAAGATAGCTGTCGGACAGGTAAAACCCCCTATTATCTTTGTATCTGAAGGAGCTGTCTCTGTGCCACCACTGCCAACAGACATAAGGCAGCATCACTGATGCAGTGGCAGAAGTTGCCAGAGGTATGGGAATAAATGGCGTATTTAAGTGTTGTTAAACGTATGACTTGTGGAGCTCATGTCAAGTGCCTGTATGGCTCACAGGACAATTTTAGATTCTCTAGTGATCTGTGTAATCACATCAATAATATGTATGAATTTTCATTTCCATGAATTGTTTGAAGTGTTTATTTCTTTTTGAACTGCTCTGTACATATGGTTTATTTAACAATGCTGTCAGTAGCTCAGATTACACAGTGTTGACACAATGAATGCAGTATCATTGTCTGTGCACCAGACACCCTTACAGCACTTCAGTACCAAACATCATGGCCTTCATTACCCAGTTTTTTAGTATGCTGTGTGCCTAATATGTCGCATTCCTTCCAGGTGGTAGAATTCACTTTAATTGAAAATTCTTACATACTGAAAATATTTATTAAAATATTTCTTTGAAATAATTCCTTTGTTCTGAATAATATAATATCTATATTATACAATTTCCCCATACATATATAGTTGTACCAACGATGTTTAATGGAAATAACAGTTCACAAATCCAATGGATTATATGTGTCAGCTGTTCCAAGCTAACTCTGATGACAGCTGTGTCAGAGAGCAAACTTCTAGGGGCTAAACTTTCATTGTTATAGTGCTACCAATCACTGTGAAAAAAAAAAGAATTAAGTATGATGACATGATCTTTATTATTGTTGTTACCAGGCTGTCAAACTGAGGAAAAGCCTGTAAAATTTGATTAATAACCTGGAGGGATATGCCTAATTCATTTGAGCCATTGTAACACACTTGGAGCAGACTCTGTGACACAAGATGAGCATACCGAATTCTTCCCAAAGTGCTATGCAGTATCATACTTTGTGATTAAAGTGCAAGATGGGTAACTTCATCAAGCACTTGGCTATTTATAGTTACAAACTGAAAAAGGAACACAATTTTTTCAGTATTTTCTTCACTGTGTTAAAGCTTGAATTCCTATGCATTGCCACTTACACATGTATATGTCTATCACTAACTGCATCCATGGCAAATGTGCAGTCAGTGACACACAAGAAGAAGAGTTTGCCAGGCAATTACCATGAACCCTACATATATACATTATACAGGACAACCCAAATTAAACAAAGATGCAAAAATTTTGAACCCCATTCCCTTCAGGAAATTTAAAACTCTGACATCAAGGAAAGGCTGGAGCTAAGCATGCAGGACAGGAGATCATTTCGATATTTTCGAGTTACAGAACTCACTGTATGATAGGTATACTATACACATATTAAATACTGTATTTGCATTATGACATGTTCTACATCCTTGACTTAGTTCTATAAAGGATCTACGTAATGTAAACACCAATTCTAATGAAACAGCAATTTATTCTCACCAATGAAAATGCTGCTATCTTCTAAGTAAGAACATGGCAAATTACTCTAAAGAACTAAATACTTTAATATTATCATGTAAAGAGACCAAACCTTTCCACAAGCTCGACAATGATGTCGTCGAAAAGTAACAGTGAACTCGGCGGTACAAGACTGACACATAGTGACACGACGATCTTGAATCCATACAGGAGCCTGCAAATACATTAACAAGGTAGCATTTATTCATCAGCATCCTGTCCAAGGTGTAAAAAGCCACAGAGTTCTGACTTTTGTTAGGTATGAGAACTATATCCACCAAAATGAATTCATGGTCAATTGGTAAGAAGTAAAATATTTCAAAAACCATTTATACAAGAGAAAAATTATTGTCAGGTACAAAGAAAAAAATTAAGAACCTGCTGGGCTAACAAAGCCATACACTACATGGCAAGTGGTAATAACCCCAGTGTTTATATTGTGAAGCAGTCTGTTATTGGTGTAGTAGACTGTAGTTACTACTTATTGTGTAACTTAACACACTTTATAGACACATCAGCTAAGCAGCTACACTGTACGAAGTTTGAAGAAGTTTACTTAACTCTGTACATGGTTAACGCATAAAGACTAAATACCGGGAACCACTGCCAGGGGTTTCTACCCCTCACAATTGGAATTGATCATGGATTAGATGTTTGGAAACAGATTATATTTTAGATTTTATATATATTTTATACTCAAAAGGATTTTTTGTAGCAACACACTGATTTTAGCATATGCAAACTATACAATACTGATTATAACATGTGTATATATATTTTTACCACTCTGTCACATGTTACATGCTGCTTTTGTCTGTAAAAGAGGTCTCCCTGACGATGGCTGAATAGTTCAGCCAAAATGTGTAGGAGATGGAAAACCATCATGCAGTAGTGGGAAACAAGTAAATCTGTAGATAAGCAAACATGTACTTACATTAAGTTTTCATCACTGAACTTGCTATAAATATTCAACATGGACACCCTCAGGCTCAATACACATCCTGGCAAGTCTATAAACCAAGCATGGGTGTGTACTAGTTTATTAGGACTGCCTTTAACATGGGTTTTGGCAAGCAAAATGTGACAGAACAATGCATCTTATGTTTCCACTTTTCACTGGTACACCAGCTTGTTCATGTGCCCACTGAGTTAAAAATCTGGGAGGGTAAGGTCTTGAGACCTTGGTGATGAATGCTAGTGACCACTACAACTGATCCATCAATCACAGAAGCAATGATCAAGTAATGTTTTCAGGGACATGCCAGTTGTGTTTTGAGGCTGTAGCCTGTTTGAACTTGTACTGTAGATTCGGCAATAAAAACTTTGTGAAGTATTGTGCACTTATTTTCATTCTTTTGAGATTCAGATAAATCTACAATGCCTGAGAACTGGACCTACGTTTACATGACATTTCTGACTGTCACTGACTTCAGCAATAAGATCAAGAAGTTGGAACTTTAAGTTATGAATCATGCTGCATCCTTCAATTTTCTTTGCTACTGTAATCAACCATTTTGTTACTGTCATGTTAAATATCCCTTTTTATCTTCCTACATGCATAGCACAGAATAAGTGGACAAGTAATTTGATTACTCATTAATAAAATACTAAATTACATAATATATAATTAATATGTAGGTGAATACATTCATGGTTTATTTAGGGACACTGTGTCTACTACAGAGGGTATATAAACCTGAAAGTGTCATGAGGAAGTGTAATGTCATTACAAATGTGGAATACACTCAACAATTAAATAAGGCACAATCTTGGTACCTGCTGGAAAACTGTGGCAACTTCAGCACTTACCTCTTGCCCAAGTTTGAATGGTTCTGAAGAATCCTCATTCTTTAAAGATGATGGAGTTTTTGTATTTTGGAAGGATAACTGACGTGATGTGTAGTCCATTATGGCATTCTGGAGAGCATCTACCCACTCCTGTCGCTCATTCAAAGAGCTGCAAGACATTAAAAAACCGAGCTTTCAAGCAAAACTTATAAGCTGTACTTTACAAATTTCTGTCAAGCCTATTTTGTGATTTCATCACTGTTGTTCTGTTATTTTTCCAATATAAATGTTTTAAACAATGACTAATGAAAAGTCCATTTTGTGGCACATGTGTTCTCTCTGTCTCCCCCCCTCCCGGTGTCACTGACGCACACACACACACACAGGAGCCTGGTGGTCTTGTGAGCCCCCCCCCCCCCCCCCAAAGAAAGGCAGTTAGGCTAGAAACTTTTAACACATCTTTTGGAGGAATGCTGTTACATTTCCACCAGATTACAAGCTGTGATATCCCACAGCACAGCAGTCTTCCCAATCCATGCCATGAGACTCTCAAATATTTTTAAGTTAACTCACCTAAATGTTTAATCTTGACTACCAAGAAACTAAATAAATTAAACACAGCGACAAAACTAAATTTAAGCTATGTAGTACGTTAACTTAAACTCTGGCACTGACATTTCCAATGGTAATGCTGCCACAAATTGGCTGCCAGTCTTGTCCATGAATAATGTGGTCTACTATACCTACACAAAGTGAGGTTGGTGAAGAGTTGAAGAACTGTGGCTCACTCTGTACAGGGTCACAGGCAGTGCATGCAGCCTAGCCTATACAATGGTCAGTCTTATCCCTGTGAATCTTGATACAGTCCTCACTGCTGTAACTGTATTATGACATACAGACTGAGATCACAAATGAGCCTATATGAACTGGGATCAGTGCAACCCGTTACATTTATGCAACAAACACAATGTGCCATTATTACTGACACATTTGGATTCGAACCCATTAGTCACATATCACAGATTCAGTACTGATACTTGCAGTGTTCATCATCAGACAGTGAACAGTTTTAGAACAAATTTTATCCTGCCTACTGTGTTCACATGCAGTCTGTTAGGGGATGAAATCATGCGTGTATTCAAGGCTGGCTGGTTACTGAATGGTATGATATTTACTGCATAATTATGTAGTATTTGATATCAATGACAAATGATTCAGATGGAAACTGTTTTTAGTCATTTTGAAGGTAATGTCCTGACACTGACATGAAATGCCTGGAAGTGTCCTCAGACATGATGTCTATAGACAAAACATGCTGGAAGCAATGGAAGTCACAAATCTGATATGCAAGCATTGCTCCATACTCTTCAGTATCACAAATATGATGCACAACACAAACACTACTCTTTGTGATGTGTCAGACTGAATGCCTAAGGTGTGGTCATGCTGACTGAGGACATGCGGCAACATGTCCAGACACACTCGGCAAAGTCCTGTCACAGTGTGATGCAAGGGATTAGAGAAACAAACTCTGTGCAAATGCTTTTCCATTAGGCTTTGCATATATAAATTATGATTTGTAAACATAATTTTCCAGTCCTCTGGTTACCATTTCTTAGCCAGAAGCCAAAGTTGTAACATACCGTGCAGAAAGAGTGAAGCTCCTTTTGACACTGATGATACTGAATTCATTGTGATAATCTTCTGCCCATGGAATATTGACTTTGATGCTGCTCAGTGGTAACTCATAGTTCACCTTCAAGCCAGAAGACTGCACAGATCCATAGTAAGATGTGTACAACAGGCAGTCGTTTAGCTGCACAACAACACAAGTAGTCTGTGACATCATCACTACACTGCAGTTCCCTACTCTCATATCAGCCATGTTCCAGGCCAGAACTAGCCTGAACTAGGAATAAAAATTATAACAACATGGTTGACCCTAAGAATTAATCAGAATCTGCCATCTACAGCTATATAATAAGGGTAATCCATCCATGACGTGTCATTCATATCAAGTTTCTTAAAAGCTACTGTATAACATCTCACCGAAAAGCCTTAAACTGTATAATGACACTTGGTATTTGCAGCAGGGTTATGTTACGATGGCGTCAGGGTGTTATAACAGAAACGTTATACATGATATTCCCACCACAAACTACACAAAACATTCAACGTGCATGACAACTGGGTAAGCACCAACTCTAGCTGACCTCTTAGGAGTATTATAAAACAGGATGTGTCCATCCTTTTGGAGGTCTTCCCAAGTAGTGAGTGTAAATGAATATTAGCCACAGAATATAAATTCCTTTAACTAACTAAACAAAGAGATAGTGCTCCCCGGAACCACCCCCCCCCCCCAAAAAAAAAGGTGATAAACTGAAGGGAGTTCTTAAATAACTCAGTTAAATATTTCATTCACTGTACTGATGGTAAACACATTAACAACAACTCAGTGCACACTTACCAGTATGAAATAGCGTGGTTGCCTGCCTTTTCTTGACAGCTTGAACAGTTCTCCATCCTTAATAAATATGCGCCCTGGTTTGATGATCTCGTAATTACCCAACTGCGACTGAAGCTGAAGAAGCTGTCTAAAGTGATCCTTCAGAAGAAAATCGAGCTTATTACCATATGTTCACCACCATTACAAGGTAAAGGTAAAATGGCATGCATTACTGATATAGAATAAACAGAAAATACATTTTAGCAAGTAAGTGCTCCATGCACTCTATCAGTGTTATTTAAACACGCTAGTATTCCACCTTAACAAACTATTGCTAGACTACAACCCCTCAAATTCATGACAAGGCTCATTCCTTCCCAGAATCAGCCTACTCTTCTTCTTCATTTCCACCACACTCTCATGGCACATGTGATAAAAGACATGCAAGAACTCACTGCAGCGCAAAGGCGCTGCAGATTTCAAGGGCTAAAATTACAAGTACAAGTCATCATTTCAAATGAACTTAACGAGCTCTTGTAAAGCTACACAGCAACCTGCAATTTATAAAATGAGCAAGAAGTGGCACTAAAGTTTCCAAGGCATGTAAACATGTAATATCATCATAAACAATCATTTACATTAGATACAGTGAATTTTAATGAATACAGAACCTACAATTCTTGCCCTTCTGGCACAAAAAAGGGTCATTTTGTTGATGCTAGTTCATCATGCAAGGACCGTCTGCAATATGGGAAGTCTAGAAGAGGAAATACACTACTCACAGAGGACCTTCAAGAAAAATGGCTACAGTAACCAGGATATCAGTCATGCCACGTATTCCAAAAAGAAACAATGAAACAAGACTGAAAAACCCACAGGTATATCCATGCTTCCCTGTAAACATGGAACCTCAAACAAGATCAGTAGGCTACTTGCTAAGTGTAACATCAAGACTATCCATGTCAAGGGGAGGGGGAAAGAGTATGGTGATCAGATGCAAACAGCACATTACGCACTTTCACCATGGCTAGCCACAGAAGTTGGCTGTAGCAGCACATATCATGGATATGAAACACAGCATGAAATTCAACATCTGCAGACTGGCTAAGGTAAAAGGATATATGGATGATCTGGTAAAGGAAGCTATCAAGATACAACTGCATCCGAACAACTTCAACACAGATGGTGGATTCATGCTTAGCAGACCCTGGCAGCCCTTGCTCCAGCAGGTCTGGAGCACATCTAATGAGAATCGAGGCCATACACAGCAATCTTTGGACTCCGCCAACAAACAACTATTGGGTTGGTCACATCCAACTATGATCCAGGCCCCAGTATGGGTATAGAAGCAGGACAAATTAAGTGCAGAGTCATATTTCAGTACCCGGAGGATGGAGAAGAAGCCAGTCTCTGAAACATTGGTGTGCTTGAACTACCCGACATGGCCGTCAGCCCACAGAACATTTTATTGAATTCTGCCACTGTGAAAACTTCAAGACAACAATCAGTTTTTGATAAATGGACTGGTCAGGATGGAGAGTTTGCCCAGTATTCTTGTTCAAACTGAAGGGACTGAGGAAAAATACTAAAATATGCGGCTCGCAGAGCTGTCTCTGGGTCAAAACTTACACTATGAATCTTCCAAATAAGAACAGCGCTTACCACAACACCACATTTGCCATATGCATTTTACATGCAGAAAATATCCAACATGTTTAAATGAACTGAAGTATCCTGTCATTCCAATTATAAATGGAATAGCTCACCCCTAGCTGGATGCTCCTGTTTGCATGATCAGCCACGTCACGAACTATCTTCAATGCTGCGTGAGTGTCACCCCAGTCAGGAGAGGTTTGAGATAAATGGCGGAGGTAGTCCTCCAGCAGAAGGCGATATTGAGGAATCCGCTGCACAGGTTTGAGCATATAATGCTTTAGAGACAGTTTCTGGCAACGTGGTGATCCTTCAAATTCTTTCACCACTTTTCCAAATTTTGGGTACTTCTGACAGCATTCCTCAAGGTAAACACACTGCGATTCGAAGTTCTGAATGTATGATGTATAAAGTTTCAAAAAAGGTCCCTTTTTAACAATCACATCCGCTATCTTTTTAACAGAGTTCCACTTATCTATTCTGGCTTCCAAATCATGTAGCAGATCTTCATTTAGACTCTGAAGTTGGGGCAAACTATTCAGAATCTTATCTAATTCTACATCAGGAATAACAGTACACTTATGTTCAGCTGCAGCTGCATGTACTGACTGCCTGAAATCCACATTTAAAAGCTTCAATGCATCAATAAACACTCTCTCAGAAGTCATCAGTTCCTCAGCAATATAAAATGCTTTCTTGTCATGATGAAATTCTTCTAACTGAGAAGGACTTCCATGTTGGTCCTCTGGATTTATTTCTGCTTCATAATCTGACTCTGAATGCTGATACATGTCAAAACTGTCTTCTGACACAGGTGCATCACTTTTCTGATTGACATCTAATGCACTCAATGCACTCAGTCCACTTGATGGTCTGCTGCCTTCAGCTACAGTGGAACTAAAACCATCAACTTCAATATCTGGCACCTCTATTACTGAGTCTTCAGTCACTTCTAAAACTGGAATCTGTTCTTTTGCTGGTTCCTCTTCCCTTGATCTTTGGTCACATTTCTCTTGACTATCACAGTAAAACTGACTATTTGAATCCTTCCTTGCTTTGTACTTCCCATTCCCCTTCCCAAGAGAACTGAACCATGTAGATAACTTCCTCCGCACAGTGTTGGGTCCATCCTCTGCATCACTGCAGGTCCAGTCAACATCCTCAAATGAACTCTGTCTTGCTGTGGTTTCCGAGCTATCCAAGTCTCCAAGTGTTCCACTAGATAGCTCCCCTTCATCACACCACCATGAATGTGCCTTTGGTTTGCGCTTGTGTGTACTGCGAAGGCACTGCAGAGTTGTCTCGGGTGATGAAGAATCATCCTTACAATTATGCCATGACTGTTTCTGTTGGTGCAACTTACCTAACTCTGTCATATCCAGTTTTCTTCTTACTGGTAATGAAGATGGTGATAAGCCATACTCACTGTCAGCACTGTCTGGATTCTGAGGCACATCAGCTTCTAGTGTTGAGGCAATTTCTACCTTCCGCACAATGACTAGGTCAGTACACTTTACCTCAGTGTCACCTACAGCACTTTTAACAGATATGATGGTATTACTGTTCACACTGTCTACAGATTCACTGTTTGTAACAACTGCCACTTCATTTCCAGACAGTTTTTCACTTCTTGACTGTACTACATGACACACCTCAAAACTATTCCCTTCAGTGGCATGATGCCCAGCACTTTCAGCAGTGGAAAGCTTGGTAGGCAGCAGCTCTAAATTGTATGGTGTCCAGTCTTCTTGAGCTCCTGCTGAAACCCATTCCACACACGAATCACTGTGCTTTTCTAGTGCAGGTGTAGGCAATGGACTTGTTATTGAAGATTTATCAATATCAGATGTTGCCTCAGTTTCCACAGACAATCGATCTGAAGTTAAAAGTTCACCATAATGTGAATTCACTTCAGTCTCCACAACTGGTGAAAGTATGATACTTGTTTCTGAAGTCCTATTGTCTACGGAGCACATTTGCTGACTAATGTTTTTATCTACCTTGATAAAATCCATGTCAGTAGTATTTACAGCCTTATCTTGTGAGATTACACAACCACTGACTATATGCACTGAATTTGGTACTTCACACTTGCTCACTACACCAACATCTTTTCCACAGATGCCTTCTTCCTTCATAAAATCCACCTCATTTTGTTCTTTCAGGCTTTCAATGTTATTTTGACAAATATCACTTCTCACAGATTGTTTGCCCACTTCTTTATATTCTTCTTTCAGCATTCTTTCTATTTTACTGGCTGAACTGTCACTCTTTGGGCCAGGTAAAACTAACTTTCCTCTAAGCACAGCACCCTGTTCTTGCACCTCTTCCTCATTAACATCCCTGACACATTCCGAACATTCTGGTCCCTCTGCCTGCCTGCGGTTTCTCTTCATATTATAGTTTACTTCTGCATAAAGAGGAATACTACCAGAATGTCCACACTGTTTCTTCTTCTGACGTGGAGGCGGAATAGGTGCATCCCTGGTTACTAAACTAAATTCCCCTTCTTTGTTTCCCAAATATGATGCATGGTCCATAAATCTGTGCCTTCCCAAACTAGCACTCTTAGCTTTTGCTTCAGAATACCTGTGTGCATTAGTTCTTCCCAAGCTTCCACTTTTTTCTTTGGTGGTTTTCCAGTGCATTTGCATTGCTTCAAAACTAGCTTTAGATGCCAGCACAGTACCTGATGTATGACAATTCCACTGCTTTGCCTTTGGTGGTAACTGAGGTTTCTTACTGAAAACTGTGAAAGGTTCATCTTTAAAGGGCTGATGCTTGGGTGAACGTGGGGGTCGAACAGGCCTCTCATTATTTACAGTGTCACAGAAACCCTCAAATTCTTCCAATTTTGCAACTGGAGCCTTCATATGAAGAGGAAGTCTCTTGCTAGCAACTTGTACATGACTGTTTGTAGCTGTGGATATGAGAAACAGTGGCTTCTCCTGTTCAGGTCCAGCAGCTGGTTCTTTATTATTTCTTGCTGTTGATGGGTCTTGGTTGGAACACTTGAAAATGACAGGGTTTGTACTTGAAATACCAGGCTTTGGAGAAATGGTACAAACTTTTGGTGATGTCTGAGGTTTTGGCAATAGTGGTGGTTTAAGTGATGCTTTGTCACCGTGGTACTTTATCACATCAACACGATCAGCCCTTTCTGTACCAGCCACATCCCTTGTGTTGTCAGAGGTTCCATCAGTCTTGGTTTTGATTATGGGGATCTCCTGCTCAACAGCTGTTTCCTTGCTGGCACTGATGACAATTTCATTGTAAATATGGTCATCCTTGGCTGTTCCTGCCCATTGCACACTGCTGTCACATCTATAACAAGTATAAAAAGATTTTTACGTGACTTATATAATTAATTCAACCTGCATGCTTCTTGTAGACATAACATGAACAAATCAAGGATCTGGTAAAATAAATTTATAAATGTCTGCAGCTAATGAAGAGCTTCTGAAAACAATAATACCCAGAGGAAAAGGCACCAAAATCATGCAAACATGATTCATATATGCTTTTAATCTGAAACATTACTTATATGTGCCTACAAAGAAAAGCAACACTATTTAACAGTTTTCTGGCAATGCACAGAATTTATGGTGGTAATGACTAAGGAACTCCATGGAGCAGAGTCATTCCTGAGAAGCTTATCAGTCGTCTGGGAGTCAAAAAATTTCCAACATTTTGTGGAACCGAAAAGCTCATTACCATGCTTGCAAGAGCCGACCACTTTTCCTTATTCTGAGCCCAAAGAACTGACTGCACACCATTCCACCTTATTTCTTTTGGACCCATTTCAATGTTTTCCTTTCCATCATGCCTTGATCTTCCAACTGGCCTCTTTCCTTCAGGTTTCCCATCCAGATCCTATATGCATTTCTGTTCTTCTCCATATGTGCCACTGAGAATACGTCATGAAGCTCCTTATGCAATTTCCCCAGCTTCTACTCATTTCCTCCCTTAGTTGTAATAATACCAAGCTAAATTACATACTTTCACTTTAAAATTTTTGGAAAATTTTGGATTTCAATCTTACAGACTAGTACACAATACACATTGCACACATTCCATTACATAGACAGGGCTGAGGTATTCCTAGCCACTTACAGTCAAAAGACACTGTTAAAACAGGGTCCTGCCAGAAACCAAAGCAATGACAGGCAGTAACAGGCACAGATAGATGGGGCTCTGAATAGGGTCACTACTAGAATATAAAGTGCAGTGAATGAGGAGGGGCATCAGCTGGTGAGCACAGCAGAAGGAAAAGAAACTACTAGAAAAGCAGGAAAAGGGAAAAGAGAAAGGAAGGAAAGAAGAAGGGAAAAATAAAATCAGCAAAACATCAGTCCCATTGCTCTCCCTCTCTATACAGATTTGAGCCTAAGACTTCCTGAATACAAGACGTGCCACAGTCAGTTTCTGTGTCTGTAGCACATGATAATTCTACAGGATACACCTCTGGAAATAGGCAGCTACTTGATCTATGACCTTTGCATGACCAACCCTTGACTGAGCTTTAAGATAACAGCTGACAATACAACTAGAGATAATTCAGCAATCTCAGTTCCCTCTTTGTGATACAATCAGGAAGTTAGATAACTTAAAATGGCAATGTAATTACATGAACATTCATTAAATACTTTGCAAACCACTAGCATTTATATTCTTAAAAATGTAAATAATGAAATTACTAAATTTATCAGACACTGCATTAATATGGAAATAATTCATACAACACAAGAACTTTGTAAAAAAAAAACAGAAATGAGGACTTGTACCATTTATTATTAAATCTGATAATTCTAGTCTTCAGTAATGTTGGGCAACATATTTTAACTTTGCTTGCTTCTCCAATGATATCTTGTAACTAAGCAATGGTCTTGACAATCCAAGGTTCAGTTCCCAGAAAGGCATTCAATGCCTCCAAAAACATCCTGGCACAGATACCCAAATCTATCACCATGGGCCCGAAAGCTCTCTTTCCTCCTTACTTTCTTCATGCTTGATTTGGGCTCCTCAAGCTCCACAGCTTCAATTTCACTTTCTCCAGTTGGATCTCCTTCCTACTCAATTTCTACATTTGGTTGCATGCAGCAAGCTGCTCTAAAACGCTGCCATTTAATTCCCACACAACAAGGCGTCATATCCCACAAAAAAATCAATATTCATCAACAATGCTGCAAAACTTAAACTCATTCCTTCTCTTACCTACTTTGTGTACAGAGAAAACAACTGCATGCAGTAGCTGTAATACTAATTTTTGGGATGTGGAATACGCAGCATCTTTAGGAATACTTTTAAGTGAACTGTGGTCAGAATTGTTACAGTCATTCTTGTGAAAACGATTACCTATTGTTCCAACATTCTTACTTATCAAGCTACAGATTTCAACTTCAAACACCTGTGATGGGTGTATGAGGGAGAGTTATTTAAAAGCCTTACACGTCCAAAAAGAAATCCAAGGCCTCCTGCATGCAGTACAGCATTCCAAAGCCACCTTTCAGAAACACGAACACATTTTAACATACCTACTAGTAAACAAAAATCTTAAAATTGATTTCTTCTATGACCAAAGAATTTATCTCTAGCAACTGAAATCTAACATTAAAACAATGCTGGAATGTGATACTTACACTTATAACATTCCTCCGAGGAAGGAAAGTCCTGAAGAAGGTAATAACAGTCTCAACAAAGCAAGTGTCAGTGGAACCCTGAACAGTATGTCTAACCTGCTCAGGGTTCTCCCAAGATATTTAAAAAATAAACTGATTACAACAGTAGGATTAGTGGGGTGCTAAGCATACCTGAAAAGCATACTTTGTTGTGTTTACCTTAGTTCTCACAGACGGCACATGCAGACAGTGGTGAGGGTCTATTTAGACCCACATTTGAAAGATGCAATTTAAATTATCTGTGACAACTGCCATTTACAAAGCTGCATTTAGAAATTTTTTACTTTTAGTACCTTAAAAGTTTTGTTTCAGGTTTTCATAACAAAAACTACATACTGGATGGCAATACAATCACCATTTGAAAACTAAAGAGTTCTAAAAACCGGACAAACAAAAAATCACTACGAGTGATATTTTTCTTGAAACTGATATTTTAACATGTTTCATGTCCTGTCCTAATCTTGAGAGCTTAATGCTATGGTCAGTGGTCAACACAACAGTTTGAAGAACGAACACTGGGAGGGGCCACCGACTTACTACATATAATATTATATTATATTATATAATATATATAACATAACATTCAGCAGTACTTTTAAGAAAATCTATAATATCCATGTATTGGTTCAGATGGGAACTGAACCCAAATCTCTCCTTATACAGGTATACTGCTGCCACAAGCACATGTCCATGATGTTTCTCTGCATGTTTATATCCTGACAATGACCGGTAATGACCAAACATGCTTGAAATTCTTAAACATCTGCTCACTAGTCCAGAAATGAATTATTTACACATAAGGGAATGTGTTTGCAAAGAGAGTAAAAGACTGGAGTTCCATTCCCTGTTGAAATAGTAAAATAATTTCTACAATAAAAAACGATCTGTCCGAGATCATCTATTAAGTATCTACAGTACACTCAGAGTTGTTACTTCCAGTTTCAAATTATGGTCCTTTACCATGATTATACACAGCTATGCCAGCAATATATGACAAGTTTCAGTCACCAAACTGCTTCTTTCTTCTTGTAGTGTTGTGTTTTACCAACTGAAGAGATTGCGTAGAGTCCAATAAGAAGTAATAGCACTCACGATTGACAAAGAAGTGACTGTGGTCTATATGATTTGGTTTAATCATTTTTTTCTTAAAAAAAAATTGACAGTGGTATGGCCATGCAAAAAGAGTGACAGAATATAGTTGGCCACATTAACTACTCCAACGAAGAATGAATGGGCAGTGCAGAAGGCAAAAACAAAAACACGAGAGCTTTAAGGGAACCGTAAAATAAGGAAAGCACAGGATTTGAAGTAAAGGGACTGGCACTGAGAGTTAAGCAGGTATGAAAATGGGGAATCTACAGTACTGGCTAGGAAAATAAAACCAAAAGGAAGAAGAATCAAAAGACTATACTGCTACACAAAGACAGGAAGTAACAGCATGTTACAAAACTTTTATTTGGTTCTACATTTTCTATCTGAAAAATTTTTTTATTCAGTGCACATTACAGAACGTCCACGTGACAACTCACTTCTGCTTTTAATTCAAGTGGCAGGTATGACAGCCCTAATACATGTTTAATCAATGAATTCAGTCACAGGTATCCCACATTTACTTCACTGAAACCACTTAGAAGTTTTAGGACACACAAACCCGGTACGACCAACAGGAATTCATGCAAAAACATCTGAAAATAGGCTGTTTGACACATAACCCACAAATTAATCCACTTTTAGCAATGTTACGAAATCATACACCAAGATGGAGTGATAAATTGTACTCAACTAATATAGTCCTCAACTGTTTGCTTACAGTGTTTCAGGTAAAAAACTCAGGGCTCATGTGTAAAAGTTTGTATGCCCAAACCCTAGTTAATTCCAAATTTCTTTCTATTGCTTAAAACTGTGCATAAGTTACATAGAGTTGCCCTTTTATTTGGAATGACCTTATGTTCTGTCGACACTAAATCTGTTGCACATAACCTTGAAATTTTACATCTCAGCCACGTTTCAATCTGTTGACCCAAAAACAATTTTTATAATCTTCCAGCTTACAAAATTTCATGTTCCAAATGGTTCCTATAGTTTATCGCTATCACAATGACAGAGAACATAAAATTTCTGTATGGCCATCAACAATGCTGGTATTTTCATCCACAAAAAATTACCAGAACAGAAGTTTCAGACATTTAATTGGTCCAGTACCAATAAAATACGAAGAAAAAATGTGACGTGACACTCCACTGCTCTCATTTCACATGTTTCCATGAATGCCCTGCTTCGGTTACAGATTGCAGAAAATGAAACACATATGGCTGGGATCAGGACAGGTTCATAAAAATCAGTTTACTAATACAAAAGATGAAAACAGAAGACACACAAACAAACAGAATGGTGATCTAATCGCCACACTTCCTTAACAACAACAACAACAACAACAACAACAACAACAACAACAACAACAACAACAACAATAATAATAATAAATCCCATCTAGGTACCAGTATAAGAATAGACCTAGGGAATCCCCTGCCAGTCATAAGAGGCGACCATCTGGGGCTACTGTCCTAAAACTTATCCACACCTTTAACAGTCCTTGCTACCCAAATTAAACTCCCTACCTATCACATCCACAAACCTGGCAGAAGGTATAAAATGCTTTACACCCACGAGAATGGAGAAGGACGTTAACCGAGCCTTGGAAACTGCTTCAGGTATGCAGTATATAACCCGTGCTGAATGTTTGGGGACTGGACAGTCAGCAGAAAATAAGAGACATGTTCCCGTGGAGACTGGTGAAGAAAGTGGCACCATCCCATGTAGGGCTACCACACAACCCCGTTATGGGTCTACACAGCAACAAGAGACCCAGCCAGTTGAAACTGTTTCCCAAGCTATGCTAGGGACCACTAAAACTGGAAAACCACACCAGCGCATACAATTGAGTAAAGAAATGAATACATTTGTCATGCGCCAATACTACATAATAACTGAATTGGAAACTACAAAAATTGGATATAGACAAGAATTACATGATGGATTTACAAGACAGTACCCTGAAATGGACGTTAGCAAGCAGCGAATAGCTGACCAACGAAGGACCATTGTTACCAAAAACTTATTAACAAAGCCCTGGTTAGAAGAAATCAGAGCACAAGTGGCTGAAACCTTAAAGGAGACAACTGTGAAAGAAAATGACCAGGATTCTGAGGAAAATATAAACACAGACAAAGAAACAACACAACCTTTTAGCAAAAATGGAGAAAAAGAAAAGCAAAATTTAGAAAGCCGACAGACTGTGGAAAATCCAGAGCTAGATAAAATAAAAATGGAGTTCCACAAAGCACTAAAAGAATTTGAAGGAACAGACCCAGCCATTAGACTACAGATACCTAAACAGAAATGCTCAAGGAAGTTAGCCACCATCATAACAGCCACAAACCAGGAGATACTTCTGGAATATATGAAAAATAATGTCATCAATTTCCTAGAATTGCGTAACACCATTTACACAGCAGCAGTTGCCACCGTGAGGATGTCGGGGGGTAAGATAAAAAATAACTTGGATTATTTACAAAATAGACAACAAACCCCACCATGGGAAAGAAGGCTCAAGCAACAAATCAGTGACTTAAGAAAAGACATTGGAAGAGTACAGCAGGTCCAAAGAGGTAACACCAGCAACAGAATACAGAAGCACATGTGCAGGATATAGGAAAAAACACACAGACATGCCAAATACAACCCAAGTAATGTCCACACAACGGAAATACTTGACACCCTCAAGCAAAAGCTATCAGCAAAGTCACAAGGGCTTAGGCGGTATAAGGAAGAAAATGAACAAAAGCAACAAAACAGACTATTTACTACCAACGAAAAAACCTACTACCCTAACCTAAAAAGAGAACGATGACTAGATTGCCAAGACAAATTACCAGACAAACAGATACTAACACATTTCTGGGCGTCCATATGGAGGAACACAGCCAGGCATAACCTGAAAGCTAGTTGGATAAGAAGTGAGCAAAAAAGAATGTCTAATATGACTGCAATGGAACACAGCCCAATAACTACAGAAAAAGTATCCCGGCTGATTGCTAAAACACTTAACTGGAAGGCACTGGGACCAGATGGAATAAGTAACTTTTGGATTAAGCGGTTCACAGCAACTCATCCATATCTAGCATATTATTTTAACCAGTTCTTAGAGAATGCAGAAAAAATTCCAGAATTCTTAGTCAGAGGAATAACATACTTAATACCGAAAAGTCAGGACATTAAGGACCCATCCAATTACACGCCAATAACCTGCCTCTGCACAATCTATAAAATGTACACAGCGTGCACAGCTGAAAAGATATACAAGCACCTAGAAACAAATAAATTACTAGCAGAAGAACAAAAAGGATGTATCAAAAACTCCCAGGACTGTAAAGAACAGCTAATAATAGATTCAGTAGTTCTGGAACAAGCACACAGGGATAACCGAAACCTGTACATAGCGTATATCGATTACTGTAAGGCCTTTGACTCAGTGCAACATAGCTGGCTCATACGTGTATTAGAAATATACAAAACTGACCCAGTGATAATTGACTCATTGCAACAGCTGATGAAAAAATGGACAACAACCCTTCAAGTCAAAATAAAAAATAACCAGATTACGAGTGATTCTATCCACATACAACGAGGCATATATCAAGGGGACAGTCTTAGCCCACTATGGTTTTGCCTTGCACTAAACCCTCTCTCCTATCTACTTAACAGAACAAACTACGGTTTTGGTATAAACTCCAACAACCAGGAGACGCAAAGATTGAATCATCTTTTATACATGGACAATATTAAACTCTATGCAGCCACAAATAACCAACTACAAGAACTCCTGCAGCTCACCCAGACTTTCTCTAGAGATATCAGGATGACATTTGGGATTGAAAAGTGCAAAACATTAAGTATTGTAAAAAGAAAATTAGAACTGAGAAATTTAACAGAGGAAGACGACACTATGATAGCCATGAAAGAGGAAGATATATACAAATACCTGGACCACATGCAAAGTAAGCAAATTAGATACGCACAAATGGAACAACAGCTGGGTGATGAATATATACAGCGCACAAAAAGCATATTAAAGACAAAGTTAAATGGAAAAAAATACGTTTAAAGCTATAAATACTTATGCAATTCCAGTACTAACTTTCAGTTTCGGAATAGTAAAATGGACGCCTACAGACCTAGAGAACCTCCAAATTAAAACAAGAGCGCTACTTACAAGATACAGAATTCACCACCCCCACGCCGCAAAGGAAAGACCCACTCTACCACAGCAAATAGGAGGAAGAGGGATGATTGATATAACTCAGCTACATGATAAGCAGGTGAAGTTACTTCAGACATATTTCTTAAACAAACAGACATCATCACCTCTCCATGCTGCTGTAGTAAAAGCAGACAATAAATACACACCACTGGATTTACTACATGCAAATGAAAATGAACTCACCACAGACGAAGAATACAACAACACAGTCAGAAGACAGTGGTCCCAAAAAGCCTTACACGGCTGACAACCGCATGACCTTAGCCAAGAACATGTAGACATAGAAGCGTCAAACAAATGGCTGACAAATGCAGACCTCTTTGCTGAAACAGAGGGCTTTTTAACAGCAATACAGGACCAAGTCATACTAACAAGAAACTATAAGAAATATATTTTGAACATTGACGAGATGCGCAAAAGATGTGGAAAAGAACCGGAGATGATGTAGCACATTACTGCAGTATGTGAACAATTAGCACCTACCGAGTATATAAAAAGACATGATGAAGTAACAAAAGTTATACACCAGAAACTGGCAGACGCAGCTGAACTAGTTGAAGAAAAATGCCCATAATATAGGTACAAACCAGCAAATGTGCTGGAGAACGACCACTTAAAACTGTACTGGAATCGCAGCATTATTACGGATAAAACAATACCTTTCAACTGACCTGACATAACTCTCACGAACAAGAAAACAAAAAATACCTTCCTAATAGACATAACTATTCCAAATACACACAATCTCGCCAAAACAATAACTGAAAAACAAAAGAAATACCAAGAACTGGCGAATGAAATATATGTTATGTGGAAGCAGGATACAGTGCAAGTGGTCCTGATAATAATTTCAGCTATGTGAATAATTCCAAAGTCACTGTCACAAAGTTTAAATAGATTTAACCTGCATCCAAACACATATATACAAATGCAAAAAGTGGTAATTCTTGGCACATGTTCAATTGTAAGAAATTTCGTAAATTACACATAAGACCACCAAGCCTAATCCTGTTGATGACACATCCCAGGATAGGTGAAAATTTCCCAGCTAAAGCTGTGACGTGAGAAATTCGGATGATGATGATGATGATGATGATAATAGTGAGTTAATCCCAACACATGAAAAATTATTCTGATACCACAAAATTTCTGAGCTGAATCCATATGAAGCAGACAAGATATTACCTCCAAGTCTGACCTCAACACATCCCTGATACTGAACTGTGAAAGCCATCCTAGACATGGCAGAGAAGATTAAGTTCCAACACTCCAAACAAGTACAGGACTCCAGTCACATATTCCAGAGTCAGCTGCCTTAGCGAGCTGAGCTGCCACACCATGGATGGAGGGGAAACAAGAATAAAAATGTAAAACAAAATCTTCAGCTCATCTTTATGTCTGGCCAGAGGCTGTTGATGAGCAGCCAGCACTGTAACTTTGTAATCAAGAGGTTCCAGGTTTGAATCTCAGCCAGATATCCTGCCTGCAGTTTTTCATGGTTTACTCATTCCCTTCAGCGAAATTCTGCGAGTTTCTTAAACCATCTCCTTTCACTGCCTTTCCTTTTCAGCTCAACATTCACAAGTACTGCATAATTTAATTCTATGTTGCCTTGAAGTAGGTAGGAAAGAACCCACACACAACCACAGACTAAATCAGTTCATCAATGTCTCTCTGCTTTTTATAAATCTCTGGGAACTACTGAACCCACACCTCTTAAGCTATGTTTCATCTGAATAGGTCAGCCAGTCCATGATGGAACTCCCATGAATGGTGAGAATATGGCTAGGAATTTGCACAATTACTGCTTGTTCCAAGTCTAATACGTGTGTGCCTTACATCATGCAACCAGTATGACCAACTCTTTACAATACCCCATTCCAAAAATCTAGAAGATAACACAGAAGGAGAAAAAAGCATTTTATAAAACACGTTTTCTAAAATAATGTGGAGATCTAGTGTCTCCAAATATGTTCACCACCACCACCACCACCACCACCACCACCACCACCACCACCACCACCGCCCCTGCCACCGCCACCACCACCACCACCCTCATCATCCTTGTCGTCGTTACCACTACAATCATCATCATGAACACAATCCAGGTTCAGGTCCTAAGGCTTGTTCCGTTAAAGCCCTACATATGTTAAAGATTTAAATACATCCTGAAGAACATGCAGTCCTAGTTGACTTGCAGCACATGAACAAAAAAAGGAATTACACCATATAATGGCCACTGGTCCATTTGCCCATATTTGACATCAGTTTAGTCCTTCATAACTGCGTGATTTCAGGCACAAATGAATAAACATGCAGCTAACCTTTCTTCTGAAGAATCACCGTGGGGTACTAAAGCTGGGCCTGCCAGACAACCTAACAGAGGTTTTGGTGGTGTTGGTGGTTTCCTTTTTCCTAAAACATTATATAAACATAAGATTTGGAAAACAACACAAATTTCTGTCAGCTTTTCAGTCTGCATCTAACTTACAAGTCTGGCTTTTGGGGTGTAGGCCTGTCATGTGTTGATGCTGTTTCAACACTACATAAAGAAAAAAGGATCAACACCATCCATAACCCCTTCAATACAGTGGTGAATCAAATCAGATTGATAAGGGACAAAAAATCCTGCCACAAGGAACTAGGGTCTACATAAAACCTGCTCCTATGGCAAACTGTAAATCAGTGTACAAAATCAGGATCACATCTAAACTACTCTCTGCACCCATCCATACTAGGCAAACAATGATCAACTGAAGCCAAACACACCAGCGATATTAAATGCAGCATCAACTTGTCAAAACTGAAGCCCTTAATAGTGTCAGTGTTCCTGCACCACCAGGGAAGCCATGTAATTAAACATCACACCTACATCAACCATGAAGATATACAAACTGAAAGACACCTGGTTTCACCTCCTTTCTTCTAAACCATATAGCCCACACACCACTGCTGTCCTTCCACAACATCCACTACTCCCTACTACCACTGTGAGACCTGAATAATGGGCCACTTCCACCTCACACCCACCCTAAAGATGGCAACTCCAGGGGGTGCCACAGCAATGGAACACCTTCAACACATGACAATAAACACCAAAAGCCAAATTTAAACATAACATGTAACTTATTTTTTCACATGTACAAACAAAACAGGGTTTACAAATGGTATCACCTTACCTGGAATGGCTGCCATTATTGCTACAAGCCATGGGCCAGGAGGTTATCTGGTATCTGCAAGCAGGAAAACATCAGTAATCTTCTGGCTACAACTTTATCTGGTATCTGCAGATTGGCAATATTAGTAATCCTATGTCACTGTGTCATTCAGTCTCCTATCCTGCCTCTTGGTCTGTTTTACATTCGTCTTGTAGTATGTTGTAATCACAGTGGCTTAGACAGCATTGCATTCCTGAATGTACACAATGCAAATGTACTGAAAGTAGTGTCAACCCAGACCAGATACATGCAAAAAACAAAAGTTAACATAATTTATAGATAAGAGGGTTCGTCTCACAACCAACAATTCTTTTTATTAAANAAAAAGAATTGTTGGTTGTGAGACGAACCCTCTTATCTATATAATATATCAACCAACGAAGATGACCAATATCAAATTAACATAATTTGTTTAAAATGTATTGCCATTTTCCAATTGCTACTAATATTCACACCATTAATGCAGCACAAAATGCAAAGTGGCCAAATGCAATATCAGATCTCAACTTCCTTTTGTAGTGGATCTCACTCTACAAGTAATGGTGAATCTCCTGTGACAGAAAGACTACTGGTGTAAAAAATAAAACAAACTCTATAAAAGTAATGAAAATTTCACCAGCAAGTTCCAAACATTGTATCTTCATACATAACTCTTTTAAGGCACACAATTAAGTCTAATATCAAAAGGTCATTCCATGGAAAACCAACACACCTAAGGAACAAAGTAGAACCTGTCCATTCCAGATTAACATGAGAATTTGGTTATGTGTTCATACTATAGCCAAACATGCTCACCTAATTTATTTTTCCTATCTGACCAACCATTTTTAATGCATAGGGTGCTAAAAATCATCAGAAACTGTAAAAAAGTGCATGTTTTAAGTTTTTCTTCAATAAGTCACACAAATATGCTGTAAAGACAGACGCATTATATATCATTTCAAAGCTTATAAAATTCTCTATCAACCTGTATAAAAAAAATTCTTCAGTAGTGATATGTTTTATAGTTATAGGTCCTTAAATGTTAACAAATATAGAAATTGATAACTGAAAAGTAGCATTTTCAGTTTCTTTAAAAGTTTCCATGATAGTCTGTCACAGTCCCAGTAATAACTGTGCAAAAATTACTGTGGGCCCTCCAGTGGTTTGAGAGCTACAACAGTTGTTTCAGATAAGGTGGTATCTTTCGCTAGCGATTCTAAACATGGCTTGCTCACAGCTTGTTATTCTTGCTGTAGTCTGTTTATTTTATGGCTTAGCTGTTACTACTTCCTATTGTCTATAATTCTGTCCACCCTTAAGACAATTGCAATAATGTTCTTCTGAAAAAGAATTATTTTGAATAAGTACTTGGGAAATTTATGTTATAGTAAGGACAACATTCCTGAATACCGTAAGGTTGGCAATCATTATGGCATCAGTTAAGTGATCAAATACACATTGGTAGTTTGAGAAAGTGCAGGCATATGAATGAATAAGACTATCATTGAGCTCAGCAAGCTCAGTATCATAGACATAAATTTTGCACTTTACAGCCTTGTCAGTACATGTTCTTCAGCCAACCTTACACTTAAAGAGAAAGAGGTAAATATTTAATCTAAATTGAGGTTATAGTAACCACCTATTATTCATTTGATCCACCACAACCTTCCACTTCAAGCTGCGTGACAGAATTTTTCATTCTGCACAGTGTTCCACATCAATTAAAAGTTATGATGATCTTTAACCTGAGCAGAGGAAGATTATATGCCTAAGATCTAGCTGTCCACAAATAAAATTTATCTGTTCCAATCATGAACAAACGTTCATTAAACTTTATGAGCTGAAACATAAAAAATGTTGTAAACCACTCAAAAAAAATTTGCAACAATCACATACTACACGTCTTAGAAAAACTGACAATTGTATGTGTGATAAGTATGAGCCCTTTTTAAAGCTCATTCCAGGACAAAAACTTTGTGCTCCATGCAGAAAATGCCTACCAATTTGGTTAACGGAACAAGTTGAGCAAACAAATGAAAATGTGTGATAATGTGACTGATAATGAAAATTATGATGATAGTGAGTACACTGAAGTTCAAGAAATAAATACTTCACTACAGATTATTGGAGAATCACTAATAAAGACATCAAAGTTGGCTAGGAAAAGATATGCCAAGACTAAACTAAAGAAGATTGCTAAAAGATACAGAAGTACAATACAGAGGGTCTCACCGGTTCTACAGCAACAAATGTCATAATCAGACTCTTCATCACATTCACAAATAAATGTGGGAATAAATGAATTTAATGAAATGATCAGCTAACTGAAAGAGAAATTAAAAAAACATAAGATTCCAGAAGTGAGAAACTGAAATTATAACTGTTCTTCCGAAAAGTTGGGGCATACGCATGATTGAAAAAGCTGCATACATCCAACAGGTTAGCCAGAAAGTTAAAGAGTTGGTCATATCTCCAGCAATACTGCCATCTCCCAACCCACAACTAAGTAAGACATGGCTAGCTAAGTGTCTTGAGGACATTGTTAACACATTTTATGAATCTGACGGGATCAGCCGCACAATGCCTGGCAAGAAGGATTTAAGTCCGTGAAAAAGGATAGTAAACAGATTCATGTCCAAAAAAGGCTGACACTTGGTAACCTGAAAGAAAGTTTTAATACATTTAAAAATGACTTCCCAGATATTAAGATTGTCTTCTCCAAATTTTGTGAGCTTTGACCCAGACATGTAATTCTTGCTGGGGCTGCTGGAGCTCATTTTATTTGTGTTCGTGTTCAACATCAGAATATCAAACTCATGGCTAATGCAATCAACCTAAATGAAGCGACTAAAGAAATAAACGAGAGAAAAATGTGTCAACATTCAAACATCTGATAGCATTAATGAGTTGCAGTCCACCAAATGAAGACTGTCAAAAGAATATCTGCACGCAGTGCCCTGAGGAGGATGTATTGCAAGAAGATTTGCAAGATATACTGGAACGTAACATGATAGATGCTATTACATACAATCAATGGCTGACTACCGACAGATGTAATTTCAATACTGTCACATCCACAGCAGATGAATTTGTAGAAAAATTTGTATCAAGTCTGAAGAAACTGAAAATACATGACTTTGTAGCTCACCAGCAGTCTTCATTTTTGAAAGAAACAAAATCTTCACTTCAAGATGGAGAAGTCATTGTTTTTGGGGATTTCTTGGAAAATTATTCATTCATTATTCACGATGCTATACAAGGAGATAACCAGCACGCCACCATTCATCTCTTCGTTAGCTACTTTAAAAATTCTAAGACTGAGTTGGAAAACCTATGTTTTGCAATTATTTCAGAATGCTTGTACCGTGATATGGTTACAGTACACACTTCCCAAAAGCATCTAATTGCCTTTCTGAAAGAAAATGTTCCAAATATTTCAAAGATATATTATTTTTCTGATGGAGCATCAGCATAATACAAAAATAAGAACAATTTCATCAACTTATGCCATCATAACACTGACTCTGGGATAAATGCTGAATGACATTTCTTTGCCACATCACATGGCAAAGGCCCATGTGATGGTGTTGGAGGTACCACTAAATGTTTTGCAGCTTGTTCCAGCAGATACTGACTCCAGCACAACTCCATTCATGGGCAAAAGAACATTTGCCATCCATATACGTACACTATGTCTGCAAAAGTAAACCTGAACACACAAGACATCACCTAAAATTTAGGTTTGACAACACCAGAACAGTGGTTGGAACTTGTCAATATCAAGCTTTTCTCCCTATTTCCAACACAAATTTGACTGAAAAGAAATACTCTAAAGCCGAAGATGGCTCTGTAGTGACTGTGGCAAAAAGTAAAAGTCGGAGTCAAACCATCCCATTTGAAGCAGTTAGAGGACACATCACCGTAGTGTAAGATCACTGGTGGCCAGGGCATGTGTTAGAAAAGTACGAAGAGAATGAAAAATTTAAAATCAGATTCCTTCATCCACATGGACCATCAGCCTCCTTTGTGTTCCCGCCTCAGCCAGATGAATTAATTCTACCTGTGTCTCTCGTTTTGTCTATGATTACACCACGTTCTGAAACTGGGAGAACATACAAACTGTCATCAGCAAAATCAAATCATATACCTAAGTTATTAGAAGATTTCAAGATGATGTAAAACCATTCCAGTGTATGAGAAAATGTAAGTTTTTCAAAACACTGTCCAAAAATATGTCACATGTTCAAGTATGTTGAGTTGAAAAATTGGTATCTCAGGAAGTGTTTGTCAACCCAAAACCACTTTATAAACATAAAAAGCTAACCTTATTTGCAACCGTGCCAAGTTTAAATGAAATTGAAGACGCTACTTTTTAGAAACAGATTTCTGTAATTGGTTTAAATTTCTGCCTAAACACAAAAAATAAATTAGCGATAAACTAAGTTTATATATTCTGCAAGAAAGTAGATTTTATATGTTTTAAAATGAGCCTGAGATCATTGTTTTATGTGCAATACTTAAAACATTACTGACACACGTAATTTTCAATATTTTGTTTCGGTTGACTTTTGTCATTTTTTGAACACCCGATATTCCTGATGCTGGTTAAGATATTCCACATATAATGCAGGGAAGAAAGTTTCAGATCAAGACAAATATATGTGCAAATTTTCATGAAAATACAGATTATCAAGGTTCAGGGGGTGTGTTGGTTTTTGATGAAATAACCTGAAAGTGTCTAGGTTATGACTGGGAGGTTCCAAAAGGTCAAATGTTAGGAACTGTTAAAACAAGAGATCTGTTCAAAGGAATATGTAGACCACCTTTCAATTTGGAACCTTCGTCCATTTGTTGGTGTTGTGAATGAACTTTTAATTCAACCAAAATGCACAGAATAAATAATGTCAATGTGTTTGGAAGTTTCTGAATTTCATTACAAGTAGTACTCTTGTTGCCCGTGATTATTTGTTGGACCTTTTCTTTAAAATTAAAATTTAGAGTTCATATTACAACTGGTTTATATTACACCTCCTAGTTACAACTAACACATCTTTCATGGCTCAGCAATTATTAAAATAATTTAAAAAGTGCTTCAAATTCTATCTTGCTTTGGTGGTATTTCCAGTTTCGTACAACCTTATATATGCAGAAGCTGTAAATTTTACATATTAGGTATGTAGCAGGTACACACTCATAATCTTGTCAACCCACATGAATATGCTGTAAAATTCCAGAGTCACTAATAAACAGTCTGTGTCACTGTACTCTACTGTAACGTTAGTTCTGTTGCACTTTTCATTGTGCTGTTTCATCTCTGCTCCTCATCCAATATTGTAATTGTGTTTGTTATTGAGTCCTGCAGTCTTGTACTTTGGTTTATTCTTCCAGCACACGTGTTGTAGTTTAGCATGGGCACACTCCTGTCGCCTAGTTACTGCTGCACTCCTATGCACCTGGCATTAACCATTCAGTCTATGTACCAGTATACCAGTATTCCCTCCCAGTCAATCAATAAACCAAACAGCACATTTGGAGTTTCAATATTCTGTTCATTTGGAATAATAGCCAGTATTTATTCATGCTCACAATATCTTTGTTATGCATGTATATGACCACGTGAAATGCTACACAATTACAAGAATCAGAAATAAGTGGCAAGTATCTATAATCTTACATATAAAATGGCATGCCACATTCAGCAGTTTTTAATGAAGACATTCCAAGTATGGAATTACATGTGGGCATTATCACATCCACACTGTCAGGAAAATAAGATTAGGTTAGGTTACCACATTTAGCTCTGTGTACTAGCATGTAATCTATGGAAACCATTTTGGAAGTATGTTATGTAGATAGACTGTTGCACTAAATGATTCAACAGTTAGAAAATTTCACTGCTGCCACCTTACACACGCAGACCCAGAACCTAACCTTGCAGTTCATTAGTTTGTTGTCAAACATGGCAAGAACACTAGTGGAGGTTGTACAGAAATATCACGCTGAAATAAACCCTGTATCAAACATCCAGCATCCTAATGGATTTTGTTTTATATGGGATTACACATATCCAAACCCAAATGTTAAACTTAAGGCCTGGTACACACACACACACACACACACATACAAATGCACCCGCGCGCACACACACACAAACCACAACATTGGCTTGTACAGAGAATCATCCGAGTGGATTACTTTCTCTCCTCTGTCGATATATGTTGGCAGCAGGAACTCAGGCTTGTATGACTGTCATATAATACGGAGAAAATTAAATGTTCATCTTCTGGGACATTGTAACACAATGATGTAACATCCCAGAAGACCTGAATCTTCAGCACCACCACCATGAGAATCGCAAAACTTGTGTGAAGAAAACTGTAAAAGATGTGGGATGAATGCCATGCAGGCATAAAAGCATGAATTATGATTACACTCACATATTCATTTACAAATACTGATTTCATCCAAAACATACACTATTTGAAATGGTTAGTGAATGAAGAATTATAAACAGTTGAATGTTCAAGTGTGCTACTCACTTTGTGCATTGTTCTACTGACATTTTCAGACCTAAGTTCTGCTTTAGTTACCCATATAAATATCATATGGGGTGTTTGTTGGCAAAGAACGGTTTGGCAAAATTAATGAAAAAACACACTAAACTACTGTAGAAATTACTCACGTAACATGCTGAATCCCACAGTTTGTTATTATGACACTGAAAGTGAAATTATTTGTGGGGTTATCATGTCCAGACTGCAAGGAAATTGAGGTTATCATATTAAGCTTAACATGTCTAGTTCACAATGTATCTAGCAGCTATGTCTGCGGTCTTCTGGATATAGTACAGTTTCATTGGTGGTGATCACTGTCCAGAAGGGAAACTACAGCTTCCATCCTCTGGGCACACGCACGAAGTCTGAAGGTCATCACTGTGCGAACATCAAATCTCATCATACCTTAAAATTTTCAGTTTCAACAGAAAAACTGTATATGTCACACAGGGGACCACGTACAATATGTGCTGAGAAAACATGTGTGTATGACATACCTCACAAGAAACACATCCAATTCGTCAGTAGGGCCAAGGCGGAACGGCTCTCTCATCAGCAAATGGCTTGTCACTTTCATGTGCAATATGTAAATACAGGTACAGGCAACTAGCAGTTGGCCCACCCTACGTTAAATTAGTCGTTAATAACCCCCAGAATGTCTACACAATTGAATGAAATTATTTTCACACGTAATAACGAATACGCCAAAACTATCTATCACGCCGTGATTTCAAGCTTCCGCCATGATGTTGATGAGAACTGCGCTCATCTGGGATATTACGCAGCGTCGAGCGACAATCCTTCACCGACGTTTCGGGACAACGTATCGGTCCCATCTTCAAGCATCAAGAAGTCCAGCCCAGTTTTCATATGACCCATTGACACACCACCCATCTTCATAAAATATAAACTGCCATCACAGTACCTACACATAACGTACGCATCTCATATCCTTACCTCAAAATCGGTACTTGTCGCTACCTAACACCTTCACCAAACGCCACCTCCCACAGCATTACCCAACCAACGGACATTAGTGTACTTAGTCCTATACTGTATGCTCTGTGACCTCTACTCACAGATTATATAGCCCACACTCACACCAATCAGTCCCGCCAGTGTTGCCACCAGACCGCACACGTAGTACGAATAACACAACCCACCATTCGCGACCGAGAGATTCACATCCGCATGGACAGACCAGCCAATGATAACGCGACGTGATTCAGACCATGGATCAGAGTAGATACAGACGACAGATTTGCTTCTTCAGTGCACAGTGGTTGTATCAGGGACCTTGCCGCTATGTGCTGTAAACATGTGTAATCATTACGCTTATAAACTTAGTAATCGGTAGCTTAAGCGTGATGAATTTAGGATCATACGAAACATGACTGTACGTAATACCTACAACTTCGGATCATCAATTTTACAGACGAACTTAGGTATCTGGTTATACCATATTGTCCCACCATCCCTGAACCACGTGCGAACAGACGACACAACACGACGGCAGTTAAATCGATATTCTTCCCACCAGTGATCACGTCACATGGTTACAACGCGTGCAACAATGAGCGTAACTCGGATAATGGCGGTGGGGAGAGAACGGTGGGGGGCGCCGGCCCCCAAATTCACAATTGGTATTACGAACTTTATTTTACGAAGGAGTCACATTTGAAAGACGGGAAAATAGGCCCCATGGAAGTCATGTTTTTCATTTGCTTTTTTCCATTTTCATTTGCCATCATGCAATTCAGTAACCAAAAAAAACTATTGCCAGGTTGAAAAAAACCCCCCCCCCCCCCCGTTATGCCTCTGGTAGTAATGCAAAGGTTTGATAGGAAATCCGCTTGCAACACTATCACATTATAGTGCCTATTATGGTTTTGTTTCTAAGGGTCATGAATCGAAAACTCAGAATTAGGGCCACTGGTTGCTGCAGTTCCCTTTGGGTTGTAATTTCATCCTATTATCCTACAGACCAAGGCGGCCCAAGACCTTCTGGATAACAGGCATGTCCCTCCAGTCTTCTCAATTCCCAGCCCTTGATGTGCACTTGTTACAATGCACCAGGTTGTGGCTGTCATCAACTGAGTCATCCCAGCCCTTTCTGTTTCCCAGCTGGTCTTCTGCTACAAACATCCCTTTCAGAACATCACTGACACCCACCCATTCATTACATGCAATGACCTATCCACCTCATTTTTTAATCTAATAAACATAAATACATTCAAGTCATTCAAATGACATCATCTAATTCCACTGCAGTGTTCATCCATTCCCAGTCACACAGTCAGCCTGACACATTTGTGTTCAAGCACACAAATCATATTTCTGCTTATGTTTGTAAATGTTTCACGACCATAGGTTTTGTGCAGATTAGCTTTATGTAGTCTCATCTTTGTTTTCCTGCTGATCACGTTATTTGCTTTAGTTATTCTCTGTTGTGTCTCCTTTAACCTTTTAAAGCCTAGCGGTAACTTTACATATGACCAGGTTTAACATTAAAAAATTCTATGTGGTGCCCACATTGTGTTTATATGTTTTGTATGGATCTCAGAACAAACAGCAACTTTTGCCTTATAAAACATTAACTGACTGGTTTTTATAACTGAAGTGGAGAGTGTTTACAGCGCGCTACGCACTGAGTCCTTATATAAAACAGATACGCTTTGTCTTTAAAGGGTTAATTGTCTACCACCATAAACCAATTCAAGCTCACAGCATTACTTTTGTGCAAGACAGGCTATAATGACATATCTTATGATGGCAGTGATATTCAGATTTTAAATTAAAAAAGCCAACACCAATTTCATAAATTATAGTTGCTCAGACAAGATCCTGTCCAGTGCAGTAAACTACTTACTGATTAATTCATGGCAAACAGTGCTGTTGTAATTGCAACCATTAGTTAGCACAAAGCAAAGGAACATGAACTTTGAATGGAAAATGCTGTGGAAAGAAATATATTCTATGTTGTGTAAATTATAATTCATTAATATAGTCGTGCAATTTGTAAATTGCAATTTTTTTATTACTACATAATATTACGTGCCATACCCCTTCTTCTGTCTTAAATTCAATGCTTTGTGCAAAATATGTGACATTTCCATTAAACTACATCTTTATAACAGAACATGGTAACATGTGGTGCAAGGTTTCAAAATTCAGTACAGTATAACTCCAATTATCGGGACACTGGTTATCTGGATCAGCTTGGCCCTTCAGGTAACTTTGTTGAGAATTCTACAAAACTGATTTGCCTTGAAATTACTGGTTATCAACTCGATACATCCTTGACTTCATCAAGTAAATCCGTAAGTCAAACATTTTCTTACTGTAATTATACTACATCTTTTTTCTGGCTTAAATTCTTCCCCCAGCTGTCAAACACATACTAGGAATTATATACTAATGTTTTACTTGCATATAATAAGTACATTGCCTAAAATAGCCATTTACAGGAATCTGTTCCACTTTAAACTGACAATTTAGCCTATTTTTAAAGGAAGATCTAATTATCTGGATTTTCTGCATATCTGGATGGCTCGTGGTCCCAATTAATCCGGACAATTGGAGTTACACTGTACTTCATTTTACAACAGTCTTGCAAACTGTTTTTGTTTAAAGGACTATTGAAACGGGAAAGTGCTCTTTCTCTCAGACTTATGTTGGATGGGCTGCAGCACCCCAGCCCAACAATTTGTACATAAAAACTGTTTGTAAATACAGTGAAACTCACTTAAGAAAAACCCAGTTAAGAAAATTTCCTGCCTACGAAGTCAGGATAAAAAAGCACCAAAATTTTCCCATTTCATTAAAATTACCCTTTTAAGAAATTTTCTGCTTAAGAAGTAGGATTTTCTTGGAATATTCAGAATTTTCTTAACAGGGTTTCACTGAATACTGCCAAACTAACGTACCATAAAATATACAGACATATAGCCCCTTGTTGCATTATGACTATGGAAGGACTGCTCTGAAATATGAATATTATGGTACCCCTTCCATCTAAATCTCAGAAAAATATACTGATAAAAGGAACAAGAACATGAAAATCTAACACTTCACATGGAAAACCAGTAGCATTTGGAGGAATATAGACTAGAAGCCATGAAATTTTAAGTACCTGAAAATCACAGACATTCTAAACAAATGGTATTTTAATAGCACAATTAGAATTTTTCAAATTATGTGTTTTTATTTTATCACACATTTCTTCCATTACAATTATGGAGTAAAATCCAATATCAAGGATATCACACCAAATTCCATTTTGGCTAATCTAGTTACGAAGATATTTAAGTACATAAGAGAACAGTGTGTGCTGTTCTTATATATCATTCTTCTTTTGATGCTATAACACATTTAAATCATGGAAAGTAAGGAATAATCCTGCTATCCAAATAACACGGACGTGCAGTGTAGGACTAGACAACGCTTGAATTCCGAGTACCTATGATAATGCTGAATGGACGGAATTGTGGTGCATCAGTCTGGAGTCCAACCTAACCTCAATATAGTATTCTGCACTTCTCACAAAAAAGAATTAAATTAGAAGAGTTTATCACATGTCTAGCCCCTTACACTTTATGTATAAGCCTTGGGCATGTATGATATGCCTAACTCAACTTACATTATCTGTGTGACACTTTCCAATGTTATATAAAAGTTCATTAATATCAAATCCTTAGGAGCCCAACACACCTGTGGATTGCCAATAGAAAACACAATATTAAAGCTTATTGTTTTCACATTTATAATCACACTTGCCATCATGCTGCACAAGGTACCTACTGGACACAGCTTTCCTTGCTACCACTGAGGATAAAATTTTATCTCTGACATGATTTTGCATTATGTGAATAACACATCTGCTAACTATAATTAATGTTATGCATATTTCTGTGGCGTGCAGTACTCATCATATTACTTGAAACAGTACCAAATGTTTCCATATGTTTCCTGACAACTAGAAAAGAAACTGTCATAAAAATAGTATTTCTTGATACACTACTTCGCAATAACAAACAAATGAGTTAACTGAGACCAGTCAATCCAACAGTGTTCTTACAATGAGGTATTACACTTAGGACTATTTAGTTTTTAGACTTTGTCCCCTATCAACTCGGGGGGGGGGGGGGGGGGGGGGGGGTAAAACAACAATGAANCCCCCCCCCCCCCCCCCCCCCCCCCCCCCCCCCCCCCCCCCCCCCCCCCCCCCCCCCCCCCCCCCCCCCCCCCCCCCCCCCCCCCCCCCCCCCCCCCCCCCCCCCCCCCCCCCCCCCCCCCAATAACACAACATGTCAGAAACTGGATCTTTGTGTCTTCAGGTGAAGATGTGGAGGTACTTATTCAGCTTGGCCCGTTATAAGGAACTAATCTCAATCTCTGCGTAACCTGTCATTTCAACCATCACACTGTAAAAAAGTAAGGCAAAATCGCTCTGCCGACAGCATGAACACAAATGGGGGAGGGGAGGTACAGTCCTACCCACTGTTAACCTCACCACTAGCTGCAGGTAAGCAGGAACTTGATGCACTGGCCACTTTAGTCCCAGGCAAAAGACCCAGAACAAAACGTGAACAGGAGACTGGGTGGTATCCAGAGCCAGTCTGGATGTTTTGGAGAGAGGGAAACAATCTTTCACCCCTGCCAGGTATCAAACCACAGATCATCCAGCCACTAGGTTAGTCACTATCATAATATATGCCCCTAAAATTGGCGTTAGCAATATGCAAATGACGAGAGTTCTGTTACTTTTGTGTTTCTTCAAAACAAGTGTTATGCTGGTTTGGTTCATGGTTTCATTTGATGATATCAATTTCAACTTCATTTTAGGTCTTCAAAACTACTTAAACAACTTTTATTCGCAAAATTTCTATTATATCCTGCTGACAAAACATGATCTTTGACACACAAATGATGACAGCTGAAATGACACTTGTTACTGAGAGAAGTTCAATGTAACAGTCCCAACTGAGCGAATGCCTTCCCACTTTTCCAACTGGGGAGGGGAACAGATGCAGCTTCTGAAACAATGTTTAATTTTCTGCACTTTGAAACACCAAATAAGGACACAATCCAAACAGTAAGCAGTCCTCAAACAAGTGATTCAGCAAAGTGACTGCACATGGGCTAGACAACTGGGGTGTGATACGTGGAACAGGCAGGGGCCATTTTCATTCTCACCAAACCCAGCCTTGCACAGGTGCCACAACTAGCTTCTTCTCCACGTCACACTGGCAGCTTGTATTCAAGGGAATAAAGTAGTCAGAACATGAAACTACAGGCAAGTGCTAACTTCTGTCTATATTGCATTGAGTGTCAGATTAAACCTGATATAAGCCCACGCACATTCATCTGTACAGTGTTTGGTTGAATCACACTCGGCTTGCACTAGTCCTTTTCCACCATAAACAATACAGTTTCAGAGTGAATGTCCGAACTATCTCTAAAATTGTCAAGACATAGATTTTCCATGTTTCAGTTGACCACCAGGTTACCACACTTAGCTAATTACATGCAGCAGAGTCCTTTTTGAGAAGCTGATAGTTACACAGCTAGTGGATAAAGTCCCTGCGTTTTATGGAATCCACATGTTCCATATCTGTTCACAAGAGCCTGCCACATGCTCCTATCCTAGGCCAGTTCAATCCAGTCCATACCCCCTCATTCTATTTCTTGAAGATGTATTTTAATATTATGCTTTGCTCAAATCAGCCTCACAATGCTCAGTCATCCATAATGGTGGGTAGGCAGAGATATGACAAATGACTTTTCTTATTTACACATAAATGCTAGTCTTGTGCATGTCTTTTGACAGTCACTGAAAATGGATCAAATTATTTCCCCCAAACCAATAGGATATGAATAGGCCATTCTGCACAAAGCCATAACATGTGGCTGACAACTTATGGAGTGAACAATGGGCTTTGTTCAAATATGAAATCCTAGCACATCTGATACTGTGGTGTTCTAGTCCAACTCCGACAAAGTGTTTCTGAAACCAGAACAGTGAACATGGTACACTTGGTTCTTGGAAATCAAACATTTAACATCAAATTTGGCTTCCAAAATTGCAGTGAGTATGAAAATCACATTCTGAAAATACAACAGTAAACACTTTACACCGTGCTTTTGGAATCCAAACAGTTAACATCACACATTTAGTTCACAAAATTCAACTTCTTAACCACAGTAAATGTGTTATCAGCAATAAGCGATTGAAAAATGTAAATGTCAACAAAGACTACATATATCTTCAGAGCTATACCTTGCACATCCAGTGAATCCACATCATTTTATGACGGTGTAAAAACATAACTACAAGTCAAAAGTGACTCTGAAATTGACAGTGTGAGTCTTTTACTCTACACACGAGCACTCAGTGTGACAATGGCACATTACACTGAAGTGCAACTATTAATTAATAATTCCAATTTACTCTGAATCCCAGTGTACAACCTGCATCTTTACTGAAACCACACAGTGGGGGCACTTACAACAGCGTTTACTCGAGAGTTTCTTGTGTCTTGTGCAAACCTGCTAGCCTGTGAGCTGGAATTATACATAAACCCATACACTTATTGTTACAGAACTACAGTCACATAGGGAACACTGGCTCATACCAAGCCAGAAGCAAAAACGTCACATCATTATCAGTATTAGCAGCAGTGTTTATGAGTGGATGACAAGTAAGTGAACCCTCCAAAAACCCATCATACGTGCATATGTGACAGACAATTAAATGCTTCCTTTTCAGTAGGGTGTTTAATCTGGTAAGCAGGTCTGAAACAAAAGCATGTTTCTTTGTATGTAAAGTACATTTCATGCAAGATTTTGAGACAGTATAGCCCTTGTTAATCCACATTTAATGAAATAAGAGCACTTATATTTTCCATTCTGTGTTGTCTTACTTGTTTCAAATAATTTCTTCTCCACAGCATTATACCATTCCTTCAATAGTAATACAAATTTGAAAACTGGCACCTGCATCTGCAATGGCCATGAACACATTAATAAAAACATACAGCTGATGAGAAAAATCCTTTGCAAGAATATCAGTATAACTGCGTCCTTGGTGCCTTTATCAAGAGCTTCAAACAATTAACACGAGATATTCTACACTAAGTTCTGCACGCCCAAACACATGGTTTCAACAGCAGAAAGTGGCTTGTCTCCACTGCCTAGAGCTCCCATTCTTCAATTAAAGGATGTATAGAGGTGTGGAATTATGGTTGAGAGCACAGAAACAAAATGCATTACCAAAGTTGAAGGAGAACAAAGACAGCTGGCCTTACCCTCTAAATTAAGGACTCCCAAACCCTGGGTCACGACCCAAGTTTGGGTTGCAAGAGCCTCCCAAAATAACAAAGCTAACTTGATGAATTTAATAGACTTGCAAGCAGTTACTGATGCTACTCTGGTTGCAAGGCCAATGTGATTTACAATTTTGGGCCATGCATAATGAGTTTTATAACTGCTTTAATGTTCTTGTTCCACGTTCTTGGAACATGGTATGATTCACGATCTATTATTGACCATCTCCCTGACTTGCTGTGTAAGCCACTCCACTCCCTCTTGCAGACCATCTCCAGTCAGGGCATTGCTAGCACAAATGTGCCATGGTTTATCTAGGATTCGCTCCAATCCCAAGCCTGCGGCAATTTTTACACTGGACAAAGCATCCCGTACATCCATTTTGTTTGCAAAAAACAAGATAGGAAACCTTCGTCCAGAAATGTCTGGATGCTGCAGCAGGAGATCAAGTTCTTCACGAACAACAACAAGGCGCAAACGGTCACTACTGTCTATCACAAATATTACACCTTGGCAGTCCTTGTAGTAATGTTCCCAAAGGTCTCGATACCGCCCATGCCCAGACATGTCAAATGCAGTGAATCCCACATTCTGATCTGCAAATGAAATGTAGCTGTTTTGGCCAAAAAGGACATTACTTCCTCTACATATTAGTCACAATATTGCAGGAATTACTGTCTTCATCAATAGGACACCAGACATAAAAGGCCTCTAGAGCAGTGTATCTCAAACTGTGGACCACACACTGGTCAACCTCTTTTCAGAGGTCTGCCAACTACTACAGTAAATACAATATTATCCTTATAATACATATTACATTGAATAAACAATCAATTTGTATTAAAACTTATCATATTTAAGTATAAATCAAAACTTCTGACAATATTTCACTATTCGGCAACCTTCCATTCAAAGGGTACCACCAGTTCTTTTGCTGGGGATAATGCAGCCACAGCATGAGGCTGACATTTCATGTCCACTAGGGCCAAGGTTAAAAATGAGTCAAGCTGGGGGGGGGGGCCCCCCCAATATGCTGTCATGATGTGTACAGAGAGAACTTAACCCTTTTATTACTCTTGTGTTTTATGTGAGATGAGCTATGTGACATGATTCATTTATTAATAACTGGGCCTATTGGGTGACAGTTCACAATGATTTGGCACAAATGTGCTGTCCCACAAAAATGTAGTAGTAGATTCAGTAGTAGTACAGCTATGGGAACTTTCTTTCAGAAGTCCTTGGTTACACACTGTAGCCTACATCCCTCCTCTTATAGCCAGCATCTAGCCACAAAAGAAGGTTACTTGTTTAGGCATATCTGGAAGGCCCCAGATTCACACCCTGACCCTGACTGGCTATCCTGACACTCTCCACAGGCAAACACCATGACAGTACCTCACACAACACACTCTCTACAGGCAAACACTGAGACACTAATAGCATGTATTTATTCACCAACTCGTGCACTAGGTTAAAATAGAATAAAATTTGCAGAAAACTTTACGTACATCCTGACATGTTGTGGTGTGCCAGAGATGCCATCCTCATGGGAACACTCCACACACAGCACACATAAGTGCACATGCCCAGATTAAAACTGTGAGCACACCACTTTTTTGACACTGTATAAGATGTTGTATCAGTTCTTTATGTGTTAAAAGCCATTCATAAATAAAAGCAGCACAATAAAACACACAAGTTTGGATGTTAAAAATGTTAAAAACACCGCTCACTAACACAGGATGTTAGGGCGTTATATATGCTGTAAGTGTGTTGAAACTGTTCTATGGTGCAAGTGCTTTCTGCGAAATACAAGCATCATGCATTTGTAGTTTGGCCTGTGTTTGGCTTCATCCAGACTGTGTAAGTTGTTTACACATGCTGTCTGGATGAAGCCAAACACAGGCCAAACTACAACTACGTGATGCTTGTATCTCGCAGAAAACACCTCCACCATGGAGGAGTTTCAATGCACCTACAACATATGTAATATCCTAACATTTTTAACATCCAAACTTGTATATTTTAAAGTGCTGCTTTTATTCACAAATGGCTTTTAACCCCTCAAGAACTGATACATCTTATCATATGGTGCCAAAAAAGCCGTGTGCTCGCAGTTTTAATCTGGGCATGTGTATTTATGTGTGTTCTGTCTTTAGTGTTCCCTGACGATGGCAGTGTGGCATGCCAAAATATGTCGGGATGTATGTAAAGTTTTCTGCAAATTTTATTCTCTTTTAACCTAGTCCACAAGTTGGTGAATAAATACATGCTATTATAATAATGTGTGTAAGGAATGAACAACTTTAAAACTGAGACAGTACCTCATATTATGCTATGGCCGCTTCCTTCCACATCCTCTCTAATTCAACATTCACTAAAAATCCTACACAATTGCAGCCAATTAAAGTGTCGTTACATAAACCAAGAATAACACAATAATAATATTCAGCAGAAGAGGTTTCAGTGCATTAAGAGTCACATAATAACTGATGCCATCCTGGTCACCAGCATCCAACACACAGTTCTCCCACTGTTTATTCAATACACTATTCAGAAAAAGGCTACTTCATAAACTGTTGTACTTTTCTTCTTATGACTCTATCTTGAAAGGGGTTACCACAGATACTTTCAATTGATTTCCCATCTCAACATTAAAATTATGTCATTTTCCATCTGATGCTCTACAGTTTCCAAAGCATTCATACACAAAGGAAGAAAAAATCAAATAAAAATTATCTTGCTATCAAATGACAGAACCCCTGGTAACAATGTTATGTTACTTAGGTAGCCACTTCTCACATTATTTCAGATTGCTGTATCATCTACAGAGGTTGTATCAAATAACAAAATTACAGCACACACAGTACGGTAAGGGCACGTGTGGTCAGAGAAAAGGAAATGAGGCAAACAATAAAAACTTTCACTCAGGATAGCCAGTCCATAATATGCGGATACCTCATAAAAAGACACAGAGATCCTTCCCCTTCTTTCTTTTATTCACATTATACTGATCTCAGTAATTTCAATCTAGCTGTTCCCTTAGAACAAAAAACAAATTTTCACAGCTGCATTACATGTTGGGTACAACTGCACTTTTTCATATAACAATATTCACAATTTCAGATACTATACAAAATGGTAGAAGATTCCAAATTGAATGATACGAAGCATTTTCCGAATTCAATGTGCTCACAATTTTACCATGAAAATGATTTTTATATGTTACTGTCACTTCCAGGTACCTGGCTTTGTACCTACATAAAAATAATTTATTGGGTACCCTTATGTTATGATATTATCCTGCATTCTGAAAATATAAGCACACACTTAATTTAATTTAATCTGCACTTAATTCTAGACCAACATCCTTACTACTACATTATACACAGTCTATACTCACTTCTGAACTTTTCAACATTGAAACCAACTGTTGGTACAATTTCGGTTGATTTATCTTCTTCAGGTTTGAAATGATTTATAACTGTAGATTTTCCACTATTGTTTAAACCAACTACTAAGATATTCACTTCTCTCTTCTTAAATCCCAGAAGGTTTACCAGTTTATCCCAGAATCCCATATGTAACTAGCAATGTAGTTCTGCAATAAACAACATATTCAGAACATGCAAATATGGAACATAAACATTATGTATAGAATCAATACTGTAAGTGGGAGAAAATACCAACATCTTAACACATCCTGCTGCCTTCTTGCACAATCAGCACCATACAGGCAGTATTATATCTTCCAAAAACTGCACAGAACAGCATTTTTTGTCTGTTTCATGTGCTGCTTCATGATCAAATCATACACACTATTATTATGCATAATATTCTGCCCAACAGCCTTATCTACCTTTTCTTTTCCCTTTTACTACTTTATGAACGGCAATTCAGAGAAGACAAAGCAAATGACGAGTTTTTTTTCATGTTTCCAAAACTAACCTAATTCACTAATTCTGACAGTGAGTGAAAGAGTAGCAACAATATAATTTATCAATTTTAAAATCAAAATTTTGGGATATTAGACATAAAACAGACACAAAAACTTTGTCACCCCACACGCACTACAAATACCTGCACCAGTTCAGTACTCTCACTGTGCCCATTCGGTGAAATAATGTCATTGTTCACGCAATTACATTGTTTTGATACTACCTTCATACTGCAATATATTTCCAAGCCTTTGTATTAAGTTGAGACATGCACAAATCTCAGATGAGGGGAGAGCAGATGCGGATGTCTTACCAGAATAAAAAGTAATCATGCCATTTCTCAATGTATTTACTGCGCACCCATTCGTCATGTTACAGTATCACTAAACATTAACCCCCCCGCCCAAAATTGTAAGTTCACAGTCCTTTCTCACAGTGCTGAATTACTAACGAAAATACTTATTTTCGACTTGGAGAACATTTTGCACAACTATTACACGTACGTTCCGACGCACTCTTTCATAAAACCAACACATTACCACTTCTGCAATGTACATGTTTCCCAGATTACACACAGGCAATGACTCTCCACGCTTTAACCCAGTCATTAACGAACATATCCTACCAGCCCATTTGTCAATGTTATCAAATTTCTTACTTAAACGCGAATCTCACGCTAGGCATAATTCCCATACTTAACACACAGTAAAGCAAAACGTTATGACAACTACCTCTAAACAATTTAAATTATTACATGCCACTAACAATCCACGCCAGACATAAACAACACAACCTCTACACACTGCATTACCGTGGCCGATAATACGGGGACACGAATCAGTCGAAACGACACACTGGACAGGCTCTTCTTTCGAATATGGTACAGTAGTGTCTCCTGTCTGCCGTACGTGGTGTTGGTGTAGGGGCGGCTGTTTCACTTGTTTCCCGTGCGTGTTGCTGTTAGGTCACCTTCCCGACCGGCCTACCTCTGCCCTGTGTGTCTCCTCTTGCGATTACCGCTATGTGTTTGTGTGTATGCAGTCCAGGAATTTATTCAGATAATATGTAATGTTCTCATTGTTCACTTCTTCAATGCCTTGTTAAAAGTAGTGGTGTCTTTCTCTCATGGAAGGGGTATGTTTCGTGCTGGGTTGCATTTCTGAAGTCATTGTGAGCACCAGCGCAACCGTGTGGAGTTGCTTTGTTTCGCAGCTCGCTTGGGTCGTCCGACGATCCTATTCGTCCACGTTGTCTGTGACAGGGAAAGGGCTGTGTTATTTCTGAAGGACTTCACAACATGCACAGCTCCGTAACGGACGCAGGTTAGATGTTTCGAGTTAGTGCTGATAACACTTGTGTGGTGTTCCGGTGAATGTTTGTGCCAGCGCGCATCTGTGCAGCGGTACCATAGTCGGCACTGGTGAGATCCACCACCGGCAACTTATCTGTGCGTAAGGTTAATACGTGTGCTATATAGCACGGATTAACCTTGTACCGCCCTAATGTACAATCACGGATCAGAAGACACTTCGTTGACAAACGAGTTCGCCTTTGGGCACGAAACATTCCATATGCCGTAATTCATGATTGCGCGAGCAGTCACCAGTTAAAGTGAAAACGCAAGGTATCACTGAAATCATTCTGCAGACCACTAAAACACAGGATAAATACACACATGCATGCATAACACAACCAAAACATTTACATCATAACAATAACCTCAACATTCATCAATAGAATAAAAAGATCGTTCAATAAAAATACTTCTCAATGATTGTACAAAGTGACTTCTACCTTTCACTAAATCTGCAATACATTTAGGTAAATTATTAAAAATTTTTATACTTGAATAGTACACACCTTTCTGGTATGATGCAAGGTTTTTCACTGGTGTGTGAACCTGTAACCTTCTATTTGTACATACATTATGTGCCGAATAATTAAAGGTAAAATACTCCAAATTATGTGCCAAAAAGGTTATTAATGACTATATATTTTGCAGGTACTGTCAATAATTTTAATGCTTTGGTAACTAGTCGGCATCAGCTTCTGGAATTAATGCCCGTCATAATTCTCGCAATTTTCTTTTGCAATTGAAAGGCCCTTTTAATGCCCACAGAATTACCCTAGAATAATATGCCCCACTTGACTATCAGACGAAGGTATGCATAATAGATAATTTTGAGTGTGTCAGTATTACTAAAATGATACATACATCTAATTGCATAGCATGTACTACTTACCAGAAACCAATCAAAACTATACAAACCGATAAGTAACTTAACATTATATCAGAAGGGAGTGTACAATGTGGCTATTAGGATTTTCAATAAGTTGCCTGAATACATTGCAAATTTATTAGGGATTAAAAAAACTTTTATAGCAACCTTAAGCCAATACTTAGTAAAAAAATCCTTTTACTGTCTAGAAGCATTTTTAAAAGACTAATATCCTCATATGGGATCAGGTCTGGAACGACTTCCTACAGTATAGGCACTCCATAATATAACATTATATTTTATGCACTATATATGGTATATTTTATATATTGTATCGTTTCTTTTGTTGTGTTGCTTCCTAATGACAACTGATTCTTATAATCATATAAAGATTGACTACGTTTCATATCCGAAAGCCCCCTGTGGGAGCTGTTATGGATCAGTGAAGTGTGTGTGTGTGCGTGCGCGCACGCGTGTGTGTATGTATGTACTTTTTCGTATTAGGTACACACTATGGGTCTTCAAATTCATATGTTTATCTATTTCTACACCAAGAAATTTTATAATTATCACTTCCTTAATATATCTGTCTTTATAAAGAAATTGAAATGATTCATCTTGTAGGTGATTTATATTGAATTTCATTACTTTCGTTTCATCTAAATTTAACAATAAACCATTCATTGCAAACCGTTTACTCATGTAATTTAATACACTTACTGACTTCATTTGCAAATCATGTAAACTATTACCAGTGATTAGTACACTTGTATCATCTGCATATAGTAGTGATTTTGAATCTGTCTTTATCCTACGTGGAATGTCATTAATATACAAGAGAAATAAGAGACCTAGGTTGGGCTCAAACACAAATGAACAGCAGCTACTACTGGAGTGTGAGAATGGGAAAATCAGAAGAAAGCTGAGTACTCCTAGTGCTCAGAAAGGTTACAGCAATGAGGCAACTCAAACTGGACCATACATGTACAGACAGTCACCAAGCCTGAAGTATACCCAAAAGTATAAAGGCAAAAGGAACAGCTTTGACAAGCGAAGCAATAATGGAAGTTATATGGTGCTACATGTATTGCAAAAATAGCAGCACAGGTTGTACAGAGACCGTGTTAAGTGGGTCCCTGTCACCACGGCATGGCGCGTCGTCAGGTTGCAGATGGAGGAATGGCCTCCAGTTATGGAGGGTAGCTGCGAATACATTGAATAAGCAGTCGCGGACAGCCGACAAGGGTTGGTCAGCCAGCTTGGGGGTTGGGTGAGGTGCTAACAACTCCTCACCGTAAAAAGTGTGATGTTACGAAACATATGGACAAGCCTCGGAACTGGGCCGATTCTTTGGTATGACCCCAGCTATGGAAAAGGGATATGAATTTTGGAACATGGAATGTGAGGAGCATGTATAGGTCAGGGTCACTTATGACAGTGGCCAGGGAATTAGCTAAGTAAAAATTAGATTTAGTGGGTGTACAGGAGGTGAGGTGGGACAAAGAAGGGACTGTACGAGCCAGGGAGTATAATTTTTTCTATGGCAAAGGGCAGGAAAATCATCAATTGGGAACAGGTTTTTTTTGTACACCAGAGAACAGTATCAGCAATCAAGAGAGTGGAGTTTGTTAGTGCTAGGATGTCATACATAGTGCTGAGAGGCTGCTGGTGTGATATCATTGTTCTGAATGCGCATGCACAAACAGAAGAGAAAGGTGATGATTCAAAGGACAGTTTCTATGAGGAATTAGAAGGGTTTTTTTATCATTTTCCTAAGTACCATATGAAAATTCTGTTAGGTGATTTTAATGCAAGAGTGGGGAGAGAGGATAGTTTCAAACCGACAATTGGGAATGAGAGTTTACATCAGGATAGTAATGATAATGGTGTTAAGAGTAGTAAACAGTGCCACATCAAAGAATCTAGTTGTTAAGAGCACAATATTCCCACAACGAAACATTCATAGCTACACCTGGACCTCTCCTGATGGGACTCATAATCAGATCGATCTCATATTGATAGATAGGAGATGGCATTCGAGTATACTCGATGTGTGATCTTTCAGGGGAGCTGACTGTGATATTGATCAGTATCTGGTGGTTGCAAAAGTTAGGGAAAGACTGGCAGTAAGTAAACACGCAGCACGGAAGTTTGATGCAGAGAGATTTAATCTCAAGAAGCTAAGTGAACTAGAGGCTAGGAAACAGTATCAGCTTAAGATCTCAAACAGGTTTGCAGCTTTGGAAAACTTAAATGTTAGTGAGGACAGAAATAGGGCTTGGGAAAACATTAAAGAGAATATCAAAATCTCAGCTCAAGAGAGTCTAGGTCTGCATGAATGGAAGCAGCATAAACCATGGTTTGATGCAGAATGTGCACAATTTTTAGATAAAAGGAAGCAGGCTAAAATGCAGTGGTTACAGAATCCAAACCAAAGTAATGGAGATAATATGAACGTAAGATGTGAAGCCAGTAGACGTTTCAGGAACAAAAAGAAGGAATATCTGAAAGCTAAAATTAATGAACTTGAAACAAACAGTAAGAACAAGAATATCACAGACTTGTGTAGGGGTATGAATGACTTTAAGAGGGGGTATCAGCCTAGAACCAATGTAGTAAATGATGAGAAGGGTGACCTGGTTGCAGACTCACACAGTATTTTGGCTAGGTGGCTGAATCATTTCTCCCAGCTGTTGAATATACAAGGGGTTAATGATGTTAGGCAGACTGAAGTACATACAGCAGAGCCACTAGTGCCTGAGCCCAGTGCCTTTGAGGTTGAGATGGCCATTGAAAAGCTAAAAAGACACAAATCACTAGGTATTGATCAGATTCCAGCAGAATTGATTAAAGCAGGGGGTACGATAATTCGGCCTGAGATTCATAAACTTATTATTTCTATTTGGAATAAGGAGAAATTGCCTGAGGAATGGAAGGAGTCAGTCATTGTGCCTATTTATAAGAGGGTGATAAAACAGACTCTAGTAATTATCAAGGCACATCAATTTTGTCAACTACATACAGAATTCTATCCAACATTCTTTTGTCAAGGTTAACTTCATACGCAGAGGACATTATTGGGGATCATCAGTGTGGATATTGACGTAACAGGTCAACTACTGATCATATATTCAGCATTCGCCAAATACTTGAGAAAAAATGGGAATACAATGAGGCAGTGCATCAGCTATTTATAGACTTCAAGAAAGCCTATGATTCAGTTAGGAGGGAGGTCTTATATAATATTCTCATTGAGTTTGGTATCCCCATGAAACTAGTAAGTTTAATAAAAATGTGTGTAAGTGAAACCTATAGCAGAGTTCGGGTAGGCAAACATTTGTCTGAGATGTTTCCTATTAAGAATGGTTTGAAACAAGGAGATGCTCTGTCGCCATTGCTTTTCAACTTTGCTTTAGAATATGCCATTAGGAGGGTTCAGGCAAACCATGAGGGCTTGAAATTAAATGGTACATATCAGCTTCTGGTCTATGCTGATGATGTTAATGTATTGGGTGGAAGCATACATAGTATAAAGAAAAATGCAGAGAATTTCATAATTGTCAGTACGAAGACTGGTCTAGAAGTAAATGCTGAGAAAACTAAACAGATGGTCATGTCTTGAAATCAGAATGCAACAAAATCACAACATAAAGATAGACAGTAAATCCTTTGAAAGGGTGGAATAATTTAAATATTTGGGAACAACCCTAATGAATCAAAACTCCATTCATGAAGAAATTAAGAGCAGACTGAAGTCGGGGAATGCTTGCTATCATTTGGTGCAGAATCATTTGTCTTCCAGGTTGCTATCCAAAAACACAAAGATTAGGGTATACAGAACTGTAGTTTTACCTGTTGTTTTGTATGGGTGTGAAACTTGGTCTGCCACACTGAGGGAGGAACAAAGACTGAGGAGGATAGCTGGGTCTAAGAGGGATGAGGCGACAGGGGAGTGGAGAGGACTACATAATGAGGAACCTGAGGACCTGTATTCATCACCAAATATTATTCTGGTAATCAAATCGAGAAGAATGAGATGGGCAGGGCATATAGCATGTATAGAGGAAAAGGGAGGTGCATACAGTATGTTAGTGGGGAGACCTGAGGGAAGGCAACCACTTAGGAGACCCAGGTGTAGACGGAGGATAATATTAAAATAGATCTTCAAGATGTGGGATGGGGGGGCATGGACTGGATTGATCTGGCTCAGAACAGGGACAGGTGGTGGGCTCTTGCGAATGCGGTAATGAACCTCCGGGTTCCATAAAATGACAGGAATTTCTTGACCAGCTGAGAAACTGTTAGCTTCTCAAGAAGGCCTGTGCTCCATGGAGTTAGTTAGTTAGTTAGTTAGTTAGTTAGTTAGTTAGTGGTTGTAGAGAAATTAAACCAAACAATGAAAGCAGCGATACAAAAAAGGCATAACACATGTAAAAACAAAATTAAGAGAGTTCTTAAAGCAAAAATGGGAAAGCAAAGTAATACATGGACAGTATACCAGTATATTAGAAGTACAGATGGACAGCTCTGTTGTGAAGAAGACACATTCCTATGGCTGTCGATGGGAGTTCTGAAAGCAGAAACTGAAAGTGAAATAATAGCAGCACAAGATCTGGCATTACAAACAAAATAAGCTACAAAAACATAACACACAGAAACAGATAGCAAATGCTGACTACATCATCAATATGATGAGAACACAGACTACATTATATCAGCATGCCCAGTACAGGCCAAAGAAAAACACACAAAAAGACAAGACAGATTGTGTGTACAAATACTTTACTATATGCAAGGAAACAGGAGTACAATTAGACAAGGAACACAGGTATGAGCACGTAAAACAATCAGAAGACACACCTCAAGAAGGTAAGGTAACCACATTATGAAATCAACAAGTGCAAAATGACAGACCCATCTCTAACAATAAATAAACTGGACATCATAATCTGTGATGATGTAAAAGGAACATGTTAATAGATGTTACAATTTCATGAGATAGAAATGAGATCAAGGAGGAAGCCAAGATTTTAAAATATAAAACCCTTACAAGAGAAATACAGTGCATGTGAAAGGTAAAAACAAACATGAGAACATTAAGAATAATGACAACTGGAACCATCTCAAAATCATTAAATAAAATACCTGAGCAACATAACTGGAAAGCAGGGCATCAAGGAACTATGGAAATAGCCATATTGGGTACTGCACACATACTTTGGTAGATATTAATGTAAAAGTGTAAATGGGAAATAGCATGTGCCATAAACTGTAACCCCAGAATAGCGGCAACATTTATACACCCTAGAAACATGGTTTCAGGTATACAGTTGTAAGAATCCTGCACAACAGTGACAACAAATCCTGCTGCTGCTGCTGCTACCACCACCACCACCAGTTACTGGATGATGACGACAACAATGATGATGATGATAATAAACGTTGATGGATAACAACATAAGAAGAGGAAGGAATATAGGCAATCCATGCGGTTCTGTGAATGGACAACAGCTGTTCCTTGCTTATCCACCTTTCAAATTTGTGAGGCACATGTGCACCTTCCCTTATGCAGGATGTTGTGAATTAATCTCTGAGAACATTGTTTGGTGCCTCAACACTCATTCTGGAACCATGTGCCATGCATCCTCCCCTGAAAATTTATTTGACATTTTTCTCACCTTTCCCCTCATACATTTCATGTTACCTCTCTTCACTAAAAATGTTTGGGCCTAACCCTTCTTAGGGATCCCCATCTCTCACTGGATGACTTCCAGCCTCATTTCCTTTCCTTAATTCCCTTATACCTGTACCCTCGTTTTCCTCCACAGCTTACTCTTCTAGTGAATTCCTCTGCAATGTTGGAAACTAACCAGTAGACCATATAACATCACATGCCAGGAGACAATAACCATCAGTTGTTGTTTTTAATGCAAGCACTTTATGCTTAGAATTGTGAACTTGTAATGGACAAATAAACGCCACAATCAGGTACTGTCTGAATTTATTTTTGAACAAAATTATACAGTTCATTTTCCAGTCATTGTAACAAAATTACATATTTTCAAACCTGATGTATTCTTTGGTAACATAAATACTAAGTTATAACAATTCTGCTGTGAGTAGCACTGCAAGTTGGAAAGACTCATTACAGGCAAATATGATAGTGATTTCCACTTTGTTCCTTTGTCACTTCATACTGGCATTGGTGTTACCTCCCTGGATACAAAGATGTCAGGGTTTTGAAGTTCTTACCAGTTAATGGACATATGCTACTGTGTCTTGCACAAGCAACATGAGTCAAAACATTGTTAGGATAGCGAGCAAAACTCCCATCCATGAATGGCTTCTTGCACACACAACAGTAGCTGTAACAGACAGGCCACCACTTGGTGTCATGACAAACATGCATTTTTGCTGCACCATTCTGTATTCAGATGACAATCTGTGCAGTGGAATCAAGTGAAAACTCCTATTCAATATAAAATCAAATAGGGTTAGAGAACTGATATGTATAAAAAATTTAAAGAATAACCTACAAGACACTGCTGATCAGTGGATTTACTGGGAAGAAGGATGTTGCACTGATCAAGAAGATCCCACCTCACATTCAGTTGATCTAACTTCCTATTTTTCAGCACGATCAGTACTGGACCACTCCACGAATGAACAGCCACTTAACTAGCTGGCATCATTGTGTATGTTCCCAAAACCAACTGTGGTATAAAAACTGAATACTTTAGAATAAAGAAACTTTTGGAAGAAAGACAGCATAGTCAGTTTAGTGACTAGACCACGGACTGCACAACTAAGGAATCATACTGCAATTCCCAACGAGGGCAAGAGATTTTTCTCTTATCCAAAGCATCCAGACTGACTCTGGAGCCCACAAAGCCTCATATTCAATGAGTATCAACAGCTCTTTCCCCAGGGATAAGGCAGCCAGTATGTGAAGCTGACCACTCAGCTCCATCTTGTGCCAAGGTTACTTTTATTTTATGGCATGTTCTAAGTATGGAATTCAACAGTCATTTAAAAAAGAGGCCATCTACTGAGTGTGAACCTAATAACAAAATAACAAATTATATGATCCAACCTACAATAACAATTTGCACCTTCAAGTGTTAATGCTAGAAACCTTGTCTCATTTGGTATCTGGGGGCAAATAACTAATTATGTACTTTCTTTTTAAAGACACACAGAGCCAAAAACAAAATCTGGTCAGTTTATTGTAGTCACTGTACAACTTACTTGCTTTCATGCAGAGAGATGGACCACTGTTGTAGATTATACAGGGAAAATCTATTTTGTAAATTTTCTCCTCGTGCAAGTGCACATTCTGCCTTGGTCATTCGGTACTGAAATCACAGACCAGATGGAAGCTATGGATTAGATTGTTACTGTTTATTATTTGGACTAGTAAAAATTATGTTCAAATTTTAAGGACAATTTGATATTTCACATCTCTAGCTATGATTTTCACAAATAATCCTCCTATTCAACATTTCCTAGGGGGTAAAGGATGCCAGTGTGTAGGGCTGACAAACTTACCATCTTCATGTGCCAACTGTCTGCAAATTTGGGAGCCTCAACCTCCTGGAACCCTAAGGGCCTGTCCAAGCCTGTAATGGGATAGCTTTACCTTTTTTTCCTTTTAACCCTCCTATTCAACCACTGTCATACATTATAGCCTTTCAGGGATACTTTAAAATCACAGTTTCACTGAATATGCATGCCATGAACTTGAAATGTTCGTAACAGGCAGCTCTACAGAGTAAGCAGTTCTACCACCTACAGACAACTTTTTAACAGCTCTGGCTGAGGCTGCAATATTGCCAAAAGTGTGGGTACCTCCCAGAGGTGCATTAGCATCTGCAGTTGTATGACGCTTTCTGAAACTCAGATATCAGTCTTGGGCAGCTCAACACAAGACAGAGTTAATGTACAATTGCCAAAACTGTATGAATGAAAGAGAAAATTGTCAAGTTATGTACACATCACATATCAGACACATGCAGTGAAAGTGCTAGAAAGGATGATACCCTGTATGGGGGCCTGTCATCAGGGTCCTACTAATGCTGCATATAAAGCAACAAAAGCAATATTTCTGTGGTGTGTAAGTTATGGCATTAAGTTAATGTAAGAGAAACAAGTTAAAATAAGCTTCAGAAGTCCTATGGCAGTAACAAATGGCAAAACATTCACTATATTACAGTGATCACCTGCTACCTGCCATGTAATGTGCCACAGAACTGAAACATACATTGCTCATTATCACAACCTGGCATGGGAAACCATAAGAAGTACATGACAGTGTGAACAAACATGTGCTAGATCTCGATGCAATGAATGTCTGTGCTTCATGCAACTGTGACTCATTTGAAGCTAGGCAATGGACCTCATCCCCTGCTGATAGAACTGCAGAACTGCCACACCTGCACAAGTGGTTTCACAGCTCGTAACTCATTGCCCTCTGCATGAGTCCACTTGTCTTGCCAGGCACATATCAGGTGGAAGCATCTCTGCCCCAAGCCAATTTGGATAATAGATCCCCATGTAAAGCAGCTTCCTTGGCAGCCCCATTGCCAGGCAGACCATATGACCAGGCACCCATAAAAATCAACTGATTTCCATGCCTTATGGACATGTGAAACTCTGCATTATCTTGGTAAACTGCTGATTGGGTGTGTATCCATGCAGATACTGTAAGATACTTCGGGAATCAGTTCAAAGATAGCACTGATGAGATTAATGCTGACTGGACTGAAGTGCTCTGAAGTTCATCCTGTGTTGCGAACTTCAGTACATAATTACAAATGATATGTTTCTTCTGTAATGTAAGTGCAGACTGTTCTGATGCCATTACACACTCCAGGTGGGTGGTGCAGAAGGTATAAGAGACAAGATCAATTCTTGTGCTGCATGCAGGTTCCACAGGAGTTTGGACTTTGTAGCAGAGCTATAAATTTTTTTAAGTTTCTGCACCAAAGTCCATATTTTAAAATTAGGGATACATGACAAATTTTAGTATAGGTCTCCCATGTCAAATTTCAGATAAATTTGTGGAACATTTATGGGCTACATAGGAAGTACAGTAGACATCAATATGGCCAAAAATCAGAATTTGCTGACCATCTTTGGTAGAAGTCCCCCATACAAAATTTCAATAAAATCTGTAAAATGCAAACTAGGCTTAATTCCAGATCTATGTATCAGAAAACTGGAATCCTTCAGCAACTTTGGTGGAAACCACTTGTATAAAATTTCAACAAAATCTGTCAGTCTATGGAATAGGTGAAAAATTGCATTAATGGACTTGCATAAACTAGATGATACAGTAAAACCCTGTTAAGACATTTTTGAAAATTCCAAGAAAATTTGACTTTTTAAGCGGGAAATGTCTTAAAATGATAGGACTGAAAAATTCTACTTCTTAATTTTTTTTGTGAACTTATTACATATGTATGCTGAATTTGTATAATTTGCAGCTGTCTTAACACATTTTCACCTGCATCTGACCATCTAACCATTTTGTCTGTAACCTTTTGTTCACAGTTTTATTTACACCTTTAACTATACTGTCACTGACTTTTCATTCACAAGTTTACATTTCATTCCAGATGGTTACTTTTTCCTTGAAATATTTGTCACGCATGGGCTGTCTTGCTCTTTTTTTCAAAAACAGTTGCACTATACATCTTCAGATTCAATAGGTTCGTTATTAGGTAGACAATAAGGGGTGGTCAGTAGTTCCAATCACTTTCACGAACTATGCAGTGTCTTGAATTTATTTTCTGGAATTGCTGATATAACTTATCTGCATACAGTCACCACAGATGTTTCACAGTCAGGCCACACAATGAGACATTTGTATTACCGCTGATAAATTATGTTTAAACAACTTGTTGTGTGCAAGCACCCACGCATCTGATGTCAGACTGCTGTCCCCTTGTGGGGTGGCTTCCACCTCCACATGGCTTATGCACCTCACGGTAGAACTCTGTGCCAGCAAGGTGGAACCCTGGGTGGCGTCAGCTAGCACACCTGAAGTTCCTTAGATGTTATTGGCTGCCTGAGTTCCCTCCCAGTGCCCGGCCAATTGAAACTTCCACATGCCAATATTGCCAAATGCAGGCTCATGTACAACATGAAACAGCTAGGATAGGCTTCCGGTCCCCCGATACAATCTTTTGGTCATCGTGACAGCGACCAAGTAGTGGGAACTGACTGACTGAATGCAGTCTCTGCATCGCGGGAGAAATACAACACCCCCATGCCATGAGGTCGCGTCATTCTGCTGTGTGAAACGTGTGGAAATGACCTTGGAGATTAACCTACATGAACTGATCGCACCATTTGAATGCTGTATCTTGGAAACAGAACGAATAGAAACTCAGGGAAATTGTTTAAGATTTTGATACAGAAAATGTATTAAGTGAGTAAAAAGACTGTTTTGTCATCAAATTTTTTACTACTTAGGCACAAAATTTTCTTATGCAGGGATGTATTAAAAGGGCAACATGTAATGTTAATCAAATGGGAGCATTTTGGTGCTTTTCTATGCCGACTTCTTGGGCAGGAAAATATCTTAACCGGGGACGTCTTAAACAAGTTTTACTGTATTATGAAACAATACTCCTGAAAGGCAGAATTTTTTGACTTTTCGCACATGTCTCACATAGCAAACTCCAAGAGAAAGTGTGGAAGGTTTACACACTACAGGAATAAGTCCATTTAGGATCCTGCATAAACTAGAATCTCCTATGAATCAGCATGGCTGAACACAGGCCCTGCCTGGCAAAGTCCCCAACACTGAATTTCAACAAAATTTGTGGAATATTTTGTGGGACACATGAAGAAGTCCATTTATGGCCTTATATAAATTAGGCTTGATTATGAACCAACACAGCTGAAATCAGTTTTGTATGACAACTTCTAGTGAACGTCTGCAACATCAAATTTAATCAAAAAATTGTGCAGCAGTTTAGCTGCTTATACCAAGTCATAGATGGTGGATGGACAGCCATGACCTACATACAAGCCATTCTTTTTATCTGGTAATGACTGCCTAAAAATGAATGGGATGTTTACTGAAGACAAATTACTCCACATGCACCAAAGTTACTATGGCATTTGTTAAAAATGTGAGTGTGTGCAGTGAAGCAAATGGCAACATGAAACATGGAAAAAAGTATGCTACAGATTTATTGTGTAAAATCCCTTAACCTCTCCTTGGGAAGTTGACTGTGGGTAAAACACTTTCATTCTTGCAGTTTAATTCAGTTGTGCTGTAACTAAAGTACTATGAAACATGACGCTCCCATTACCTAAATATTGGGCAGATTCATATGCTGGGATTTTCTCCTCTTATATTCAACAAAATACAAAGGTCAGTCAATAAATAACAGCAATATGCTAAAACTCTTATAGAAAGAAAGGTACACAAAAGTACAAAGTGCATCATTTTTTTACATAGCCTTTCCCCTTTCCATGTACTTGCTCCAATGTTGAACCAACTTTGTGAGTCTGCTGAAAAAAAAAAAAATGTTTTGGGTTGGGTGCACAACTATGAATGCATTGCATTTTTCACTATGTTGTTTGAAAAATGAACCCCTCTCATTGCATCTTCTAAAGATCCAAACATGAGGAAATGGCTAGGCGTGAGATCTGGACTGTAAGAAGGATGTTCCAGGAGTTCAAATTTCAAATCTCAGATGTTTTGAAGTCGCTTGTTAGCTGCATGTGGCCAGGTATTGTTGTGCTGCAAAATTACAGTTTGCGACAATCATCCTTTCACTTCATGTGGATAGCCAGCTTCAGTTCATTGGTTAAAAGGGCACAGTAGTGTTCACTAGTCACTGTTACACCTTTTGCCTGGTAATGTTTAAGTATAGGTCCTTCTGCATCCCAAAACAGTGTAAGCAGGACTTTCCCTGCTGACGGTTGAGCCTTGAACTTCTTCATCGTTGGAGAAGAAGGGTGCTTCCAGCACATGCTTGCTATTTACTCTCAGGTACAAAACGGTAAACCGACATTTAATCCCTTGTTACTATACATTTTAAAAATGCCTCACCTTCCTTTTCATAATGTTCCAACAGCCTGATGCAAGCTTCCACATGATTTTTCTTGTATTTAGTCATTAAGTCTCTTGGCACCCATCGTGTACAAACTTTCTTGAATTGCAAGTCCTTGTGAATAATTGTATGCACAGAACCATGACTGATTCCAAGTCCGTCAGCAATTTAATTCACTGTCACTTGTCTATCCACTCGGATAAGTTCTTCAGCTTTTTCAGCATTTCAGTTGGTAGACGCCGTCTGTGGCCTGCCAGGATGCTGTTCATCCACTATGCTTGTTCTTCCATTTCTGAATAATTCCAACTACTTGTACACTTTTCCTTCAGTGAGACAACTGTCGCCATACTGAAGGAGCATTCTGCAATAAATTTCTGCAGGCTTCACCCCTTCTGACCATAAAAATCTGATAACAGCACACTGTTCTTCTTTGGTGCACTACCATAATGGAGTCGGCATGTTGGCTACAGCCTTCCCGCTTAACATGAGTGATGTGCTGATGTAGGCCCTATCAGCAGGCATGCCAAAAGTGAAGCTAATATTGCTACCAGCTGCATCACCCAAAACAATCTCCGTTGGAAGTAATACGGATATTGCCATTACTTATTGACTGTCCCTTGTATATTTCCCTGTTTGGCAGATCATTAACAGTACCCACCTTATGAAGAGATGCACGGAGGGCTCCACGGAGAAATGTCTCGACCACAGATACTGACCAGGTTGGTGGTAACATTTCTAGTACTTGAGATGCATCAAAATCTCCTGCACGAGCACTCAGCAACTCAAGAGCAGGCACCAAATACTCCTCCTTCTTACTGGGTCTGCAAATTACAAACATCATGCCACAGACGCAATAAATAAATACAATACACTAGTATGATACAAGTCTCTGTCTCTCATTTCACACTCATATAACTTTACTTGGTTGTCTGGTGAGTACGTGACATGAATTACACCTGATGACTTTGGGTAGAGACTTATGAGCTGCTCAGGGTTACTCTCACCATTGAACACATCAACTTACTCCAATTTTGGGTCCAGGTATACAGCCAGCAATGTGTGGAAGAGGCTGTGCTTGTATTTGAGTCCTCTGCCCTCAGTATTACTGACACAGTACATTTCAGCTCCTTTGAAGTCTTTCAGATTGTGCACCAATATATCGAGCGCTTTTTCATGCTCTTCTATCTGTGAAAATTAGAGGCAAAGAAAGATATGATACAATCAGATGCATAAAGTTGGAATTCCCACTTCATGCTTTCCTCAGCACTATGCCTATTGACAAGGCCCAAATGAAATACCATAAACAATGCAATTCTTTGCCTTCTATGTTCTGAAGTAGCCACAAGAAATTGGTCAACTCAAATTATTCACAATGGCTGAACAGTCAGGCATAGAGTCAAAGCAGTCTGTTAATATTCTTGTGTGTACCACTCAGTCCAGAACAGCTGTGTGACATCACTCCTAGCACCAATATCCTACCATTCAGTACTGATAAAATGTTATAGCAACAGCACTGATAAAGATAGTGGACCATGGTAAAGTAAATGGTGAAGTTGTCCCTGTCCACATCATAAGGCATGTAGGCGGCGGAGACGTATAGTGCCATTCACTCTTAACCTCAGCACTACATGGAGGTGAGCGATCAACTTCACACCTTCGCCACTTTAACCCCTGGAAAGAACCTCAGGACCACTGAATAGGAGGCTGCCTGGGACCCATAGCCGGTCTAGACATTTTGGAGAAGAGAAAACCTCTTTTGGCAAACAGCAAATTGAGGAACTCTGACTTGGAATAACATTATATTTACCTTTCCATATAGAATTGCCACTTCTTGGTGTAGATTAGCATCACTCATTTTGCCAAGCAGCAGCTGAACACGACACAGACTAGACACCTGCAGTAAGTGACGGAGTTTTGTCCTTGCTTCCATAACTGCCTCCTCATTACCTTCTTTTCGCTTTTTCAAAATGTCTTCTAGATACAGTATGGCTAGATGTGTATGAAATTTCTCTGCCTGGAAAACAATGACTCTGCCTAAATAAACAGTCATTTTAAGTGTAACATATGTTTCACTGTCAGTAGTACCAAATACCTGTATTTCTTGTTTCATGACTAGATGTTCCAGGTATTTTACAAGTGCTTTTGGGTACTGGTAGAGATAGTCCACAATCACATCAGGTTTCATTTTATCGGAACTCCCTTCTTGGTCTGATCGCAGTGTAAAAATGCCTACACCAGCATCTTGATCACGACACAAGACAAAATCTGCATACCTCCACATCAACTCAGGCTCCTTTAGACTGAAAAAAAAATTCATTATGAGGCTAGCTCCCTACTTTTAGCTCTGAATATACAAAGCAATATCACTTTATGTTTAAGAATACTATGCCTAAAAACAATAAAAAATACCTTGCATGGTAATGAGACTTATGTCGATTGTTACATGTATTTCTACAGGAATAAACACTTTCATGTGTCAGACATTACAACGTGATGTCAGAAAGGTTAAATCAGTGTACAGGGCAGATGTAACTCACATGCAAAATCTCAAGTCACAAATTATCCGATATAGTTGAGACACAGACTTACGGAGAATTCACGCAACCCATGTTTTGTCAGATGTGTAACAGATACTTATTCATAGATTACTTAATGCTGCTGCACAATTCTAGCAGTCAGGATTGTGTACGTGGTATTGTGACTAGGCTATGCAATGGATGATCTGGGGTTTGAATCCTGGCTGAGGCAAGAGATTTTTTCCTCTTGTGTCAAATGTCCAGAGCAGTTCTGGAGCACACCCAGCCTCCTGTTCAGTGGGTAGTGTGGTTCTTTCCCAGAGGTAAAGAAGCCAGGGCATGAATTTCACCACTCACTTCATTCTAGTGCTTCAGTGAAGAATGAGATGAGCTCTACCTCTGCTCCCCTTTACGAATTCATGGCACAGGCAGGGATAATTATTTTAACCAGTTCTAGAAACATTCAGCACTGACTGAGGTGAAATGATATATACGCTGAAGAAGAAAAGATAAGAAATGAAACTGCCATGGACTACTTGAGAGTACTATCCCAGTATTAGGCTAGCAAATTTCTGGCCAATAATGCGATCAGGCACCTCTCAAATAAAGAGTAATACCTCTTGTTTATGGAACACACTTTTTGTACCAAACAACAAGTGGGATTTGGAAAACACAAGCCTAGAATGACAGATTAATACAGTGAAATCAAGAATAAGACATTAGGCATTGTTTATTTAACAAAACAACAGTGATCAGTACTGGAAATGTCACAAAACATCAAAAGCAAACATATTACAACACCAGTTTCACAAACCAAATTTAAAAAAGGGTTGCATTATGTTATGAAATTCCAAACATGACATCCTACAGCATTCCAAGTTTATTACATCATTTCAATAACACATCACAAAACACAAATCACGCAGCAAATTCTGAATCACATCTGGAAAGAAGAAACATTTTTCTTAAAACATAAACCATACTAATGAACAATGCTGGGTAAAGTCCAGCTACACAGAACACTAACAAACAGAACTTGCGGATGGCCTGTGACACTAAAACATAAAACACACAACATGTATGCATATCCAGACATGTTACTTCTTGAAGTAATCTAGAAGGGTAGTGTGCTTTGTTTCACATGCCTGACAGATGAACAGTAATACCCTATCCAGTTGAGTCAGTCACTGCATGCTAGCATCATAAAATGAAACAAAGTCCCGTATCATCAGACTACCTGAAAGCCAGCAATTGCCTCCATAAATTTTGGAGCAGTTTGCGCCTTGTCTTTGTCTTCACTGCTCTCCTTCATGTCCTTGTCTGCACCAGCTGGACTGCATACCAAGGTTGTTACTATGACAATTGCTGTGACAGTCATCAAAGTCTGCAAACATGGCTGATTGAATTTCTGAGACTTTTGTCCGGTCTTCTTCATCTGTTCCTTCAACATGCACATTCCTGCCAAGACTGGTGACACCAAAGGAACTGCTGAAGCAGACAGCCATACAGTCAGAATCCACTGAACTGAACGCTGTGTCACAACACAACCTGCAGAACTTTCAGATTCCATCTTCTTTCCTTTTCAATAGAGTAATGGTCTTGTGCACTGCTGCTTTCCCAATTTGAATTCCACAAATATTTGTCCAATGGGAGCCAAGATGTTCCACGAGGACAGATGGACAAACAGAAAGACATGCTCAAGCTAGTGGCTACTTTTCACAATTGTGAACACACCTAAATTGCTAAATTGAGGAAAATAATACACTACATGTATGGAGAATCTGGCAGGATAACAACAATGTAATTTAAAGAAAGGAAAACTTGAAATGTGGGTTGCTTAATTTGGAGTTTCACTGTAAAAGTTAAAGTTCATCCTAGAACAGGATATGTACGCCCAGATAGGGAGTAGAGGTACAGTCATAATCTTTTTTGAGCCTCTGTGCTAGGTGCAGGAAGGGGGAGGGGGTTGGTCAACACCATGCCCCAGCAACTTGATCCCTAGGAAAGAGACCTGGTACCAGTTGAGAAGGAGGCTGGGTGGGCCCCAGGCCCACTGGACAGGTGTGGAAAATCTTGCTCCACCAGGATTTGATCCCCACACCATCCAGCCTGTAATGAGTCACTATAGTGACTATGCTATCCTGGCTCACAGAGTTTCACTGTACATGGTATAATTAAGAGACCACACTACCTAGTAGGGAAAAACTATAATGTTATTACATGATATGAAATTAACAAAGTGACATATGTTTGTGCACCGTTTGCCTTCATAATATATATATATTCGTTTGTGATGTGATACGTACTTTGCTAAGCATTCAATGAAGAATTCTAGCCCATGAAAGCTATCGTCTTTGTATTCCCCAGTGATGATCTTGGCCCACACCTTGAGGGCTCTGTCATGGTCATGTGCATGTCGGTGCAGCAATGCCAGTGCATGATAGCACTTGTTCTTCTCTAGCCAATCACAGCAGTCCTTTACATCACAGGTAATTTCACCAGCTGCAATAAAAGCTTCCAGTTCAGGAGCATTTATCTCAGCATACAATTTCAGCAATGCCGTATCCACTTCCTGAAACATACAGAAGAGTTTTTAAAGGTGTAAAAGTTAGTTCGTTCATGTCTCGCCTATCAGGTGACATGTTTAAAGCTGTTCTAAGCAAAAATGTAGGAAAAAAGAGGCATAAGAGCTTAAATAGCAATGTTGCTCTCACTATCAATACACAAGAAACCATTTACATTACTTACCACATTTTGACACATAAATTACAATTATGAAGCATTTGTCGTATGTTACTTCTGTATCAGGACTATCAAAAATACAGCCCACAGAGCTTTATGATGTGCGCTGCTCATGATTTGTCCCATTTCCTTTCTAGAACAAGCCTGTCACACAAGCGGCCAGCAGAGCTTTATGACATGGCTCACTTATATTGTGATAACTATAAAGTTTTATTGTCCTTCTTTCAGAACATACAAGCAAACACTATTGCGGAATACTGAAACAATTCTGCCTGTCAAGAACTTCTCTGTCCATGGCACTTCTTTGTTTAATTAAGCTTTGTATGCATGTATAGTTACCAACGCAAAGCACATTTTAATCCTCAGTCAGCATTTCCATCAGCATAAGCAGGAAGCTATTTCCTGCCGCCACTGCCACCAACAACAAAGGTAAAAACTTTTCTCATTTTTATTTAATGTAAAATTATCACAACAAAAATTTTGTCTCAATTTATCCTCATTTCTTAGTTGCCATTTAAAATCACTTATTAAATCAAAATATTCAGCTATAGCACTTTTTGGTGACTGTAAGTTCTATGGTCCAAGAACTTCACTCAGTCAGTATTCCAATAACTTTTCACAGACATGAACTTATTATTTACATTGCATAATACACCTAAGAAATCCTGCAAAATTAAATGCAAGGAGTATCTTTTTCCCTAAAATTTGTAAACTGAGAAATTTACAAAGTGAAGTTCAATTTTGGATATTGCTCACAGTCTCTTTTGAGTCTGACAGGCCTGTCCTAGAATCACTCTTTATAATTACATAGCATGTGTACAAGTTTTGAATTCATGTATTCTCTGATTATATGCATACAAATACTAAGATTTTTAAAAAGTGTGGTTGGAACTACGACAAGAGAAAGAATAAAAAATTTAGAAAACTGACATTCGAAGACAAATACTTGAAAAATACATTAATACACAACAGAATAAGATGGTATAAACATCCCAGATGAAGATGGAGATCAAAATGGGAATGACAGGGTAGGAAATATGTCATGTAGAAATAAAACAGGAGGAAAACATAGACGGTCAGGCGTGGTTCCTGGACACCTTGCACAAAACTGGAAACATCAAAGGAGGAGGAGCTAGCAGTAGGTAAAACTTATACAATTTTAATTGCTGTATACAAAGCCTTAAAAGATAATTTCAGTCAGTTAAGGGCACTCCCCCACTACATGTGGACTGGGATAGTGTACTCAGTATAGTGATTTGCTACAGCCTGCACAGGCCGCGGATTGAATCCTGGTGGGGACAAAATTTTCTGCACCCATCCAGAGTGGCCCCGGGGCCCATCCAGCCTCCTGCACAATAGGTACCAGGTCTCTTTCCCAGGGTAAAGTAGCTGGGGTGTGATGTTGACCACCCACCCCACCTAATGCCAAGGTTAAGGAAAGAGTACAGCTACACTTCTACTCCCCCTCTAGGACTTTATGGCCTGTTCTAGGGTGAAAATTACCTCCCCCCCCACGCTACATAACTGAATGGACTTAACAGTGGTCATTTCTGACAGAAGGCTAATGTTAATTGCTATAAGAATATGATCACATGGCAAGTATTGCTCTTGTTTATAAACATACCAGACACTTAGCATTCATGTCACTGGTTGCCATAATAATCACACGTTCATCACTCATTTCTTTATTCTTACACCAACAAAGCATGAATTTCATCTGTCAGAATGCAGTCACCTGAGTGTGCTATGTTGTATTATAACGTCTGACTCTCAACTGTTTCTTCAGCCTCAGCCCACACCTCAGGGTGAACATGTTCTATCTGAATTATGAAGACTGTCTCTTCCAACAGCGTGTACTTCACAGAGAAGATGTGACCCTAGGAACCACAACTACCGAGGAATGACTCATTCACACACATTGAGACCCTGTGGCCTGGCCTCATTCCCATGGACTGATTCTGACTATATATGGCGTGGCATGTCTCATAACTATCCTAAAATACTGCCAAATGTCAAAGATTCTATCATTATTTTATGGTATGTTATGGCACACATGCCCACACCCCTTTTTTTACTATACAGATGCCTCTCAAAAATGGAGCTAAGTGTCACTCTGTAGAAGAACCACATTAATTATGCATGTTTTCCTAATGTCTCGTAACATTACTGGCAAGAGCATGGTGAAGATTTCCACTTATTTTTGACGACGGCTGGTAAAGTACACATGCAGCTTATGGTATGTAAGGGTGCACATGCACATGTATGTGCACAAACCAACACACATATGTTCAGCTGTGTACGAGCTGCAGGATCGTGATATATTCAAATATATATAAAGGAACTCAAGTTCAGCATGTGATACACCTCACCAGTTCCCACCCACTCTACACTTTTCAATAAAAAGCTAACTGCCATACCAATGTATGTTGAAGTGACGTCTCATGCAGGTCCTCCAAGAAATGACGCAGGAACTGTTTTGCTTCATTAAGTTTCCCTTCATCACCACGAAACAAATGGCTGACATCAGCAATGCTATGCAGAGGTGGAATGGTCCTAACAAACGTTGAAGATTGTGGCATAAGACCCGGAAATAATGAGATCACTTCTCTTGGATCAACACTGCTACTGTCAAAAAGCTCTTGAGCTTTACCAAATTCGCCACTTGAGAAACAGATGAATGCTGCTTGCTGCTGGATTTTATGGTACACCTTCTGGTACTGTTCCTTTGTCATGCCCCCTCGATTTGCATTCTGTGCCAGTTCCAATGCTTCTTCCACTCTAGAATCTGCAAGCAAAACCTGCAAGATGAATTAAAACTTTGTATAGTAAATAATGAAATAGTACAGACCATACTGACCATAATATGTCATACAGCACTACAAAAATTCAATTAATTTCATATTTTATAACATGGATATGCTTCACATATAATGAAACTAATGCTTGTTAAAAACAATATAAACAATGTATGTTCATTACAATTATTAAACATGGGTTATGCAAGTAGTCTCAATGCTAGATGCAGCATGTTCACAGGGGTTATGCAGTGTCCGGGGCACAATGCTTAAATACTGTTTACTTAATACAACAACTTTTGAAAACGTGACACACTGCTGATTTCACATGCAAACAGAATATCACTGTAATGAGAAAAATCAACTTGGATGCAGAATTGTAAAGGGAAAGGCGGCTTATTTTTTAAGTATTTTCTTAGTGAGATATGAGGCTCTCCCAGCAGTGTTGCTGAAGATTCAGGTCTTCTCAGATGTGATGTTGTGTCACTGGGTGAGGGGTTCCCAATCTTTTGAAGACACTAAAATATGTAAAACCATCTGAGACCATTCAACCAACAACATAGTATCACAAGACCTAAAGTCACTATCTTCTCAGCAATTCTCTGGAATGACTGAGGAAAACCTACACCATTTCTTCACCCAGCATCCTCTATGCATATACGCATGTGTACATGTGCTACGTGTGTGTGTGTGTGAGAGATCACCGCATTACCTCAACTTGCTTCTCCCACGGCACAGGTGTCAGGCTATACACCGCAGTTCCAGAGGTCACATAAATACGACCATCAAAATTGCCAATGTTCCTTCCACCAACAAACGGAAGAGCCTGCTTCTGCTGCTGGTCCAGTATACTGACAACACAGAAGAATTTCAGTCACATCTCAGGCAACACAGCAAACAAGTACTGCAGAAGTTTGAAACCTGGCAATGGCAACAGACTTTTCTCTTCTCCCAAACATCCACACCAGCTCTGGGGCTCAACCAGCCTCCTATTCAATACATACCAGGGACTCTTACCCCTGGGAGTGAAGTGGCCAAGGTGTGAAGCTAAAACCACTCACCTCAATCTAGTGCTAAGGATAACAATGAGTGGCATTACACTTCCACTCCCTTTATACGCCTTCATGGCCTGTACAGCGACATTATCTTTAAGTGCCAACTGAGTGACACAAAGCACAATGTTTTAGTTAAAACGTAATTAATGGGTCGGTAGCTCCATACTATCGGTATTGATAAGGATGGTTTCTTTAGTGCTTAACTGGTATTTGTGCAGATATGGTGACATATTCTGGTCATATTCAAACCCAATTAAGCTTTAATACATTCTGTCAGTAGTGCTGTTTGGGTTACTATGTGTGTTGCCTGGGTTACTGTGGTGCCACATTGCATTACCAAGCAGTTTATTGGTGTCTGTGTCTGTCATAAGCTATCCTGAATCAAGGACCAGATACTTAATTTCATTTACCGCTACTTAGAAATTCAAATGCAATTTCCACAGACTACTGAAAGTCACCTGCAGACTGTTCTGCAATCAGGCGCCAATCTTGTTTATGTAACTAAGTGTACAGGCCGTCCTTTATATTCATATTCCAAACTTTTCTGGCATATGCGGTTCCTTCCATACTGTCCACCCATAATTCTGTAATTATTGCCATTACTGAGATTGTGCGTCAACTATCCTGATTCATCCCTACTATTCTTATGTCTCTAAGGTGTTCCTTACTCATCTACACCAACAGTCATGGTTAAAAATGAGTGCAGCTGTATCTCTACTCTCCCTACATGCCTTCATTGCAAGCAAAGGGATAACTTTACCTCCTACCTGGTTACATATTCTTTATATCTTCAAGTCTTGCTTTTACGCCTTTCCCTGAGCCTACAAACCTTTAAAAATGTAAACGTATTAGTTTTTAGACAACTCCGGTATCATATTCTAAAACCGTACATTCTGGTTTCAGCATATGATGCTATTTACTATTAAAGTAAATTTCCATTCTGTTTACTTAAAGATTTTTGTATGGTATGTGAAGCTAACTCTTTTTTTGTACTTTTAAACCAAACCTTTTGTAGACTTCTTTCAAGTGCAATCAATTCTACCTCCCCCTCCATTTCCTACACTAAGTACCTGTACACCATGATGACATCATCACTCAGGCCTAATATATATGGATGTGAATACGCAAGAGCCCGTAGAGGATAGGACCACAGGATTGGTGGTCTGTTGGACATACCCTCTGCATTCACAAACATTCCCAATCCTTCAGGTGCACTCAACAGAAATTCTTCCTGTAAACAAAACGTTACACATCTTCAAATGGGTCTGTTATAAGCAAGGCATTCCAAATTGCAATCTGACTGCCAACAAACCTTGGTAATCCTGCGGATGATGGGATGGAACTCTTCGCACCCATAAGAAAAGAGGTGCTGTGTGACGTTAGTATCAAAGTTGTACACAGTGTACTGGGTTTGCAAAGCAGCACAGATATAAGAGCCATCCACTGCGACACCAAGAGCTGGTTCTGGCACTCCAATATCCTTGACATGAATCAGCTTCTCCTCAGTGACATTGTACACCTGAAGTTGCCTCTTCCGAGCAACACAGATCTGTCAGAAGTGGTTGAAAGAAAACACCCTTCACAAACTGTGGTTTACATGGAATTGTTGAGGCAGATTAAAGTCTCCTGGGGTATGACACTACATCAGTTACTAATTAGTTGCCAGAAGAGGCGGTCAGAAAATGAACTGTTCCAATACCTATGCTGAAGGAAGACAATGCCAGTGAAGCAGGATGACTGCATGAAGTTATAATGAAAAAAATATATTTCACATCTCCCTTGTGTGAAAGAGAATAGTGCTGTGATAGAACATATTCTGTAGTGGGGCACTCTGAGCAAGAAACTTGGCTCTTTTATAATTATTTTAAAATTTGTTTGTAATGACTAATAAACTAATAATTGTAACAGGTCACTGAACATGAAGCTACAGGCATTCATAAAATTATCCTCAAATTTTATTCATTGTCTCAGTATTGTTAAACATATGAAGCTATTCTTTGCAAGATTCCTGGAGAATTAAACAAATAAATACCACTAATTATGCCTCACTGTTGGTTAATTTAGATTTACTCTACTGTACAAAAAATCTGATTTCATTTTTTTCAGTGTTTCAAAGATTACAGAGTGTGGAAAGGATAACTCACGCTATCAAATTCCTTGCTCAAAATAGGCTGAAAAAGACATTGTCCTGTTTTTGATTCATACTGATAAGATTCTGACAAAGAATTTAGGCATCATACCTGAATGCAAAATGGATTATTGATGTTTGGATTTTCATTCACACAGAATGTACTAATGCCACGAAGCTTGGGTCCTCCCCCAGTTATTTCCAAGTCATACATATTAAGGATTAGTAGACTTGAATCACACAGAATTAGTAACCGGTTCAAAGCAGAGGCAGCTTTGATGCACTTAACTGGTTTCCTCTGGAAGTAAATGCAAATGGTACAGTAGACAGCCTGACACTTCAGAAGATTCTGTGATAAAGGAAGCAGTGAAAAACCACATAATATTCAGTATTAATAATTTTACTACTAATTTCCAAGAAAATAAGTAAAAATGAGAGTACACTAGAAGAGTAGATCAACTATCTTTTTTTTTTTTTTGCTTCCAAAAAGTCTATGATTCACTTAGGACAGAAGTGCTGTACATTCCCACTGACGTTAGTATTGGCCTTCATGCAACAGAATTCAGACACCTACTTCCTCCCTTTTCATTATACATCGACAAAACTAAAGTGAGTCTGATAGCTCTTAAAAATGAGGGGGAACTGAGCTGGGCTTGACAGACTCAACCGTCGTATCATGAGGACGTTAGGCTCGAGGGACTCAGCTGTTGTATTTACAAGATGTAAGGCTTGAGGTACTCAGTTGTTGGATGTTGAGGATGTGACACTTGAGGGATTTTTTGTTGTATGTTGAGGATGTGAGGCTTGACAGGCTCAGCTGTCATATATTTAAGATATCAGGCTTGATGGACTTAGCTGTTGAGGATGTGATGCTTGAGTGACTTCCTGTTGTATGTTGAGGATGTCAGGCTTGAAGGACTCAGCTGTTGTATGTTGAGGATGTGAGGCTTGAGGAACTCAGCTGTTGTATGTTGATGATGTGAGGCCAGATGGCCTGAGCTCTTGTACATTAATGATGTGAGGCCTGAGAGACTCAGCTATTGTACTGTCGTCATCAGATAACTTGATCCCTGTTAGTGTGGGGGTGGAGAGGCAAGCTCGTCTGGGGGGGGGGGGGGAGCACAGTGCAGGCAGCTCAGACCTTTTCCTTTCTGTTTCAAAAACATTGTCTGATAACTAGCAGGACTCTATGGTTTTGTTTAAGCAATGAAGTGAAATGGAGTGTCAAACGTTTCTTCCAGGGCGCCTTCTAATACAGCACACAAAATTTAATCTTGACATAAGTGATTTCATTGCGACAGACAACGTACTTGTATTCCCAACAGAGTAGATGTTTTTGGAACAGCTACAACATTGCCTGGCTGTGCTGACATGAGCCAAGCAGCAGCCGGACTGTGCTGACTACATCTGTGTGCAGCGTTAGGGAGCTCACATATCAAGTTATCTGAATATATCGAAATGTTGATGTGAGGCTTGGAGGCCTGAGCTGTTGTGTCTTGATCACATGAGGCTTGGGGCCTCAGCTATCATGTGTTGGGAATGTAAGGCTTGAGGGAATCATCTGTCATAAGCGGAGGATATGAGGCTTTAGGAACTCTACTGTTGTATGTTGATAATATGCCGCTTGGGGGTCTGTGCTGTTGTGTGTTGATGATGTGAGGCTGGAGGGAATCAGCTGTTGTTGTATGTTGAGGATGTGAGACTTGAGGGATTCAGCTGTTGTATGTTGATGTTGTGAGGCTTGGGGGTCTGAGCTGTTGTGTGTTGATGATGTGAGGCTTGAGACTCAAGCTGTCATATGATGAAGATGTGAGACTGGAGGGAATCAGCTGTTGTTGTATGTTGAGGATGTGAGGCTTGAAGAGGCTGTCATATGTTAAGGATATGGGACTCAACAGACTCAGCTGTTGTATGTCAATGATGTGATTTTTGAGGTTCTCAAAGCCATGCCTATGAAGAAAACTGTCTCCTGTGATGTGACACCATACAGTGTGGTAGACTGGTACACCATCATGGATGCACCTGCTGCCTCCATCTTCAAGACAGAGGAATAAGCTATGGAAATAACATCCAGTAAGAAGTAACAGGGAGATGAAGACTTGAACTAGAAAGGAACCAATGGGAGTGGTGTAAAATTAAATTGGATCTTGTAGCCTGTAGAAGGATCACACTTGTTGACTGGAAGATGCAGGTGTGAACCAATGGCAGAAACTTAACACGGACAGAAAAATGCCACCCATTCCAGGGTCACATTAGTGGAGATTTTCAAGTTATTACTTTACTTTATATTGTATATAGGCTGTCAGCTTTTCCCCCTCTTCACATTTTATTTTTACCACTTTCCCCACCTACAAACGTAGCTCTTTTCAGTGTCATCATTTCCCATTCAGGTTATACCGCCCTCATTATTTGCTGCAGCCAATGAACAAGTGTGGCTGTTTTAAGGGCACCAAGATCCCAGTCATTTTACGTTGCTTCTGTTGGTCGCTCCCAACCCCACTCTTTGCATTCCCTATTATACTATCACTGAATTACTTCCCACACAGCTTTTTCTTATATCCTAGAGACAGAAAACAGATGGTCCAGTGAAAAGTTGGTATTTAACAACTAAACTGCACAGCATGGCATCTTGGAAGGAAGTAACCTCTACGCCAATAATGCTAAATTATTCCACTTCCAACTTGTTGCACAATATTTATTATCTATTTCCTGCTCCTAGGTGTTTCGGCCATCTTTGGTGAGCTTCAGGCTTGTTTGACATACACAGCATCTACTGCAAGTAGTTGTATGTAAATGGTAAAAATGTACATATTGGTAATTTATACAATGTTAAAATTGCCGTGTCAATCTATAATTAGATACAATGTTAATCCTTTGTTAAAATTATGAAATAAATAACATCTTATATTTGTGCAATGTGCTGTATCCAAACATGTGATGCTGATATAATATTTGAGTTAATTTGGATAAAGAAGTCTGTAAACATTTATATTAAACTCAATAAGAATATGAATATGCAATGTAAAATTAGAACTATACATAAGAGGATAATTTGTAATACATACCCCAAACCTTGGACACTCCATGTGTATACTACGAATGTATGTGCTGTAATGGATAGGGGTGTAAGTACGTGCTACAGATCAATATGAGATTTATCTTATATGCATGCATGTTATGGTAGGATGTTGTGTGCAATGTCATGTAGGAGATTTAATTCACTATTTTGTTCTTCAATTAATAAACGCCATTGTTGATAGGTCTGTACATAATATGATTCTAAGCAATTCACATGTCCACCTTTCCATGCAGATGTTAATTAGTTCCACTGTGTCCTGGATAGATCCATTGGCACTGGTGGTTAAGAACATGTGGGTCATACGCAGATTGCAGATTGTTAATTCTAATGTATCTAAAATGCTCATGAAACCTTAATTTTAAATTTCTTCCAATCTGACCAACATATGACTTATTGCGAGTGTGACATTTTATGTTATCAATACCACGATGTAGGAATTTACCTTTTCTCTTGTTGGGTTTGTCATAAATTAACCGCTGTGTTAGAAGTGTGAAATGTGACTTTGAGGTTAGTGACTTTCCTTGTGAGTGGACTATGATAGGTAATAACATGGATGCGCACATCCATGTCATATTTAGCCAATGCTGTGTTTTTCTACTGCTTTGTCAAATACATCCCTGATGATAGCTGAAAAATGTATGAGGCTTGCTGTATGATTGCACATATTTTTGTACTGAACTATTATGCACTTGTTGGAATAAACACTGTAAAATCATCTTAATGCACGGAACACAGATAATATTAAATGCACAGGGAAGAGTTTCAGGATGCATACTGTTCAAAAAATACTGTTAGGATGAAAGAGGTTGGCCATGTAGCAGACATAAAAGCTGAGAAACACACCAATTTTGGTCAGAGAAGGTCTAGCAAAGAGACCATATGGAAGACATATGCCAAGATGGGAGAAAATGACTGCTAAATGAGGCGGGAGAGTGTGGATTGAATGTGTCAGGCTCCAGACACAAATGGTGGTCAGCTCTTACAAACACAGTACTGAACCTCTACACCCCATAAAAGGTGAAGTTTTGATTAACTGAGCAACGCTTTGTGTCTCAAGATGATGCTCTTCGATGCAGTCAGTCAGTCAGTCAGTTGTCCCAACAGTACTGCCCACATTTTTTTTAATTTGCAAGTGTTAAGACAATACAATTATTGTTACACTATGACCCTTTGGTACAAATATCTACCGTATTATTTCCCACCATCATAAGCAGAAGAGTTAAATCAACAACAACAAACATGACCATAAAAAACATAAAAATGTTTTCATTTCTAAAAATGTGGGAAGAAAAACATACCACAAAACATGTACAATAAGCATGGGCATATGTACATACCGCTTCTAGAACCTTATGTAGCATTTTCCTGCTCTTGTACACCACCTTCCCATTTGCCTCATGCTTCTCTTCCAAAGTGTACAATATAAGAAAACTGCAACAATACGAAACTGTCATCCCTTCTGTATTCTGAAGACAATTTGTGCAGATGAAACCGCTGTTCTTCAAACACTAATACGCCAAACCAAAAAGCAAATATTAACACAGGTTGGAGGAAAACAAGATGTGGCCTACACCCAGTGTTACTATCCTGGCATATGCTGGAAATACTCAAGAAAAACAGCAAAACCTGAATTAGAATATTAAATACACAACTGACATTCCAGCTCAGTACTCTCAAACATATATCAGATGTTACCATAACCAGCTTGATCATGCCAGTTATTGAACACTGAAACCCAATATTTTATCACAATAACTCATATGGCACTGATGGGTTTTTATAATGGAGACAGTGTGTGTCTACCATGTTGTATAAACTACATGTTTAAACATAATTCAGGTTAATTTCAGTAAGAAATAACATAAAATTAACCTTTCCAACATTATGAGCTTTCAGTACTTATCAGTGTTCTTTATTTATAGCATTAGGCCAGGAAGGCTTATTACAAGTACTGAATTGTGCAGCAAAATTTCATCTTTTCAAATGTCTTTATACCCATATAACTTCTTGGGGCTAATATTTTGTGATTGTTTGTGAAAATATTACCAGAAATCCTCACCAATCATACATACATAAAATAATGAAAAAAGTATGTACAGAAGGCATGAACATTTCGAATTAAGATGTGACTATACATTAAAAAATCTGAAATTGAGACATGCTGCCTGCACTACTGAATTTGTCAAGGCCACATTAGTGATGTTACTTTTATGCTTATAACAGGCATTTCCAGAGGTTCTGTCAACCTGGTGTAGTTCAAGTTATCTGAGAGTACACCCACTTCAAAATTAAATGGTTCCTTCTGAAGGAATTTCCTACTAATGTGCATGTAATGATCAAATTTTGCTCAGTGATTAAGAAAAGTGCGCTGTTTTCTCAAAAACAAATATGACAGCACTTTTCAATGACATGAAATTACATTACAAATATGCAGATATAATAAAGTTACTCAGAACTTTGCATACCTATCACTTGTTCCAACATATAATTCTTTGCCACAGCATTCTATACATTCAATCTGGAAAATGACACACAAATATTAGACATACAGCAGTAGTGTAATACAGCATCATTATTATAGTTCAGACAATTTTATGTTTCATATTTTAAAATATCCCTGGCTAATAAATGTGTAATTATCAGTACAGAAACCAGCACCTAGGCACTCACATCAAAGAATTAACTTTCGTATTCTTGGATACCAATACAGAGTTACTGTGTATTGAATTCTGTCATCCACCTAACATTCTTGACATAGAAAAACCACCCTCCAATAAGCATAGGCATAACATTTGGCAGGAACAGTTTTACTTATTCCATTCACTGTGTTGGTTAAACAATTTGGTGTTATTATAATGCATCCTAGTGGCTACCAGACTCCTAACAAATAGGCGCACTAACTACCCCATGAATCAGAAGAGAAAGTAACAATCAGAAGAAGAACTAATAATCCAAAACATAATTCACAACAAGAAATTCAAATTCGACATATTACATTCCACAATGAGTAGCACGAATAAGACTGCTGTGAAGTGAAGAGAAACTAATGAAGAAGAAAAGACAAATACCAATACTCCACATTAATATATAGAGGAAAGAAAACAACACAATGAATTGTTCACGAGCACAGGTGTTAACATTGCCTACACCACAGACAACACCACTGGCACGTTTCTAACAGAAGGATCAATTTAGGACCCATATAAACACAACAGGGTATACATGGTGCAGTGCCCAGCATGTCTGACCAGTTATGTATGTCAAAATGGAAAGCCATTACCCACAAGGTTTAGAGAACACCTACATGCTTTTTACAACAAATGCAGGATGATCAAAATTCACTGACTACCTATGAGAACAAGGCCCTTTGTTCACCCCAATTAATGAAATGTCAGTCATCAAAAAAGCCCCTAAAAGCAGACATGTAGACACCACAAAGAAGTATCATATATATAAGACTGTAACCGGCAAAAGAAGAACTTAGCTGTGGCAATAACGCACCAGTACAAAACCAGCAATTACAGTGAGACTATGAGTACACATTTTAAGTTCTTTATACATAATTTCTCAAGAAGTTCTACCTACACCTAATAAACTCATTTTACACCAACTTCCAGACCCATCGCCACTTGCATGCCTATACTTGAAAGCCCTAAAAAACACTGAATCCATACTAGTAAAACTACACTAAAAATGTATGTATATAATACCACTATCCACTATGTTCTGTAATCAGGCTAGTAGTAAACTTCGGTTAATAGAAAACAATAAACTCAGCTGTTATACCATACCCACTCAGCTGCCTGTCCTGTACTTGACACTGATAACATAGAAATGGAATAATTTGATACATATTAACTACGTACATATAGTGTTAGGAATGTCTGTAAAGAATAGCCAGTTGAAAACATTATTGTGTTCTGAATAAAGCTTAGTTAACCTGATGATGGCTCACAGGAGCTGAAACGTGACATGCTAATTGGCTGACAGCTTATCAAGCCACCAATAAAGCAACTGTGTAAAAAAAGATGCATTATTGTGATACTCAATTTGGCAAGAATCAAACACAAGGTAAATTCTAACACCAGAGAATCATTTCAAGTAAACAACATTTATGTATCCTATTCAATGAATTTTGTTGACGTGACACACATATTAATTCATGATCATCGTTGGCCTCACCTCACCATACTCGTCTAAACCTTTCATGATGTACCAGATCCTGATCGCCAATACAATACACACTTTAATTATGGTAATAAAAAATGTTCGTCACCAAAACAAAACCTCTTATTGCAGAGGACGGTGCATACCGAGTACGCTAACTTTTCAGTTACATTAGAATGACCAATTCTTTTCCCAAATATGGCTGGATTAGCCTTTAATGTCCGACACAAAAGCACAGTTTTTCCAACATGTACCACCTAAGAGAACACCCTGATCATTGGTTAAATTATTTAACACATGGCCAGGTAATTGGTGTAAATAATATATGCCAACATAGTTTTGGCAAAGCATTGTGTACAGTAATATACTGACATGTACTAACTAACGAATCATTAAATTTATTGTTAACCTTTATAAATAATCCCCGACATATGTTTGAATGATGCGTGTCGTTATCCTCAGGGGATCACTAACGTGATGTCCACTCAAATATCCATATGGTAAGGCACCAGATTATTTTTACTCACTAATTCTTACCGCCACTATGTTAAAACACTGACTTCATACAATCACTATGCACACAGATGTTTCAGTATGCATTGAATTATGTTAAAATAAGCTGTAAAAGATACCATGTTGTGCATATGCCTTTAATAAATTTAAAAACAATACACAGCTAAATTTATTAAAGATATATGCACAAGGTGATATCTTTTACAGCATATTTTAACAGAATTCATGAATACTGAACCATGTGTGTATAGCGATTATATGAAGTCAGCGTTTTAACATAGTGGCTGTAAGAATTAGTGCGTCCGAATAACCTAGTGCCTTACCATATGGATATTTGTGTGGACATCACATCGGTGACCCCCTGAGGATGATGACACATGTCGTCGAAGCGTATATCGGGGATTATTTATAAAGGTTAACAATAAATTTAATGGTACATTAGTTGGTACGTGTCAGTTTATGATAAAAAATGCAGTTTTAACAATATAAAGTTCATTGCATACAGTATTTATAACCCCACCGTCAAAAAGAAGTCACAATAATTAGACAGTTTACCTTAGTTTGTGATTTTTCCCCCACAAGCTGAAGCGTTTCTATTACTGATACAAATTCGAATGCCTTTACACTCATCGCGAAATGATTTATTTTCTACCAATATTACAAATACAGCATAACCTACACCACAACCGTGGCGTGTACACGGTTACGATCGTATTTCTCACGTTAAACACACGACAGAATAAATGTAAATGGATCATTATCTGGCAGCATCTGTATAACAAGCACGACGTTATAGTGTGCAATTTTCACTACACAATTACACAGCACAGTCTAATAGTACAATCCTCAACAAGCCACCTTCGGTGACCATTCAACCACCATTTGAAGTTAGCTCTTATCCGTGTTCCGCGGTAACTCTGGCAACGACAGTTTTCCCATCTCTGGCACTGTACCCACGACTGGGTTCCTAGTTAACCAACTCAGACTGTACTCCATGCCGTTCAGCGACATGTATGTCACAGCACACCTCTCCGGGTCACAGATTATTCGGTACACCACGGATCAATAGACGAATTAATTTGATTTAAGCTGCGGAGCGTACGTAGGCTAATGCTGCGACTGAGGTGTGTGCAAGGCGCTAGTATGAAAAATTGGTGTTAGGAATTTGAAAGACTATGAGAAAGACAAGAATGACGCAAATGCCTACCCATCCGCAAATGAAATGAGCCTTAGCATGGGTTGACTACTCATTGATGGGCTACGTTAAAATGCTTTCTTAGTCTGCGGTACGAGATGTAAATATCCATTATATGAACACACGTGGTTATAATTAAGAATCACGATTGTTTTAAAGTTTTCCGATGACACGAATAAAGGGCAGGAATTCCAAATAAAAATTTACCGCAGCAACATCAGGATCCTGATAGCAACGAACTCGGTCCCCCCCCCCCCCGCTCCCGGCATTTAGAGCAAACTCCTTATCTTCTCTCAGCTTAATACTTCTGAGGTTTCAGTTATGTTCCCCACAAACTTGTCTCTCTGGAAGTCTTGGCACAGCATTTTCTGATGAATGTCGATGTAGTATGATGCATTCACCAACAGTTCTCCATTTACTGCACAAGCTTGGTACCAAGACAGTCTGGTTCTACTTCACTATTTGTTCACCACTTCTATTTCACTTTAAACATCTTATAGTTCGTAATGTGCTCAGTTGTCTTTTCTATAGCCTGTGTGTAAATTATTAAGTTATGTTGTATCGACATCCATTGACCAGTTTGAAGTGAAGTTCGGATAGTGGATACGGGTACCATTTCTGGTATGACTGCCTCAGCAAAGACAATAGCCATCCTCAACTCCTAATGTGCAGTTGAGACCGACGTGGACTCCTTTAGCACTTGGAAGTGAAGAGTGATGGGGGTGATTTGCTGGGGGTTTTTATACCAGCAAACCACTGACCTTTCACTTACTTCCTTACAAAATATTATTCTTTTCGTGGTGTTGCCTCACTAACAAGCCTCAGAGTGGTAATTTCTCATGTAGAAATTGATGTTGTCTTGCTTAACGCAACTTGTTTACTCATCATGCCATCAGCTAAGAAACACCCATTACAAAAAATATATTTCCTACTACAATTATGATTCCAAAGCTGCATAATCAATAGGTAATCAAGACTTCATGCTTAACACAACATCTAATATCAACAGTTCAGAATCGTAGCATTTAATGCCCTCTTGACACGTTTCAGATAACATTTACAAATTCTCTTTCTCTCTTGAAGTGACTGATCCTTGAGGTCCACTTTTCTCCCTCTCCTCCCATTATGCTTGTTATTTATCACACAGGCAGTTTTGTTTCTCCTTTACTCTGTGAGAGGCTGTTTTATCTAAATGATGTACTGAGCATGGTAACACAGTTTTTGTGGCACCACTTCAACACTCTACCAATACATGACAGGTCAAAGACTGGAGTTCAGGAAAACCTGTAAGAATTAATGCCAGGCAGTTACAAATGTAGCATTTGAATTTCAGACAGTGTGATCACTATAACTGGTGAAAATATACACAGGTAACCCTCGACTTATGACAGTTTGTTTTGTGACGATTCACAATAACAATGGTTTTGAAACCAGAAGGCCACAAATATACAACAACTATTAAAAATTTAAAAAATGTGCAACTATAAATACTGGATATGATGTAAAGAAACAGCACAGCCAATCTGAGATGACAGCACTCCCCATCTACCAAGTGAATCAGGGATGAGGCGGCCGGAGATAAGAGGACAGCAACACTCAAGTTCACTTGTTGGTGGACTACTGTTGGGCCACTATTCTACAGTGTCAATTTGTGAGATTTAATTAAAAAATTGTTCATAAAATTAATAAAATACGAGCCACCATGTCTAGTAAGAGAAGTGCATGGACTTCATCAGAGAAGTAAAACCTCTGCATTACGCCGCTGTCAAAAAAGATCAATGCAGGGGCCTTACAGTGCTGCCTACAAACACTTTTGGTCTGGACTTCAAAAATATCAAAGTAAATGCACAAAATTTAGCTTTTTTTATTTAATTAAATTTGGTTATTTTATACTGCATTATATTTGACTGATTTATATTTATAAAATACTGTTTTTACATTCACAGCTTTCATTTCAGCTTTAAACATAATCATATCACATTACTTATGTCAATTTTGAGAGGGGCCTGGAACATAACTCATTGACTTCCCATTGACTTGATATAATTACATTCATTTACACCAACTTTTTATGTGACAGTTCCTTCAGGAATGGAACCCTGCTGTAAACCAGGGAGCTAGCTGTACACTACATAAATTGTTTATGCCTAATATTTTCTAGTACATAAGTAACGAGAATTATCCTGCAAAATAAATTTATTTAACAAACTCTGTAATGAACTCTGCATTATGTACAATGCGTAATCGAATATGTCATTTAATTATACATTGGAATCTGCATACTTCAAGGTAGCTGCATGGTTTTAGTCTCTGTCTTGTAACAACGACATTAACATACACACTGTGTCAAATGTCACCTCAGTGTAACTGACTTAGAAGGTTTTGGGAAATAGGAAGAAGGATTGAAAGTCTTAGGCTTTGGTTGAACTCTTGCTTGTGCCACTTCAAGTGGTGCAGTCCGCACATTCTCCACAATACGATTTTGGCAAGCTGCACTTGTACCTGAGCCAGCAGCATCAGACACTACTGCTGCTGTGTCAAGGTGTCCAGGGCTGACTGTCACTTCATGCCTGCAACACAAAGAGGTTGATTTTCAGTGTGTGCCATGCAATGTTTTAAAGTATGGTTGCTTGAAGAATACTGGTTAGATTAAATATTTATGTACAACAACAAATGCAGAATGGAATCTTTATAGTGACACATAAATAATGAAATAGATGTGGAAAGAAGTGTTCATAGCCTAACACAGAGCACCATAAATGCATTTTCCTGAAGGGAGTAAGCAAGACCACAAGAAACTGGTTTCTGGGCTCAGAACTGGGTGCAGTGGTAGCCAAATATGACAGCTATGCACTTGACTATGGTAACTGGGAAGATCGTCCCAGTCTCTCAGTTCTGATACAACTAGTCTTGTGCTATATTCAAAAAATTCTCCACACATGTGAATACATGCAGGATACTTGTACGTGATCCAAGAGTTGAGTGTGACATTAATATCAGTATGACAAAATTCAGACCTGTTGCTTCATAAAACACACAGGAAATTACTTTACTGAAGTGATCAGAACGTCTATCAGAGTAACTTCTTTGATATATGTAAAATGTTTTCTTGCATGAAAGTTCATAACTCTGGAAGTATCACATGCTTACATAAGGAGATGGATGAAGGATAAAAGTGTTCTCTGAAATGAAAACTTGTATTCAATGCTAACTTCACTGTACATGAGCCATTAATGGAAGAATTACAGTGTCAAAAAATTGTAACATAAAACATCCTCCTTCTGGTTTACTACCTCTTATTTTAGAGGGCACCAAGGCTTCAAGGAAGTGTGACAAATGAGTAAACTTATTTAGTCTCAGTAAAATAACTCAGATGTAGTATATATGCTGTAAAATACAGATACAAACTTACTGGGGGCGTACTGCAATCGCAGGAGTTCCAGATTGCAGTACATCAGATTCTGCCGGTTGTCCAAACTGAAAAGATAAAGAAGTGATATTAGTGTACCTATGCACATATGCATAGGTTGTTACTGGATAAGGGTGCAGCAGTATTCTGCATTACAAAGTTTAATACTTTTTAATTCAAATCATGCATATTTTCCAGCTGGTGTTGCTCAAGATTCACAAACTTATGGCATTACTTATTTTTGGAAATTGCTATTTTTTACTTTTGTGTCAGTCCCAAGTGCAACTGTGTGTTTGTCAAACTTGGTAATACTCGTGAAGTACTGCACTTAACTGAATATAAAATAACCCTGCATATGGGATGACTGCCCTTCACAATTTTTAATTCTCAGGGAAACATCTACACAGAACTCTTTGCCTTTGTGTGCAATTATAAGGCAATGGACCCACTGTTCAGGTGAATGAGGGAGAAAGTCATCTTATATTTGGGTAAACACTGTGTGTGTGTGTGTGTGTGTGTGTGTGTGTGTGTATGGTCAATATGCGGTCTAACCAAAACATCTGTAAGTAAATAAATATGTATGCATAAGAGATCTCTAACACAGATCAACAAAAAACAGCAAACAGCAAATTTAATTCCAACAAACAGTAACTTGCTAAGATATGCACCTGACAACAGACCTAGCCCAAGGATAGTAATAGGAAAATGGCTACTGAAGAATTAAAAATTAACTACAAGACTCAAAAATAAAACCTGAATCAATCCACAAATTAAAAAACATAAAAAGGGCTGTGAACTCAGACTTATCAGTCCACAGACACAATACAAAAATCCAGAACACATGTATTTGAAATTCTTAACACCACTAACACCATCTGTGGAAAAACTTGTGAATCTTCTTCACGGGTTCAAGGTAAGTTTATTAACCAAGAAATATAAATGTAGTATTTAGTCAGTATGGATCAGCATGGAATTGCAGCACATCTCACTAGAAGTGATTCTGAAGGGTTTTAAGAAGTGCTATATCTCCAATGCAGTGGATGAGACTGATGATGATATGTTGTGGAATGACAGTAAAGAGGATGGGAATGTTATGAGTGTGAGGGAGATGAAGGCACCGAGTGTGAAGATGGAGACAGTGAGACTGATTGGTAAAGGTAGATAGTATCTGACATTCTTTGTCTACTAAGTGTGTGAAATTAATAGTAAAATACTTGTTCTTGGCAGATGTTTTATTTTTGGGCAGGTCACCTTAGATTTGGATAAATACATTTTCCCTTGGCAGACGTGTTTTATGTGGGGCATCATCTTAGATTAGAGTCATCTTGCATTCCAGTAAATATGGTATATACCAATGATGGTAGGATGAATCGCGAATGATAAATGGGAAACATTTGGCAGGAAGTAGCCTAATAAGCCAAGCATTAGCATGGACCTACTAAACCTCAGCCAGGATAGTCAGTGTCCTGGCACAGAGTTGAACTTGGGACCCCTTCCAAATACAAGTCTAGCATTGCTGCACCATATCTATGTTTAATGCGTTTGATATTCCTGATATATTGCAATATACGTTTACATGTTTCTGTTAACAGTCACATGGCCAGGTGAAACCATACTGCTTCCACATATGTCTGTAAGAGTAACAACCATGATTTGTTTATGTGCAGAGATTATGTACTGTAATTAGACCCATGTTTCCAGCAGCACACATTATCATCATCACTTCGCTTAGTCGATCCTTGATGCCAGGCACATGACCCATGTTTTGTATTATTTCTGCATCAAGTGTTAAAAGAATACTTTTATTTAAAATTCCTACACTAGCAATTATTTGCATACATTTTGAAATATCTGACTGCATTAATGCACTGTATTTGTTGTGGTAGTTCATTATGTAGGAATAAAATAGCATGCAGGTAACTTAATTTTGTTGTATAAACTCTGTTTTTAAGAAGCAACCGAGACAGAAATGTTCTTTTTAGTATTATTTGTGTTTTTACTAAAATAGTTTACATTAAATTTTCAATTTCTGCTGCACTGTTTGTGGCCATAGTATAGTTGTATGTACTCAGTGAATGTAATGAGAAAAGAATACACATTCACGCTTCCACAAATGAGGATAAACTGCAAAAAGGAAGGTTAATATGTTTATTTTGAAATCTTGGAATAAAAAATGTGACCTCTATCAGCATAAGTATAGTAATTTCAGTTATATAAATAAAAAACACATACCTTTATTTTTCAAAACACAATTTGCATCACTTTTTGTTGTAGAAAATTTATGTTATCGAAATAAATTTTCAAGTTTTAGTAAGAACGTACCTCAAATGTCCTACGTGAACCCAAAGTTAAACCCAGACATGGTGTTGAAGTTGTTACACCAGAACCACCTGGATGAAGCCTTGAAGCTGGCTGTGCTTGAGAAGCTGTCTGAAGCTCAGTAATACGTCTATTCAGCCAGTTAATCACTGTTAACACACAGAATAAGTCGTGAATATCAAAACCATTAGTGAATGTGGGGTTTCAATAATCCATATAGTAAAATGTAACAAGGTCAAAATAATTCACATTTCAAAACTGTTAACACATGCGCTACCAAATTCTACCTCAGTAAATTTACTGGGATTCAAGCAGAGTTCCTTTAATCTTACCAGGTTCAACTGTGATGTTGCTAAAATGCAGAAATATCACTAAGCAAAAAACTGGTCTTGTATCAACTTCTGAGTAAAAGAACACAGAAATATTGAACCGTGCACCAACAGTCTGTCAAACCATATCTGAATGTGCCTTATGCACATCTGTTACAGGTGTAGTGTATTGTTGGTGTAACCATGCAAGATTTATTTCTCTGAATTTTATAATTGAGGGTAATGCTACATTTTGAATTTAAGTTATGATTTAAGTTACGCTGAGTGAGTTACACATACTAACAACAGGAAGGCTGTATCATGTTATATCCCCTTCATAACAGCAACTACTTGTTGAGTTTGCATTATGCTGTTGCTGAGCGAGTTGAAAAACGCTGATCTGGTAAGTTTAGTAAGCACGCGTGGGCTGTTAGCACTGAAACGCAGGAGCCTTTTGTCACCTAACTTCCACAAAGGATAGATGCACAAATCAGAGCTAGAGGGAAACGGGCAAAATGAGCTTGGTAGCGCCTTTTTTTTCCTGTTCATACCAGAAGAGTGGCATGTGATGCATCCATTGCCTTGCATTGTTTGTGCATTACCCTGTGTCTCAGAATAGCTTCATATAAGAGTTCCACCAGGTTAGGTGCTTCTTTGCTTGAAAACAGAAATGGAGCCAACTTCCAAAAAGTCATGCTTCTTTAAAAAAATAAAAGGGTGGATGGATGGATGGATGGATGGATGGGGGGGAAGAGGAGATTGTGTTAGTGTAACTACAGTTGTGCTCTGTTGCTTCTTATGCTTATACATGATGATTTGGTGATGTGACGCATGGTTTGGCACTGCATGGTCTGGTTCACAGCAATATGGTCTGGTGTAGTCTGGTCCTTCATACATGAATTTAAGATGACCTCATATATTTAAGTTTCAAATTGCAGGAAAAAACCTAGCCTTATATTCGAGTAAATACAATATTTCTTCACTCCATATAGTCACAGGATCATCTTAAAGCAAATGAGTTATATATGACAGGACTTACAGCCCTAAACCTACAATGTTCATGATGATGAGGATGTTCATGGTCTGGGGGGGGGGGGGGGGGGGGGGGGGGGGGGGGGGGGGGGGGGGGGGGGGGGGGGGGGGGGGGGGGGGGGGGGGGGGGGGGGGGGGGGGGGGGGGGGGGGGGGGGGGGGGGGGGGGGG